>ML663565.1:22930642-23096230 GCA_007570785.1 Antilocapra americana
TCTCTTTCTCTTTCTGGCTATCCCACAGTTTGGGTTGCTATCTCATGGTAGCTCCCTCAGATTGTCCTCAGGGCATTCAGGCCCAGTTCTTACCCTAAGCATGCAACCCGCAACTCCCTGTTCAGCCCCCACTTGCTGGTGGTGGATGCGAGCATCTGGGCCACTTCTTCGCTGGTAGTTGTGGTTAGGCGTGTATTCTGTGTGTGGGGGGGGGGTTATTTGTTTGTTTTTCCCTCCTGGTTATATTGCCCTCTGAGATTCCAAACTCTCAATAGATCCGCTGAGGAGAGGGTTTCCTGATATTTGGAAACTTCTCCTCCTTCACGACTCCATCCCCAGGATGGGTCTCCATCCCTAACTCTTTTGTCTCTCTTTTTGGCTTTTATATTTGGTCCTACCTCCTTTCGAAAAGAATGGGCTGCCTTTCTGGGTGCCTGGTGTCCTCCACCAGCATTCAGAAGTTGTTTTGTGGAAGTTGCTCAGTATTCAAATAATCTTTTGATGAATTTGTGGGGGAGAAAGTGGTCTCCCCATCCTATTCCTCTGCCATCTTAGGACAGCGCCCTGCAGAATTATTCTTGTTAGAAGGGAAAAGACTGCAATGAAATATATTTAGATTAGTTCTTAATTTTTGTTTTTCCATTGGTTTTAACTGTATTTCTTATCTGCCCCAGAGAAAACATCTTTTATATTATATTTTATATATTCCAAAAATATTTCTTCACTTTGTATGTGTATATCTACCAATCTCTCAAGCTTGTTCTCTATATATATTTTATGCATAGGTATACACAAAAACCTATACATGCTTATATATGAATATATCTATATGTCTCTGTGTATATATTTGTCTGCATACATGTGTTCTTATGTAGATGAAAGATAGAGAGATATGTATCTTTAGCATTATTTTTAGCTTCTACACTTTCTCTTATTGTTAGATTCACCTTTCCTGACACAGTCTTCCTGGTTATGCTCCCTTCTAAACTTGTTTTTTTGTTTTTTTTTTTAATTGGAGCATTATTACTTTACAATGTTGCTTTAGTTTCTGCTGTACAAAGACGTGAATCAACTATACATATACATATATAGGTCCCTCTTGGACTTCCCTCCTACCCCTCCCCCCATCTCATCCACTACGAAGTAGACAAACTGGCTTTTGGTTACATGTCCTTACCACATATTTTGTACATGATATCCTCTGAAAATTATAGTTCATTGGAGATTTCACATAACTCTTTAGATTCTTTAAATTCCTTATTCTTTTGTTTAAATTCTTCAACATTTGAAGATTAAAACATGAGTTGCCAGGTGTTGTATTTCCAAACTACAAAAATATTCTAATTATAAGGTCACACATCCCTGAAGTTTTAGTCCCTTATACCTTATTAATCTGCTTATCAAGGTAACTCCAGTTTAAGTCCAGAGTAGAAATCACTTCACTAATTGCAAAATCTTCTGAGATGTTTGCTGATCTATTTTTAACATTGAGACTGAAATGTTAGATTTGAGGCCATGTTCTGGATAATTGGTTATGAACATTTATTCTGAAAAACATACATTTTGGAGACCAAAGCAGTTTTTTATTTGAACAATTACTTCAGCTTCCTATCTCACTCTGTCTAGATATTCTTTTTGGAGATTTACTCAAAACTTAAATTCACTATGTGAGAAAACATGTAAATTGTATATGCTTATAGAAAAATACAATCACATTAAGAATATAGAATATTTGAATTTCATGCCTTATAGGTCGAACAAACAATATCCTAAATAGCTAGCTCTTTAAAACATCTGAATCAAAGATACAGTGTAAGATTCTCAATACTGTTTCTATTAAATGAAAATTTTCATGAGGCATATGCTTATTAAATTGAACATGCAGGAAATTATCACCTTATCAGGTAAACATGACAATGAATAAAAAATATTTAGAAATTCGGTTTATACATTCAAAATACAATAAGTTTGTTAATACAACTAAAACTACAATAGCTAACATAACCTACAATCATTCTGCCTTAATACATAAATATCATTAAAGCAAAGGAGAGATAAAGCAATAGAGGCTGTTAGCACTATTAGTTGAAAGCTTATTATAGCAAAAATATTTAAAATATTTAACATAATATACTCAAAGTTCTGAAAGAGATATCAATAATTTTTCTCTCTTACCTACCTCCTCGCTCACTTCATGGTATGTCACCAAGGAAATACAGTACCTGAAGTGCCACATAGAGATAAATGGCAATCCCACTGTCAGTCTCCAAGGTTTCAAACTCTACTACAAACCATGCATTTCAAAATACTTTTATTACAATGTCATCTGAGTTAACGTTCTCATTGAATGCTAATCTATCATTTTCTCTGTGGTATTTCCTCAATTATTTGAAAACTATGAAAATATTACATGCATCTTTCCTACCTATAAAATATACTACATTTGCTTAACTGCTTGACATTTTCTGAGTTTCCATTTTAAAATAACATATGTAGCTCCCTCCAATGTTTAAATATATTTATATTCTGGCACACACTATTATTTCACCTTTTTTTTTACTTTATCAATGAGTGATAGTATTTTTCTAGAAAGTTAAAATAATGATCTCAGCGCTTCTAATGACTTTGTCTCTTTTAAAGCAATCTGGTTTTTACTACAAACTGCTTCTATGATCTTACAACTGTATGTTATTGGTCATTACAGGACAGGACTACATAAGAGAGTATCAATAATTGGCAGAAATTATTCACCCATATTAGAAATTAAATTCTTTAACAAACTACAGCTCATATTTTAACAATGAATGATATTATTGAAAGGTATTGAGGGTTTGCACTTTTTTTTTATAATGCTTTGGATATATTCTTGAATTATAGTTCTTTACCTATAAATAATATAACTAGAAATGTGTTTGTGTGTGTTAGTGATTTGGTCATGTTCCATTCTTTTCAACCCCATAGACTGTAGCCTGCCAAGCTCCTCTGTCTGTGGGATTTTCCAGGCAAGAATACTGGAGTGACTTGCCATTTCCTTCTCCAAGGCATCTTCTCAACCCAGGGGTCAAAGCCGGGTCCCCTGCATTGCAGGCAGATTCTTTACCATTTGAGCTACCAGAGAAGCCATGTTTTACAGTGGCTTCTGTAAAACATAAGAACAATTTTATAAACAAATATGGGGCAAACGTATAGTAAGGAAACTTTAAAATATAAAGCAATAAAGATGGGCATTTAGTGGAGCTTTTATGCTAGAAATGGGAAGGAAAGCCCTACTAATTTCAAAGTGGCTTCTCTAATTTTAAGATAAAAGTAAATAAGATTAAACACAAAGAAGGAAGTGAGAAAAACTGGAACAAGAGTTAAAAGAATGATGCAACTGTTCTGGAACATAATTTGGCATCTTAATAAGTTAAAATTTTGACTGCCTTGAAATTTAGTAATTTTATATCTAGGTATAAATTCTAGATTATTTTATAATTTAAAAAAAATCTCAAAAACCTCCAAATATCCCACAGGAGATCAGAGTAACAAATTCTAGTATGTCAAACAATGGACAGTTACATGGAAGTAAAACTGAATGAACTATAGTAATATACAATATTATGGGTGAATATTAATCAAATAGAAAATTGCAGAAAAATACACACACACACATTTTATACTATTTTTAAAGCTAAGTACTCTTGTTTAAAGATATATGCACATGTAATAAAATTATTTTTAAGAAGAAATAGAAAACAACCCAGGATGGTGGTTACATCTTGGGAGAATGCTGAAGGATGTGACTGCCAAGAAAGATTGATTCAAATTATTTATAATGTTCTAGTTCTTAAAGATTGCATTGGGTTTGTAAGTGTTCGTTATGCTTTATAACCTGCATATATTTTACATGTATTCTGCTCTGTTTTCAAATACAGTACAGTAAAATTTATAAAATATAAAATATTGGTAATACATCAGAACATATGGATGGTTGATATCAAGTGTGTAATGATTAACGAAAAGAATCCCTGACATTGTATCTTAGTGATCAAATACTAGAAAGAACTGGTTTTTATATTTTGCAAAGGGAGAAATCCTCATGAAATTTAAACCTTAAGGAACTAATTCTCTAATTTATAAATTCCTAAAAGTTATTTTTGTCTCTATGTATGTTATTTGTAGGCTGACATGGCTATTTACCTTAAGATTACACTTGATGTTCACTATACATAAATTTTATTCTTTCAGCCTTCAAAATATGTTCATATGTTATGTATAACTGACAATGTTATAAATGAAGTCTTCTAATATCTTGAATGGGAAACCTGCAATTTTTATTTTTAATTAGACCATTTACTCTTACCATGCTATTGATCCCCCCAGCACAGGAATAAGAAGATAGAAGCTTGTTTCTGCTGCAAAACTTGAAAACAAAAATTTCCATGGAAACTGGATTGAGAGGTAAAAGAACAAGCCATTGTAATAATACCTACAAATAAATATATCATTAATAAAGGATAATTTATTAATAATTATCCTTATTAGGGAAGAATAATTATCCTTATTAGGGAAGAATAATTCCCTAAAACTGAATTTCTTTGATTCACAAATAAACCTGTCTATCTCAATTACTTTCAAAAGGGCAAGCTGATCTCTCCTAATAGAATGAGCAATGGCTTCCCCCTAAATGAAAACATTTATAACCTTAGCTTTTTGTAGAATTACAATGAAGAAGCTTTCCTATTTGAGTAAATACCTACATTTAAAATATCTATAACCTTAGGTTTTTATTTAATTTATTTTTTTATTGAAAGATAATTGCTTAACAGAATTTTGTTGTTTTCTGTCAAACCTCAACATGAATTAGATACAGGTATATTTATATACCCTCCCTTTTGAACTTCCCTCCCATCTCCCTCCCCATTCCATCCCCATAGGATGATACAGAGCCCCTGTTTGAGTTTCCTGAGTCATACAGCAAATTCCTATTGGCTATCTATTTAACATACGGTAATGTAAATTTTCATGTTAATCTTTCTATACATCTCACCCTCTCCTCCCCTCTCCCCATGTCCATCAGTCTATTCTCTATGTCTGTTTCTCCATTACTGCCCTGCCAATAAATTCTTCAGTACCATTTTTCTAGATTCTGTATATGTGTATTAGAATATGATATTTATCTTTCTCTTTCTGACTTCATTTCACTCTGTACAATAGTTTCCAGGTTCATCCACCTCAACAAAACTGACTCAAATGTGTTCTTTTTTATGGCTTAGTAATATTCCATTGTGTATATGTACCACAACTTCTTTATCCATTCATCGGTTGATGGGCATCTAAGTTGCTTCCATGTTCTAGTTATTGTAAACGGTGCTGCAATGAACAATGGGATACATGTGTCTTTTAAACCCTGGTTTCTTCAGGGTATGTGCCTAGGAGTGGGATTGCTGGGTCACATGATGGCTTTTTCCTAGTTTTTTTTAAAGAATCTCCATACTCTCTTCCATAGTGTCTCTATCAATTTACATTCCCCCCCAACAGTGCAAGAGCATTCCCTTTTCTCCACATCCTCTTCAGCAATTATTGTTTGTAGACTTTTTGATGATGGCCATTCTGACTGGTGTGAGGTGATATCTCATTGTAGATTTGATTTGCATTTCTCTAATAATGAGTAATATTGAGCATCTTTTGATGTGTTTATTAGCCATCTGCATGTCTTCTTTGGAGAAATGTCTGTTTAGGTCTTTTTCCAACATTTTCACTGGGTTATTTGTTTTTCTAGAATTGAGTTCTATGAGCTTCTTGTATATTTTGGAAATTAATCCTTTGTTAGTTGTTTCATTTGCTATTATTTTCTCCCATTCTGGGGTTGTCTTTTCACTTTGATTATAGATTCAGTTGTTAGGCAAAAACTTTTAAGTTTAGTCAGGTCCCATATTTTTACTTATGTTTTTATTTTCATTACTCTAGGAGATGGGTCATAGAGGATCTTGCTTTGATTTATGTCATCAAGTGTTCTGCCTATGTTTTCCTCTAAGAGTTTTATAGTTTCTGGTCTTACATTTATGTCTTCCATCCATTTTGAGTTTATCTTTGTGTATGGTGTTAGGAAGTTTTCTAATTTCATTCTTTTACGTGTAGCTATCCAGTTTTCCAAGCACCATTTATTGGAAAGGCTGCCCTTGCCCCATTGCATATTCTTGCCTCCTTTGTCAAAAATAAGGTACCCCTAGGTGCATGGGTTTATTTATGGGCTTCATTCTAGTCCATTGGTCTACATTTCTGTTTTTGTGCCAGTAACATGCTGTCTTGATGATTGTAGTTTTGTAGTGTAACTTGATGATTCCTCTGGCTCTATTCTTCTTTCCCAATACTGCTTTGGCTATTTGGGTTTTTTTGTGTTTCCATATGAATTATGAAAATTTTTGTTCTTAATGCTATGAAAAATGCTATTGGTAATTTGACAGGGATTGCATTGAATCTGTAGGTTGCATTTGATAGTATAGTCATTTTCACAATATTGATTCTTCCTACCCAGGAACATGGAATATCTCTCCATTTGTTATGTCATCTTTGATTTCTTTCATCAGTGTCTTATAATTTTCTGTGTATAGGTCTTTTGTCTCCTTAGATAGGTTTATTCCTAGGTATCCTATTTATTTTGTTGCAATGGTGAGTGGTACTGATCTCTTAATTTCTCTTTCTGAATTTTCATTGTTAGTATATAGAAATGCAAGTGATTTCTATGTATTAATTTTGTATCCTGCAACCTTGCTAAATTCACTGATTAGCTCTAGTAATTTTCTGGTACTATCATTAGGGCTTTCTACGTACAGAATCATGTCATCTGCAAACTGAGAGATTTACTTCTTCTTTTTTGATCTGGATTCCTTTTATTTTTGTTCTTCTCTGATTGCTGTATCTAGGACTTCCAGAACTATGTTGAATAATAGTGGTGAAAATGGAAACCCTGGTATTCTTCCTGGTCTTAGGGGGAATGTTTTCTGTTTTTCAATATTGAGAATAGTGTTTGCTGTGGGCTTATCATATATGGCCTTTACTGTGTTGAAGTAGATTCCTTCTGTGCCCATTTTTGAAGAGTTTTAATCATAAATGGGTGCTGAATTTTGTCAAAGGCTTTTTCTTTAACTATTGAGTTTATCATACGGTTTTTAACCTTTCAATTTGTTGATATGGTGTACCACATTGATTGATTGGCATATGTTGAAGAATCCTTGCATCCCAGGAATAAACCCTACTTAGGCATGGTGTATGAGTGTTTTGGTGTGTTGTTGAATTCTGTTTGCTAAAATTTTGTCCAGGATTTTTGCATCTACGTTCATGTGTGATATTGTCCTGTAGTTTTCCTTTTTTGTGTTATCTGCATCTGTGTTTGGTGTCAGTGTGATCGTGGCTTCGTAGATTGAGTTTGGAAGCATCCCTTCCTCTGAAATTTTTTGAAAGAGTTTTAGAAGGATAGGCATTAGCTCTCCTCTAAATGTTCGATAGAATTCTTCTGTGAAGCCATCTGATCCTGGGCTTTTGTTTTTTGGGAGATTTTTGATCACAGCTTCAATTTCAGTGTTTGTAATTGGGTTGTTCATAATTTTTATATCTCCCTGTACAGTCTTGGGAGATTGAACTTTTCTAAGAATCTGTCCATTTCTTCCAGGTTGTCCATTTTATTGCT
Source organism: Antilocapra americana (assembly GCA_007570785.1). Lineage (NCBI taxonomy): Eukaryota > Metazoa > Chordata > Mammalia > Artiodactyla > Antilocapridae > Antilocapra > Antilocapra americana. The sequence goes on from ML663565.1 coordinate 22,938,312, forward strand.
ATATAGTTGTTCACAATAGTTTCTTATAATCCTTTGTATTTCTGCATTATCTGTTGTAACCTCTCCTTTTTCATTTCTAATTTTGTTGATTTAATTCTTTTCTCTTTTTTTATTGATGAGTCTGGCTAAAGGTTTGTCAATCTTGTTTATCTTCTAAAAGAACCAGCTTTTAGTTTTATTAATCTTTACTGTTGTTTCTTTCATTTATTTTTCATTTATTTCTGCCCAGATCTCTATGATTTCTTTCCTTCTACTAATTTTGGAGTATTTTTGTTCTTCTGTTTTTAGTTATTTTAGATATAAAGTTCAGTTATCTATTTGATGTTTTTCTTGTTTCTTGAAGTAGGATTGTATTGCTCTAAACTTCTCTCTTAGGACAACTTTTGCTGCATCCCATAGGTTTTGAGTTGTGTTTTCATTGTCATTTATTTATAGAATTTTTTGATTTTCCTTTTGATTTCTTCAGTAACTTGTTGGTTATTTAGAAACATGTTGTTTAACCTTCGTGTGTTTGTGTTTCTTACTGTTTTCTTCTTGTATCTAGTCTCAAAGTATTGTGATCAGAGAAGATGCTTGATAAGACTTCAGTATTCTTAAATTTACCGAAGTTTGATTTGTAACCCAAAATGTGGTCTATCCTGGAGAATGTTCCCTGTGCAGTTGAGAAGAAGGTGTATTCTTCTGCATTTGGATGGAATGTCCTGAAGATATCAATGAGATCCATCTCATCTGATGTGTCATTTAAGACTTGTGTTCCTTTATTAATTTTCTGTTTGAATGTGATGTCCATTGGTGTGAGTAGGATATTAAAATCTTCTACTTTTATGGTGTTACTGTCAATTTCTTCTTTTATGTCTGTTAGTGTTTGTTTTATATATAAAGGTGCTCCTGTTTTGGGGGCGTAGATATTTACAATTGTTATGTCTTCCTCTTGGATTGATTCCTGTTAATACAATTTTAACTTTCATTATCAACTTTTCTTAAGCCCTAAATAATATGTAACTGAGCACAAAAATTTTGCTTATTACATGTGCTATTTTTATCCACCATAATTTGATAACAATCATGACCTCATTAGTGTCCTTAAAAATCTCTCAGAAAAAAAGCAATTATTTTGGAAAAATACTTGGAAAATTTGTCACTTACAGTCAAGAAGACTTCTAAGAGTTAAGTGTGTATTTGAAGTGTGTATGTACTAAGTCTCTCAGTCATGTCCAACTCTTTGTGACTCCAAGGACTGTAGCCTGCCAGGCTTCTCTGTCCATGGGGATTCTCCAGGAAAATATACTGGAGATGATTGCCACCCTTTCTCCAGGGGATCTTCCCAACCCAGGGAGCAAACACAAGTCTCCTGAATTGCAGGTGTGTTCTTTACCATTTGAGTCACTCTGTAATTTAATGGTTGGAGATTTTTTCCATTAAACTCATGATCCAAAGTGCCTATTTCTACCCTGCAACTTTTTGCTGATTAATTATAACCAATTTCATACACAGAGTCATTCAAAAAATTTCTCAAGATATTCTCTAGCATATTCTTAACAGTATGTGAACTGCAAACTTCCAGATGTTCAAGCTGGACATAGAAAAGTCAGAGGAACCAGAGATCAAATTGTCAACATCCGTTAGGAGAATTCCTGAAAAAAACATCTACTTCTGCTTTATTGACTGCATGAGTCACAACAAGCTATGGAAAATTCTTAAAGAGATGGGACTACTAGATCACCTGACCTACCTCCTGAGAAATCTGTATGCAGGTGAAGAAGCAACAGTTAGAAATGGACATAGAACAACAGACTGGTTCCAAAAAGGAAAAGGAGTATGTCAAGGCTGTATATTGTCACCCTGCTTGTTTAACTTATATGCAGAGAAACACTGGGGTAAATGAAGCACAAGCGGGAATCAAGATTGCTGGGAGAAATATAAATAACCTCAGATATGCAGATGACACCACCCTTATGGCAGAAAGCAAAGAAGAACTAAAAAGTTTCTTGATGAAAGTGAAAGAGGAGAGTGAAAAAGTTGGCTTAAAACTCAACATTACGAAAACTAAGATCATGGCACTAGTCCTGTCACTTCAATTTCAAATAGATAGAGAAACAATGGAAACAGTGACAGACTTTTTTTCTTGGACTCCAACATCACAGCAGATGATGACTGCAGCCATGAAATTAAAAGACACTTACTCCTTGGAAGGAAAGCTATGACCAATCTAGACAGCATATTAAAAAGCAGAGACATTACTTTTCCAATAAAGTATTTGACTAGTATTACCATCTAGTCAAAACTATGGTTTTTCCAATAGTCATGTATAAATTTGACAGTTGGACCATAAAGAAAGCTAAGTGCCCAAGAGTTGATGCTTTTGAACTGTGGCGTTGGAGAATACTCTTGAGAGTCCCTTGGACTGCAAAGAGAGCCAATCATTCCATCTTAAAGGAAATTAGTACAGAATATTCATTGGAAGGACTGATGTTGAAGCTGAAACTCCCATACTTTTGCCACCTGATGTGAAAAATTGACTCACTGGAAAAGACCCAGATGCTGGGAAAGATTGAAGGCAGGAGGAGAAGGGAATGACAGAGGCAGAGATGGTTGGATGGATCACTGACTCGATGGACATGCGTTTGAGTAAGCTCCAGAAGTTGATAATGGACCGGGGGCCCGTGCGCTGTGATCCATGGGGTCACAAAGAGTCGGACATGACTGAATAACTGAACTGAACTGATTCTCTAGCATACTAAATTGTTATCAAATGAGTGATATTAATAACTTATTTGCTATTAACTTGGACTATTGATAAGATAATCCTTTCAATATTGTGGTAAGGAGAGTTTCCTGGGCAACCAAAGAATGTAAAAATCACCACAGGGAATACTACATATAGGAGCTGTAAGGATTCAGATCGAAATGCTTTGCCTCATGATTTTTCCTAAAACAAGTTTTTATCTTTCCTCCTGGTAATACAAAATTACCATGGCTCAGCATTTTAGTTGACAATATTCCTCAAAGTTTTGAGCAGACAAATCAAAATTTGATTCTTGAATGATGTAGAAAGACAATGTATGTGTTAAATCTGGTGTTTTCACTTACTTAACCAAATAGATCAAACTCATTCTTAATGAAATAAAAATTAGACTCAAAGCTGTATTTCATTTGCCCATTTTATAAAATGGATACATGTTTTTCTGCTATGGGATGATACAACAGGCTGTCCAAATTAATTTGAGCAATGATGAATTTGAGTCATGTGCTTCCCATAAAATTGATTAAAAAAAAATAAGTGCTCTTCTAAGTAAAGCAACCTAAAATGATCGTCTTTGAAAAATAAAAAGATCCTTTGTAATGGTTTTTTTCCTTATAAATCCTTCACCTGGACAAATCAATTTAATATATGCAATGCAACACACAATCACACACCACCTAATAAGGAGGTATATAATAAGCTCCAATATGATGCATTACTAAAAATAGCTATCATAAATATCATTTATAGTGTCACTCTACCATTAAGTATTTTTATAAGAAGAAACTGACATTTATTAAATTCTTTTGATTTTATTCATTCAAATATATTTATATTACTATTAATGTAAATTGTATTGCTATGAATAAATTTATTATAAACACATAATTTTCACCATTTTCTGATTATCATCAGTAAATTTTATAACTGCTGCAATGAAATTTATACATCACTCTCACAATACATAAAAGATTTTAGAAGGCACACTTTTATTTAACATAAATAACAATCCCCATGGCACTGCTTTACTCTATTTAAATCTCATAATCTTTGTGATTAATTTTGCTTTTTTAGCCACTCATGTTTCAGGAGTGATAGAGATAAAGATTGCACAGGTAAAGAAGCTGTTTAACTAGCTCTACAAAATATGTCAGCATTTTGGTAAGTTATGAAACTAGCTCTACAAAATATGCCAGCATTCTCAATTAGTCAATTTATTGGTTTTACCATATAAAACATAATGTAAAACAAATCATTCTTATCTATATTGATTACAGTTACTCCATTTGATTTCAAAGCAAATTAGTATCTGCATTATGAAGGCACTAGAAATTTGGAATAGTCTTAAAGTAGTAAATTCAATTTGTTAAATCAGTAATTTTCTTCATAGTATTCAAGACAAGTGCTTTATTAAAATGAATATACACAAGGAAGTCAGTTATGCCTACATTGACTTAAAAATAACAAAGAATACTTGGTCGTGTTAAAGTTGAAGCATAATGACAAGGCATTTACAGGTTCTAATGTAGTCAAGAGGAATTAAATAATGTGTCTACATTCATATCATTTTGACAGCTTTCACTGACTTAACCCAACAATTGAGGTTATGTTTCTAACAAATACAATAAAAATACCTCTTTTTTTCAATGTTGTGAAAAATTCAAGTTTGGTATTTGATAGAATTTGTTAATTATGTTGATATACCATATAATTCAAACTTTACCATTGGATTCATCCCTTGATAAAATTGCCTATCAGTCTATTAGAGAAGAATAAATATATAAAAAAAAATCTTCTGTAGGTCATTATGCAAGCCACATCCCTAGAGGAATTATTGAATGTTATCTCAAATTAATAAGTTCTGAATGACAGTGGAAAGGCATTCAGTTTCATCTGTTAACACTTAAATTTAAGAAATTAATATTTCCTTACAAGCTGAGTCATTAAATCCTGATGTTAATAATTCATATTTAATGGAGGGTAAAAGAGGAGGCCAGAGAATGAGATTAACTTATCTGGGTTCCAAAGAAAAGACACTTGGGCTGATAAGAAAAGAAAACAATGCTAACAAATGTCCTTTAATTTATAGATTATTTCTGTAGCCTCAGCACCTAAAACAGTGCTTACATATAAACAACATTCTCTGAGCAACTGAGAGACATGGTGCAATGACTTCACATACATTTCATTATCTTATTTAATCAGTGAAACAACCGTAAAAGAGGAGAACTGCTACTAGACCTAACAGCATATGAGGAAATTGAAGTTTAGTAACTTGCAACATTTGTGTAACTATCAATAATATATGATGGAAAAGAGATTCTCTCTCTCTTGTATGATTCAAAAGTCCATGCTTTTAAGCACTATTGTACATCACCTCTTTCATATGAAATGTTTTTCTCATTAAAAAAAAAATTGAACATCTAAGATGCTTCTACAAATTATTTACTGTACTCAGACACAGCCTGGAAGTCTAAGGTTCTGCATTTTTTTTTAAACTTTTTTTGTTTGTTTGTTTTATTCTAATTCCAGTTATTTGAGAAAGAAAAAAGACTTCTGACTCTGGGTACATTAAAAGACTCCCAAAGTTGTAAAATTAAAAATTGCTGCATTCTATGATAGTCTTTCATAACTCTAACCCCAAATCTGTCTAACTGGTAGTTTGGTTATATGTGTGGAACATCTTTGATTAACTGATCTTTTTTTTTTTTAATTTTCAACAAATATTTTGGGAAGACTGGAAAACGGCAACAAACTTTAAAGTTGCCGTTATCTGCTTAAGGCTTATGTGTAATAGTTGCCTAGTATGTATGGGATACTCATCCTAATAGGTACTTCTGTTATTCATTAAAATAATGGCTACTACAAGCCATTATGTAAAAGAATCACCTGAACGTTTCATTGACAATGCCTAGCAGATTATTGGATTCTTATGGTAGACATGATATGGACCTAAGAACTGGTGTTATTTTCAATGTATTTCAGTTAACACTGATGCAGGTGATACAGGAACTCCTTTCAGAAATACTGAATTAAATCCTTAGAGCTCTAGCCAGTAGGAATGACTGTTATTCCTACTTCACAGATGTGGTATCTCAGTTTAGAATTATGCAATTTGCTGAAGCTTACACAGTCCAGGTGAATCAAAATTCGGACTTTGTTAGTGAAACTGTAAACCCAATTCTTCTGAACATTAATTATTCACTTGCATTTACAAAATAAGTAACTTTTAAAACTGACTGCTTGTTGACATCACCACGGAAGTTATTTTGCTCACTTCCGAGCACCACTCTCAAAGAGTCTATCATAAGTGACCTGTGGTTTCCAGGAATCAGTATTTTTTAAAAAATTCCTAAGCAATTCTAATGTGAAGCCAGAATGGTGAATGATTCAAAAATCACTGTAGCTCAGTAAGGTCTTTCCCAGTGGCTCAGCAGTAAAGAATTTGCCTGCCATGTAGGAGATCCAGGCTGGATCCCTGAGTCCGGAAGATCCCTTGGAGGAGGGCATGGCAACCCATCCCCGTATTCTTGTCTGGAAGATCCCGTGGACAGAGGAGCCTGGTAGGGCTACAGTGCATAGAGTCGCAGAGAGTGGGACACAACTGAAGCAACTGAGCAGGCACGCAACACCTCAGTAAAATTCCAGTTTCTCATTTATCTACATTAGAAAGGTGATAGATTAGGAAATGAGATAGAAGGTGTACATTTTCCTTTATTATTCCCTGTCCTTGCAGTTATTCCAACACTGTTATAGTTGGATTAAAAAATACAAGTTCCAGATAACTTTGTGTTGCCTTGTCAGGTTTATAGAGGTCAACATACTTCACTTTTTATTTAATTTGGGATCATATTAATGGTTTTTTTCATTATTATTTTTTAATTAATTTTTTTCTTTATATTATTGTGTTGGTTTCACCATACATTGACATGAATCTGCCATGGGTATACATGTGTTCCCCTTCCAGAACCCCCCTCCCAATTCCATCCCTCTGGGTCATCTCGGTGCACCAGCCCTGAGCACCCTGTATCAACCATCAAACCTGGGCTGGCGATTCATTTCACATATGATAATTTACATGTTTCAATGCCATTCTCCCATATCATCCCACCCTTGCCCTCTCCCATAGAGTCCAAAAGACTGTTCTCTACATCTGCGTCTTTTTTGCTGACTTGCATACAGGGTTATCGTTACCATCTTTCCGAATTCCATACATATGCATTAGTATACTGTATTGTTGTTTTTCCTTCTGACTTACTTCACTCTGTATAATAGGCTCCAGTTTCATCCACCTCAGAAGAACTGATTCAAATGTATTCTTTTTTATGGCTGGGTAATATTCCATTGTGTATATGTACCACAGCTTTCTTATCCATTTGTTAGTTTTTTTTTTTAAACTTTTTAATTAAAATCTGGGAGTCTTAATTTTAGTACAAAAACATAACAATTTCATCTTTTTAGTTTTTTAAAATATAAGAATTTGGTTTTCTTTAATGTAACCTGGCATACCTTCCTCTTTCCATAAGTAAACTTATTCAAGAAGGGAGAAAAACTACCACTTACTTGAACTTTGCTTCATTTTTTCAAAAGTGGACTTTTTTTTCATAAATTCTCCAAATGTCAACATTGATGTCTTTCCTCATATTGTCATAGCTCATATTATCCAAATTTGTAACTTATTTGGTTATCTTTTTCTAGGAACTGTGTACTCTAAAGATGTAGTTGTTAAACTTTCAAATTTCAGGTAATAAAGAAACACTGGCTTGCTCTGAATGTTTAAAGAGTTTGAGATAAGTCTTGATATATATTCCAACAGAAAACTTAAAGTGTTTACTCAAATATCTATAAAGTATCAGAAAGTTTGATGATCGCTGATTGAGCCAAAAAAAAAAATCAAAGGTAATGAATAGAATAAATTATGCACACATACACACATACATACCTTTATACACACATTCACACATAGTTACAAGGAGTCCCATACATCAATTTCAACTCACAAATTATCAGTGTTATCTACTGAAGAGAACAAGTATAATTAAATTCACTGATTAAAAAAAAAATCTAGTCAGTTAATCTTTTTGAGGCTAATCATGCATTAATATGTTGATGTTTCATTTTATTCAAAAATGTAATTTTTCCTTCACAAAGTTTCTAGTTAAAATGAAATATAGTTATGAATGAGGAGACCTCATAGATAATAATCTGAGGCCAATTTTTAAGTTGGACTCACAGGATTTTCAGATTTGATCTACCTAAAATTAGAGTTACTGGAGCACTCATTCATATTACTTATTTGCCCTTTGCAAATATTACTGGCAATATCAGATACTAAGCTTGAACTTAGGGACTTCATATACTTAAAACATAATGTAGAGAGATTTCTCATAGTTATTTGATAGTCTCACAAAGATCAGTTTTATCTTTACACTTTCCATTGATTAATGAAAAGTGAAATTAAGAGTCACTCAGTCGTCTCCAACTCTTTGGGGCCCCATGGACTATACAGTCCATGGAATTCCCCCGTCCAGAATACTGGAGTGGGTAGCCTTCCCTTCTACAGGGGATCTTCTCAACCCAGGGATTGAACCTAGGTCTCCTCCATTGCCAGCAGATTCTTAACCAGCTGAACCACAAGGGAAGCTCAAGAATACTGGAGTGGGTAGCCTATCCCTTCTTCAATGGATCTTCCTGACCCAGGAATCAAACCAGGATCTCCTGCATTGCAGGGGGATTCTTTACCAACTGAGCTATCAGGAAAGCCCTGAAATAAAATTTTCCACTAAGAGGAAATGAAACTTGCTCTTCATCAAACACCATTTAAATCAAATGATTTATAATTGAATACCCTTGATTGATAATGAATCTGAAATACCAGTAAGTTTAATAAATTTATTCAGTTTTACTCCTTGGTACTACCAAAGACAACAACACAAATCAATGTTGTTTCTTCAGAATCTAATGGTCTATCTGTGATTTATCAAGTTTGAAAATCAAATATATATATAGATGCATTCGCAGTTCAGTTGTTCAGTCATGTCCAGCTCTTTGCAACCTCATGCACATCAGGCTTCCCTGTCCATCACCAACTCCCAGAGTTTACTCAAACTCATGTCCATTGAGTCAGTGATGCCATCCAACCATCTCACCCTCTATTTTCCCCTTCTCCTCCTTTCTTTAATCCTTCCCAGCATTAAGGTCTTTTCAAATGAGTCAGTTATTTGCATCACATGGTCAAAGTATTGGAGCTTCAGCTTTAGCACCAGTCCTTTCAATGAATATTCAGAACTGATTTCCTTTAGGATGGACTGGTTGGATCTCCTTGCAGTCCAAGGGACTCTCAAGAGTCTTCTCCAACACCACAGTTCAAAAGCATCAATTCTTCGGTGCTCAGCTTTCTTTATAGTGCATTTACAGAACAATATTTAGAAAGATTACCTTTGGTATGCACTTAGGGTGCACAGTAGAATGAAAGAGTTGGGTTTAAGAGTTTCTCTATCAAATAACGAAATGATTATTTTGATTAAATTCGTTAATACTCTTTTTTAAAAAGCTTTACTTAGGCAGGTGGCATTTTTATTCATTTATTTTTGGCTATCCTGGGTCTCTGTTGCTGTGTGTGGGCTTTCTTTAGCTGCAGCAGGTAGAGACTCCTCTTTGTTGGGGTCCACAGGCCACACTGTGGTGGCTTCTCTTGTTACAGAGCACGGACTCCAGGAACACAGGCTTCAGGAGTCGTTGCATGCAGGCTCAGTAATTCCAGCTCATGAGCTTTAGAACATGGGCTCAGTAGTTGTGGCACATGGGCCTAGTTTCTCTGTGGCATGTGGAATTCTCCACGATCAGGGATTGAATCCCTGTCCCTTGCACTGGCAGGCAGACTCCTATCCAATATACCACCAGGGAAGTCCAGATACCCTTATATATACTAGAATTTTCAAACTAGGTAGATGGTGGTACTGGGTTAGGTAGGTAGACAGATAGAGATAGTTTTTTTAGTTTTAGAAAAAGTAACTTTTAGCTTCTTCTATTAACTTGGTAAGAATAAAAGAAACTGAGAGAATGTTGTCAAATAAGATATAGATAAATATGAATGAACAGTTAAAGAAAGGCCTTCAAATTAATAATTAAGTGATAGGACATCATTTTTTCTATCTTGGTATTATTATTAAGATTTTTGATAATGTAGAACTGAATGCCTCTTAAATTATTTTTGGTACAATCACACATAATATAACCATAATGCAAAATTTCTGAATAATATGGGGAAAAAAGCACTGATAAAATTACTCTGTGTGGCTAAATATCATTTATTTATTAGCTATTTCATGAGAACTCACTGCATTCCAGGTGTATCCCTTTCTTAGCATAACCTTGGAAATCAGTTTTGTGCTCCTTTATTAAACAGAGATATTGTATGAAATTTTGTCTATTTCTAAATGTCAAAACAGTTCCAATAATTGAGAAGGTGATTAATTTGATAATTTTACATCTGTAGATTTGACATGAGCCATGTCACACACTTGGACAAAACATGTCAATTTTAAGTAAATTTAAGTTAATGCATAGCTGAACGTTCTAATCATTCAGAGTATAGGACAAGTTCTGCTTCTAATTTTCACATATGAAAGTCATATTTGTTCATAATTGTCTCTTCTCCTGCTCTCATTTTGGTTCTCATCCACTTGTTGAGAATGTCCTTTTACCAAGTTCACAATTTTCATTAGCAGTTAGAAAGTAACAAGAAATGTTAAAAGCAATGGATTTCATGAAGAATCTTCCTTCAACATTCAACAAATCTCTTTCATTGAAGGAAAATATGTCTACAGAGGTTAATGCAGATTTCATGAGGCTTTCAGCCAAGGTACCAGGAAGGATTCATGATTGACCTCCCCATTTGGCAGAAAATAAAAGGCTCTAAGCCCCACATACTAATCCTAGGGAGATCAGTGATAGTACACTTGCATTTCACAAGGGCATTCTGGAGTCTCACTAGCACACCTAAAAAGTCAGTATAACAATAGGAATTTCAGGCATCAGCCCACAGATGGGGTATCTATTCTGGGACGGAGGACTTTTGTCAAATCACATTTACCTAGGTGGCAACTAATTCTACTTTTCCATATGGCTGACTCCGTAGGGGGGAATAAAAATTGCCGCTGATAATTGTTTCCCCTTCACCATTGAAGTGTCAGAAGAAACAGTAGGTGAGACCTTAAAACTAAGCTACAATATTGAGAGAAAATAATTGCAGTTTTCAGAGGAGCTACAGTTTTCTCTGGGCTATGTATGAGATAAGGGTGTGTTATCTTCCATAAATAGTTAATGTTCTCTTTATCAGTAAATATAATTGCCATCATGTAGTCAATTTCCTTTACTTGGATTCCCCTTTATGGTTAAAAGCATAGTTTAATCAAGATAACTTTCTCATCTAATGGATATTGCTTAAGGTTCTGAAATAGAATACTATTAGTTTGTGTGTGCATGTGTGACCAGTCGCTTCAGTTGTTTTCAACTCTCTGTGACCCTTTGGACTGTACTATACCAGGCTCCTCTGTCCATGGGATTTTTCTGGCCAGGATACTGGAACGGGTTGCCATGCCCTCCTCCAGGGTATATTCCTGACCCAGGAATCGAACCCACATCTCTTATGTCTCCTGCATTGGTGGACGGATTCTTTACACTAGTGCCACCTGAGAAAGTGTTAGTCACTCAGTCGTGTCTGACTCTCTGACCCCATGAACTGCAGTCCACCAGGCTCCTCTGTCCATGAGAGTCTCCAGGCAACAATACTGGCATGGGTTTCCATTTCCTTCTCCAAGTGCCACCTGACAAGTCCCAACTATTAGTTCCTCCAGGTATTAAAAAAAAAAAAAAAAATCACTAAATTCTCTCCATGAGTAGCATTCTATGATTCAATGGCCAGTGTTACCATAAAATTCTTGTTTAACCACGAAGCACATAAGGCTTATTAACTTGGAAACGTATTCTTTCCTAAATCACTATTTCAAAGCCTTCAGATGATATTTATAATTATAGTTTTAAAAGTTGCTAACAGGACTATAAATATATTCTATGGTTATGTTTTCCACATGTCTCTTTGAGATAGACAAAAAGAGTGGGAAAAAAAAAACTGGACATAGGTCATTGCTATTCTGTTCTGATGATAGAGAGTGATTTTTTACAATAGGTAATCAGTTATTACTGCTTAAGCTTCCTCATCACAGAACAACCTTAAAATCCTAATGAATTCCTGGAATTTCAAACTGTATTTAATGCTGACAAATCTGAGCTGCCCCACTATTTTAGAGTCACTGAAGAGTGTATATAAATTTGCCTGTATATAGTATGAAGTGAGTTTGAACTCTCACATAAGCAAGGTCAGGTTCAAAAGATGAATTCAAGAAAACAGAAGACTGTGTTTTGCTGTTTTCATCAATTGCTCATATTGTATCTAGTATGGAAATTTCTTTAGGGTAGTTTGTATAAAGACAAACACATAAAATATTCCTGAGGTAATAAGACATATAAAAAAAGAGAATATAGAAGGAATTATTTTATGGAGGATGACTGCAATTAGAAATTAAACTATACATATGTTATATATAATACATAAATATATGTAATTCTTCTAATTACAATCTAAATCATGTAATTTCATTATTTATTAGTACCATCCTAAGACACATCCCTTTTGTTTCTTAACTTTTCTCACTCTCTGAAATGTAAAGAACAAAAGGAGATGTCTAAATGTCCATGTTAGGCATTTTTTCTGAGCTCATAAAAGTTTATTTTTATCATTTAATTGGCTTTTCCATGAAATAAGACAGTAAAAATCTCTATGTTTTGAGGTTGCTAAACAATGCCTTTACAGTTGACAGCCTCAAGAATTATTATAAAATGAAGGAGTTAGATGCTATGGGTCACACTTTGTAAATCTGACTGCGCCAGGACTAGAATACTAATGACAGTCAACAGCCATTTCCTTACATGATCCCAATTTGTAATTCTCACCCTTGTGGCCATATATTGCAGAAAGAATATTGTTTTCTAATTTATAGTCAAAAAGCCATCAGAGTGACTAAGTGAAAAAGTGACTAATATCTGTTCTTTAAATTGATATTAAAACATGTGTACAGCTCTATAAATTCATGTGAATAAAATGATTCCTTTTAAGTAAGGTATAGTCTTATAAAATAATGTGTCATATCTTATATAAATAAATATTTACAAGTCCAGTAAAAATCAAAATATCGATAGGAGGAAATTGTCTCAACTTATGATTTTCACATCAAATTATTATTTTTTGGAAATTCAGATTAATAATGGATATATGGTATGGGCCCATTCATGTCATAAGCAAAGAAACACAGACTATCAAAAGTCAGCCATTCATGACTTCCCTGGTTGTCTAGTGGTTAAGACTTATGTTTCCAATGCGAGGAGCACAAGTTTGATCCCTGGTCAGAAAACTAAGATCTCTTACGTAACACAGCCAGAAAAAATGTCAGCAAAAAAATTCATTCAAGCCAGGCTTCAGAGAATTTTCCTTATTCAGTTTGCAAAGTATTTGCAAACAAAGAACAATACAGCTCATTCTACCTATGAATTATGAAGTGAAAGTCTTTCAGTCGTGTCCAGCTCTTCGTGTCCAGCTCTTCGCAACCCCATGCACCGACCCCACGTGACCCCCAGTCCATGGAAATCTAAAGGCCAGAATACTGGAGTGGATAGCCTTTTCCTTCTACAGAGGATATTCTTAACCCAGGGCTCAAACCCAGGTCTCCCGGATTGCAGGCAGATTCTTTACCAGCTGAACCATGAATTATGGTCTGCATCAAAACAGTAATCATCAATCAAATAAGTTTAAAGGTTAAAGGGAGAGAGAAAGCAGGAGTGAAGGACTGATTGGCTGAGTTTGCCTTCTGCTTATCCTTTTCCTAGATTTCGCATTTATTTCTCTCACTGGATTCAAAGCACAAATTTGTGTGGTAAGTTAGTTATCTGTATTCTAGCCAATGAGGACACAATATTTAGTAACAGAGCTGGGATTCAGAACTGAATATTCAGCACCCTCTCTCTGTCAATTTCTCTCCAAAGCTGGGATGTCCCCAGCTGGGAAGCAATGGAAACAGTGACAGACTTTATTTTGGGGGACTCCAAAATCACTGCAGATGGTGACTGCAGCCATGAAATTAAAAGATGCTTGCTACTTGGAAGAAAAGTTATGATCAACTTAGAGAGCATATTAAAAAGCAGAGACATTACTTTGCCAACAAAGGTCCATCTAGTCAAAGCTATGGTTTTTCCAGTGGTCATGAATGGATGTGAGAGTTGGACTATAAAGAAAGCTGAGCACCGAAAAATTGGTGCTTTTGAACTGTGGTGTTGGATAAGCCTCTTAAGAGTCCCTTGGACTGCAAGGAGATCCAACTAGTCCATCCTAAAGGAAATCAGTCCTGAATATCCATTGGAAGGACTGATGCTGAAGCTGAAACTCCAACACTTTGACCACCTGATAGGAAGAACTGGTTCATTGGAAAAGACCCTGATGCTGGGAAAGATTAAAGATGGAGGAGAAGGGGACGACAGAGGATGAAATCGTTGGATGTCATCACTGACTCAATTGACACGAGTTTGAGTAAACTCTGGGAGCTGGTGATGAACAGGGAAGCCTGACATGCTGCAGTCCATGGGCTTGCAAAGAGCCGGACATGACTGAGGAACTGAACTGAACTGCACTGAGATGTCCTGGATGTTGGTTCTAATTTTGTTATTCAGTAAGATAGTAACTTCTTTTCTGGTCCTATCTTTATGTAATATGGAGAGAGAACAAAGATGTTTTCTGAAAATAAATTCCAGTTGTAGCATGTTTATATTCTACATGGTAGTCCTTTGTAAGTCTGTCTGGAACTAGCTAGTGAGGTACTATGGCCACCAAAGGCAGGAATATAACTGAAATAAGCTATAGCTCATGAACATCAGGACCCAATCAATGCAGTCAATGCAGCAATTTCCTTTGAAACTGAATTGCAGCTTTAAAAAGCAGTCTTGTCCCCTCCTCAAAAAAAGAAAAAGCAAACTTGTCCTAATCTTATCACAGTGAAACTGCAAGATAAGAAAAGCATGATATTATTTTTATCATTTTATAGAGGAGTAAAATATTGGTCATAAACTAAAGGGATTTAGGGTTGATTTTTTTTTCCTTTGATAAAATGACTAGATGTCCCCATTTTTTTAAATTGAAGTATATTTGGTTTAGAGGTATATTTTAATACTTGAATAAGCACATAATTTACAGTAAATTTAATAAATCAACATCAATATTTTACTTAAAAAGTAATTTCATTGTTTCAGTCAACTTTAAGGAAGGTTAACTTAGAAACTAAATATTAATCTCAAATTCAGCAAGTAAAAATAGAAAAATCCAGAAGCCATGAGAAATGGTTAAGATGAGTGAAGAGCAGCAGAAGTTGCTCCATGAAACTGCCTGGAAATGAACATATGATTATAATTAAACAAAATTATGAAGAAGATTCTTTTTATTCTACCATATATGAAGTAAAATTTGAGGAATAAAGTCTAGATACTTATTTATATTTATATTGAATTAAATAGTTAGTAGAGATTTAATTGGGCTTTCCTGACGGCTCAATGGTAAACAATCTGTCTGCCAATACAGTAGATGTGGGTTCAATTCCTGGGTCAAGAAGATCCCCTGCAGAAGGAAATAACAATGCACTCCAGTATTCTTTCCACTTATTTTTGCCTTTTTATATAGTTCACAGGGTTTTCACAGCTAGTATATTGGAGTAGTTTGCCATTTCCTCTTCCAGTGAGTCACATTTTGTCAGAACTTTCCATTATGACCCATCTATCTTGAGTGGCCCTACACAGCACTGGCTCATAGCTTCACTGAGTTACAAAACACTCCAGCCCCACTGTATGCTATGTGCTAAGTCGCCTCAGTAGTGTCTGACTCTTTGTGACCTCCATGGACTATAGCCCACCAGGCTTCTCTGTCCATGGGATTCTCTAGGCAAGAATACCAGAGTGGTTTGCCACGCCCTTCTCTAGGGGATCTTCTCAACCCAGGGATTGGACTTGAATCTCTTATGTCTCCTGCATTGGCAGGTGGATTCTTTACCATTAACACCATCTAGGAAGCCTGATATGTTGCAGTACATGGGGTTGCGAAGAGTCAGACAGGACTTGGCAACTGAGCAACAACTAATATTCTTGCCTGGAAAATCCGATGGACAGAGGAGCCTGGCAGGATGGACTGAGAAGCCAGTTCTGTGCTATGCAAGCATGCTCAGGAGTGTCTGATTCTTTGTGACTCCAGGGACTGAAGCCCGCCAGGCTCCTCTGTCCATGGGATTTTCCTGGCAAGAATACTGGAGTGGGTTGCCGTTTCCTCGTCCAGGGGATCTTCCCAACCTGGCATCAAGCCTGGGTCTCCTGCACTGGCAGGAGGATTCTTTACCACTGAGCCACCTGGGGATCCTATGGGGCCCCAAAGAGGCAGACACAACTTAGTGATTAAACCACAGAGATTTAATGACATAGCAAAAGAATCAAATTTTTTTCTCTTCTGCCCAGTTCAGTTGTATTTTTTCTTATTTCAAAATGTAAAGAATATAGGTATATACCAAAGCATAGATTTTTTTAAGATTATGTACAATTTAACAATCTGTCAATTAGTTGGGCAATAGTTAATTGAGCTTGATAAACTGAATATCCATGCCATCTTAGGTTTTTATCCCTATGATATACTTATCAGTTCTTGGAGGAGGATCAATTTAGTAATAAGTAACTTTAAAATTTATGGTTCTAAATAAATTTTTGAAGATTAATTAATACCTACCCATCATCCTTGCTTACTTAACAGTTGAATAACTTGGGGTTTCCCAGGTAGTTTTTAAATATTAATTAACTGTTCCTCACATATATTTCAGTTCTTCACAGCATACAGTCAATTGTAGACACTTAATGCAAAGTATTATGATAATTTCTATCTCTGAGGAATTAAAAAGACTGATCTCTGGAGAAGCTAAGTAAATTTGAGACATGAGTAAAATTTGATTTCTTAAATGTCCATGATATGAAACGTTCCAAAAATATGAAGAGTTAATTAGGTCTCA
Organism: Antilocapra americana; assembly: GCA_007570785.1. NCBI lineage: Eukaryota > Metazoa > Chordata > Mammalia > Artiodactyla > Antilocapridae > Antilocapra > Antilocapra americana. The sequence goes on from ML663565.1 coordinate 22,955,199, forward strand.
TATTTGGGAAAATGTTGAGTTGTGTATTTTGCTATAGGTTAAGGACAAGTCCTTCACATAGTCCGAGTGAAATAATTTGGACCAAGTAAACAAGTTCCAAATGTATAGGAAAAAAAGCAACTGAAGTCAGTACACGATGGTAGCTCCCGTTACCCAGGATCTACTTTAATATCCTAAAATGTCTTATACCATCTGAACTCTGCTGAATGGATGAAATCTTTAGCTGGAGGATTTCAGTTTGTATTTTTACTGTATGATCTGTCTGGACTCACTCTTCAGGACTGATAGGTTTTTTGCTTTTCTCGTTCAACTCTGCAATAAAAGGAAAATCCGTGGTTTTCTTTGACACAACTGAGCTATCTTCAGCTATCTTTAGAAGAAGGAAACAAGGATAAAGGTCTATTTTCTTCTCTTTTCAGAGCTAACTGCTATTTTTCAGGATACTTAGAAGTATCTCTTAAGGACTATTGCCCAACCTCCAAAACTCTTCATTCCTTTCTAGCTACTACTGGAATTCATGTGTATGGTTGACAGGAAGGCTGGATGGCAATTTCTGTACATGTACTTCTGATCCATGCCCTTCCAAAAGACCTAATTATGACTAATTGTTTAAATTGTATTCATTTATTTTATTTTTGACTGTGCTGAGTCTTTGTCATTGTTCTCCAGCTCTCTGTAATTGTGGCCAGAGGAGGTTATCCTTCATTGCATGCACGGCTCCTCAAAGCGGTGGATTCTCTTGATGCCAAGCATGAGCTCCAGGGCACGCGGGCTCCGTGGTTGCTGTCCACAGGCTTAGTTGCTCCACAGCCTGTGGGATCTTCCTGGACCAGGGATCGAACCTGTGTCCCCTGCGGATTGGGGACAGACAAATTCTTAATAACTAATTCTTATCCTTAACTTTTGAAATGTTGCAAGGAATGAAGCGACATGGCCTCATTCCAGAAAAATCTGAAAGATCCTTGATTTGGGTCCTTTATGCACAGATGAAAACAAAAAAAATGAAAATAAATACTAATCATAAACATTGTTCAGAAAACAAAAAATACATATAAATTAAGCATAGGCTTGGTTCATTTCCTTGCCTTGAGTCAAGTAGGAGGTTAACACTATTTCTTTGATAAATAACTGAATCCTGAATGACAGTCTTTAAGTGGGCTGCTTTGAGGAAATGTAGATAACAACAAAATGACAGCTTATACTCTTTAAGCTTTAAAACTGGCAAAGTGCTTTCACCTAGATTCTGACATCATTTTGTCTGACTGACCAATAATTCCTCACCTGTTTGAAAGACCTGTAACCATGAAATCAGCTTTCACGAAAAGAAGACCTCCACTGAACAGTTTATAACTTATTTCAAAATTGACTTTGATATTTTCTTAAGGGTATATTTCTATTTTTTGTGTCAACTCAATAAAGCTTCCAAGGCAAGATTATCCCAAAAATAATTTGAGTGATGGAAAACAAAAATAAAATACTGTAGACTTGGATTTATTTTTTCAATGTCATGTCATAAATTATGTTTTTTCCTAGTCTTTGGCCCTGTTTCATTTTTGCATGATTAGCACTGGCAGGGTCTCATGATTCATTATCTAACTATGTAGTTTCCTCCCTGGGGTTTGGGTTAAATCTCACACAACAAGCTGAAAACTAAAATTTTAATGATATTTTTGTTTTTTGGTTTTTTTTAAAACAACATGTTGCTCTTTGAGTTCAAGCTTTTCTACAGACTAAAAATAACTTTCTCAAGTCTTGAAACCATATTGTGGAAAGTTTATCAAAGTGCTTCAGCAATTTTAAAACCTTAACATTGAGGTGTCTGAAATGCAAACATAATGTATATATTATTTCTGTTATCTCAGCATGAGCAAAATACCAAAGCTATAGAGAAAGCTTTAGTATAAACAGTTAAACTGTTTCATATAAACAGTATAAACTGTTAGTATAAACAGTTTCTTCTACTAAAACTGAGGGACAGAGCAATCCACAATTTCATTTATCTGCCGGTGTCACAGATGGTAGCCAAGTGGCTTGATAAAAATGTGATGCTTGTATGTTTGCATAGCCAGAGAGTTGTCAAAAAATTATTTCAATTCCCACTGTATTTGCTACACCAAGTTGAAGATTATGTATAATTTTTTAAAATCAAATTCATCAAAACTACCTGCCACTTAAAATTCAGGGTTCCCTAACATTTTTAGCACCAAGGACTGGTTTTGTGGAAGATAGCTTTTCCATGGAAGGTGAGAGAGGAATGGTTTCAGAATGATTCAATCGCATGGCATTTATTGTGCACTTTGCTTCTTATCTAATGCTGCTGCTGTATGACAGGAGGTACCAGTGTGTGGCCTGGAGGTTTGGGACCTCTGACTTAGATTTATCATTTTTCATTTGAAAGAGAGATTTTACGTGTGTTTTTTCCCCATGAAACCGGTTTTGTAAAAATCACATTTCTGTTAAGATAACTGAAAAATAATCACTGTGTTCATGGACTTATTTTCATCCTAGATAGTAATATTGATTGTGCCCTAAAGAGTGTCACACCAATCTCACAGTCAACATTTACTGATCAAAATGTATACCTGTATAAAATATATAAAACTAATGATATAGATGCTTTCTTCATTAGGTAGCACAATTAATTGTAAATACGTGCCACATATTTTTAAAATTCTGTAACACAAAAGAGTAGATGCTTGCTGCTTTTATTCCTGTGTTTATGATCTGATATTCATTTGAAGCAGCAAATTGAGATCTGCTCAAAACTGTGAAGATTGAACAACATAAAAACACTGTACATTCTTTCTATAATAATTTGTTTTCATCAACTGAATCTTGTACTAGTACTCAAAAGGAAAAAAAGCTTTCATTTGTCTTAAGCATAATTTTATGGGTAATCTGTGAGAGAATCTTATGAACTGAAGTGGGAAGAGAATATTCTGTTATTTCTATTCTTTCATTCTAAATCGTGTGGGTATATAAATCAAAAATTCCTATCTGAGAGTAATATTGATGGAAAATATAACCATAAATGGCTAATATGCTGGATTAAATGTTTTATGCAATTAAAAAGAAGAGTTGACTCAAAACTAAAATATGACTCTTGTTTCCAAAAGTTAAGATCTTGTGAGACCTATTCAGTTAAATACTTGGATTAGGTTCACCATCTAGTGGTGAAACTTCAAACTCCCACTATATCTGCCCAGAGATCCCTCTCATCTTGGTGTTTTACTTTGAATATCCTTTTCATCATTTGATGAGTTATGATTTTTTCTGAAAGCATCTGAAAAGCATTCGAATCCTGTAACCAAGATTTCCTTTGAAAAGGAAAAACATAAATACATAAATCAACAATTGCATCATGTAAAACAGGACTTTTATCTTGTTTCATTCCTTGTTTTACTCTTTTGGTATTTATTTTAGAAAAAGCAGAAATATTTAAAAGAATATGACATAAAAAACTTGCATACTAAGATGTAAAAGGATACAACACTCAGTCAATGCTATTCAAAGTTTATAAATGAAAACACTAATGGAGTTTGATATGAATAGTACTGTTTCATCAAACATCATAAACGTCATCATGCTTCACAAAGAGTAAGCTGACTCGAAAAAGATTTTTTTATTCCCTAAATAATAATAATAGGTAATTCTATTTAAAGTATATGGTGGCTTTATTGCAAGTCATAGACTATCCTTTTGTGAAACTGTGGATTTTTGTTGTTGTTGTTGTTGAAATTGAAATAGTCCTGCAGAGCTATAAGGAGCAGAAAAGATAGAATCTAAACTTTTAGCAACATTTTAAATTAGAGGGTAAACTGAATTTCTAGAATTCCAGAAGAAAAAGTTAATGTCCATATGCATTTTAACTAAGACATTTTCATTAAGCTCCAATTATTTATTCTAATATGAAATAGTAACAGAAAGATCTCTCTGAACGACTAAAATTTTCTTCCACTTTTTTCTTAGCATGTTCTGTAGAGCCTAAGTGACTCCGTGTTAAAAAAGGAGTGGCCATCTTGTAACAAAGGGCAACACCCAAGTTCCCGGAAAAACCACAGAATAGTCCAGCCCTCACCCCATGCCACCACCCCAGACACGACCAATCACCGCATGCAGGGGAAGTGCCGAAAATACACCAATCAGGGGGTTGTTTGTGGTTAAATACACCTATCAGGAACTAACACACGAAAAGTCCACCAATCGCTGTTTTACAAGTTTCAAAAACCCCTCACCCCTCCTGAAATTATAAAAACTCATATCTGCAGTAGCTCCAGGCTCTCCTACTTAAGCCGCTGCATCAGGGTGGGTGGAAGCCCCTGCGAGCTTGAATAAAAGATCCTCATGTGTTTGCAGCGGAATCGGCTGCTGAGGCGGTCTTTGGGGAATCTATAATCTGGGCACAACAGTTCCACAAAGAAATGGCCCAATGATTCAGATTCTACCTAACTAGAATGCTCACCATATCTAGTCCATTTTTTCTCATATTATCTTCAGAGTCTAACTCATTAAATATAGCCCACAAGGATTCCTTGCTCCAACAAAGAGGTCAATCAGAAAAATTAGGAAAAGTTTTAGGGACTCCTGCACCTCTGAGGCCCATGAGAGGGTACAGTTTCTTTCCGGAATTAGCAAACAGGATCAAAGACCCCTGATTCTGAAAGAGACAAAAGGCTACGCACTCACATGCATACACACACAAACACACCCTTAAAGTCTCACTCCCTCATAATAACCTCTAGTCACTTATCCTCATTTTATGCGCTGTTGCTATTCTAGACCACAAGTAACATTTAGCTGCTGCTGCTGCTGCTAAGTCCCTTCAATCATGTCCGACTCTGTGCGACCTCATGGACTACAGCCTACCAGGCTCCTCCACCCATGGGATTCTCCAGGCAAGAGTTTTGGAGTGGGGTGCCATTGCCTTTTCCGAACATTTAGCTACGCTAGTTTAAACCAAAACAAAACACATAAACAGCAACAGCAAAAATATGAAAGATTGACTATCCCAAAGGCCATACATGATATTCAAGTACATCTTGTTAGGAACGGTCTAAACGTGTTGGTGGTCTTCCCTGGTGACTTAGTGGTAAAGAATCTGCCTGCCAATACAGGAGATGCCGGAGGTGTGGCTTCAATGCCTGGGTAAGAAAAGCCTCTGGAGAAAGAAATGGCAACCCACTCCAGTATTCTTGCCTGGAATATCCCATGGACCAAGGAGCCTGGAGGCTACAGTCCATGGGGGTCTCAAAATTTGAATCGGATGCAACTTAGTGACTAAACAACAAATATGTTGGTTGATGCTAAAAATACAGCGTTAAATATTCCGAAGTAAAATTGTCTACTCTCAATAGTTTTACAGTGCTGAAAAAGATTACTAACGAATGGGTGATCAAGTCAATAAATGAACCAACAATCAACAAAGGCAAAAATACATTAGACAAAGGGAAATTGCACTACTGTGTAGAAAATTATAAACAATACTGCTTAGTTCAATAAAAGGCAAAATAATAGTTATCACAGTCTCAAAGAACTAACTTGTGTAAACAGTCAAAATGATGTTCAGGAAAGTATGAGCATGAGCCATTGCTAGGGTGACCATACAGTCAGGTTTTCCAGAAATAATACTGAATTCCTCAAACTTGTGATTTGTACTGACCTTTCTTCCTCTTGTTCTAAGTTTGCAAGTTTTTTTCACAAAGAGGGAGCTGTGACAGAATAATGTCATCATTAGCAACAAAATAAATATTAACCAAATTTAAACTTTCAGATTTCAACCAAATTTTCAGAAAGAAAATGCAAACAAGTGGCTTAGGAAATGGGATGCCTGGGGCCTTCTGGAACAGCCCTTCCCCCACAAACTCTGCTTTAGGTCTTCTCTGAAGTACTCAGAGAATAGTGTTGGAGGCACATTTCCTGAGTTGTTCTGCACTTGTGAAAACTCCTCCCACCAAATGGAGCTGTTAACTGTGAGCACATTGCCCCAGGCCTAAGAACTGATAATCTTAACCACTGCGACTCCTATTACCTCACCATCAGCCAATTAGAGAACTGGCTTTATCTGGCTTTTTAAATTGCTTTTTCTGAAACCCTTCAGGGAGTTCAGACTTTTTGAGCAGGAGCCACCCTTCCAACCTTCTGTAAACCTTCTATTTTCAGTTTTTTAAGTAATCTCCTCCTGCAAAAAACCTTTCTGTACTCCAAACGCCACCATTTCAGTTTGCTTGGCTTCACTGTAATCGATGCACATGAACTTGTGCTTACAGTAGGAAGGATTCTCTTCATAAATTCAACTTTCTTTATTTAATGCTTTTTGCTTGGTGCACATTCAACCAAAATTTGACAAACTACCATGCCCACAATGCTTTTGAGTTCTCACATGCTTGATATAAAATTTTACTTTGTAAAACAAAGTTTAATGCCTCAAAACATATATAATTTATAATTAAGACAAAATTTGATAACTAGAATGCCTTATTTTATAATTTCCCCATACAAAGGAGATTTTTTTAAGTTTAATTTTAATTTGAATACCTCTTACTGACACATCCAACAAGGTCTGTGTTATTGTGTAATTGCACAATAACTTAGAAAAGGACAATGTACAGAACTGTTTTTTGTTTGGGTTTACTTTGATTTAATTTGTTACGATTTTGCCATAAGTGAGGCTTCCCCACAGTTAAACTATGAAGCTTTAAAGTGGGATCCCCATGTTAAAAGTTCTCCTATTCAATGTAAGCAAGCTCTGCCTGGATTTGACAACATTTCCAAGTTAAAGAAGCTGTTGGTCAATAAACACCATGAATTGAGCACCCTAGAGACTCAGGAAACAGGAAATACTTGATTAACTGACTAGGGACCTTGCTTGTAGCTTTACTGCCTTTGTGCCTAACAATTTCTTCCTCTTTCCACTCTTACAATATTATTTTAGGATCTTGGACTTAAACTGATACCATACATTATATTCCTATCTCTTGTATTAAATCTATATTCTTGGCTATATACCAGGCCCTCTGAAGCTGAGGTGTGTTAACACCTTTATTTTTAATTCTAATATTAACCACTAGATGGCAATATAATGCAAATTATTAATATAAACCAGACAAAAATGAAAGGACTAATTTTACTTCGTGAACTATTTCTCTAGCTTTTATTTTCTCACAATGTTTTCCTTAAATCTACGTGTTTCACTCAAAAATTGGACCCTCCCATTCATATTTATCATCCCTATCAAGTCCTTTAAATTATTGTGTTAAAATACAGAAAACATTATCTTGTATACAAAAAAATATTTTCTAGCTACTTGATCACAACATGAATATTTGTAATTGTTAATTTCAACATCATATGTAACCCAAAGAATAGTCATAATGTGTACTAGAGTTACAGAAAAAAAATTTATATATGACTCTTCTTGAAAAAGAATATGCATTTTTTGAGTTACTATATAAAGTCTATTTTTCAAAATAAATAAAAGGGAATAAGACTCTCCTCTTCTGTGCATGGCCATACCACCTTGAACGCACCCAATCTTGTTTGCTCTCAGAAGATAAGCAGGGTCAGGCCTGCTTAATACTTGGGTGGGAGATTATACTTTGCTTGCTGCTGCTGCTGCTGCTGCTAAATTGCATCAGTCACGTCCGACTCTGTGCGACCCCATAGACGGCAGCCCACCAGGCTCCCCCGTCCCTGAGATTCTCCAGGCAAGAACACTCGAGTGGGTTGCCATTTCCTTCTCCAATGTAGGAAAGTGAAAAGTGAAAGGGAAGTCTCTCAGTCCTATCCGACTCTTAGCGACCCCATGGACTGCAGCCTATCAGGGTCCTCCGTTCATGAGGTTTTCCACGCAAGAGTACTGGAGTGCTTAAAACTGACTAAACATAATTTTATCTTTGCTAATTCCACAGGCACTTTATATGAGACAAATGCTTTGAGAACTGTGGGTTTGGATCTCAGACAGGACAGTGAGGCAGACTGTAGCCAGCTGAGAATAAGGCTTTCGTATCAGTGAGCTCCTCCTCGCATAAACCCTGCTCCCACACTGCCCTATGCAATGAGGTTGGAATAACCTGATCGATTTACCCACACAGTCTTAAAAATATATCTATGTTATTTATTTTCTCTTCAAAATATTCCCTGAATATTCATTTTCACTGTATTTCACTGATTTAAGAGTATTCAGAAAAATCAAGGAGATTTGTACAGGGTGAATTACCAGTAGTTCCACACATTTCAATGATCTTTCCAAAAAATCATGCTGGCAAATATAACTAGGGCTTCCCTGGTGGTTTATATGGTAAAGAATCTGCTTGCAGTGCAGGAGGCCAGGTTCAGGCTCTGGGCTGAGAAGATTCTCAGAAGAAGGGAATGGATACCGACATCAGTATTCTTGCCTAGAGAATTCCATGGATGGAGGAACCTGGCAGGCTACAATCCATGGGGTCGCAAAGAGTCAGACAAACTGACCCCTTCATGGATCACAACCTTGTCATGGTAACTCAATGAAGCTATGAGCCATCTGGAGCAGGGCTACCCAAGACAGATGGGTCATAGCGAAGAGTTCTGACAAAATGTAGTCCTCTGGAGGAGGGATTGGCAACCCACTGCAATACTCTTACCTCAAGAACACCATGAACAGTATGAAAAGGAAAAAAGATATGACACCAAAAGATGACCCTCCCCACCCCACCCCCAGGTCAGAAGGTGTCCAATATGCTACTGTGGAAGAGCAGAGGGCAATTGTTAATAGTTCCAGAAAGAAGGAAGCAGCGGGCCAAAGCAGAAACAACACTCAATTGTGTGTGTGTGTGGTAGCGAAAGCAAAGTCCTAGGCTGTAAAGAACAATATTGCATTGGAGCCTGGGATGTCAGGTCCATGAATCAAGGTAAATTGGTCATACTCAAGCTGGAGACGACCAGAGGGAACAGACACAGACAATACCACTCTAATGGCAAAAGAAGAGAAACTAAAGAGCCTCTTGACCAGGGTGAAAGAGGAGAGTGAAAAAGCTGGCTTGAAACTCAACATTCAAAAAACTAAGATCATGGCATCCAGCCTCATCATTTCAGGGCATAGAAGGGGGAAAAGTGGAAGCAGTTACAGATCCTATTTTCTTGGGCTCCCAAATCACTGCAGATGGTGACTGTAGGCATGAAATGAACACTCTTACTCCTTAGAAAGCTACGAAAAACCAAGACAGCATGTTGAAAATCAGAGACATTGCTTTGCCAGCCAAGCTCTATATAGTCAGAGCTATGGTCTTTGTAATAGCCATATATGGCTGTGGGAGTTGGACCATAAAGGAGGCTGAGTGCCGAAGAACTGATCCTTTCAAACTGTGGTGTTGGAGAAGACTCTTGAGAGTCCCCTGGACTGCAAGGAGACCCAACCAGTCCATCCTAAAGGAGATCAGTCCTGGGTGTTCACTGGAAGGACTGATGCTGAAACTGAGACTCCAATACTTTGGCCACCTGATGTGAAGAACTGACTCATTTGAAAAGACCCTGATGCTGGGAAGGATGGAGGGTGGGAGGAGAAGGGGACAACAAAGGATGAGATTGTTGGATGGCATCACTGACTCAATGGACATGAGTTTGAGTAAACTCCAGGAATTGGTGATGGAAAGGGAGGCCTGGCATGCTGCAGTCCACGGGGTCATAAAGAGTTGGATATGACTTGGTGACTGGATAACAACAACAATAAATATAGCTGATTTCAGACAATGAAAGAGGATAAAGCATAAAGCATAAGCAATAATAGAGACTCACATTTGGAAGAATTAATTAAACGTTCTTATTTATTGTGGGTCCTATATCTCCTTATAATTCTGCTGCATTTTTTGACTTTAGATTGACAGCTTATCCACTGTGGAAAGAATGTTTTGTCTGTAGTATCCACAATGTACACGTAACATTTTCCAACATTTACACAAATTAAATTTTATTTTTGTTTGCAACAGTACCAATGTATTATAAAGTTCATCAAATTACATAATATCTTGATGATTTGGTAGAATTATTGGTCTCTTTGGGTAACGTTGCGTTACGCAAATTAAAACATTCTGCACATAAGATTTGGTCTCTTCGTGATCCCCATAGACTGTAGACTGCCACATTCCTCTGTCCATGGAATTATCCAGGCAAGAATACTGGAGTGGGTTGCCATTCCCTTCTCCAGGAGATCTTCCCGGGCCAGGGAATGAACGCTCATCTCCTGCATTGTAGGCAGATTCTTTACCATCTGAATCACCAGGGAAACCTGGACGTAAGACTTTGGGCAAGTTTCTCATTCTTGAAATTAAAGGATTCTATTTTGCCTATCTATAAAAATTGAAATGATAATATTTAAATGATGCAGTTGTGAGGAGTCAGTGAATTAGTACACAGATTAGTTCTTAAAATCTTGGATTCTCATTGCCCTGTGTCTTTCTTCCATACTCCTCACCATACTTTTACTTATTCTCAATACAGATTTTAAAACAATGTTTGACTGTCTATTTCCTCAGAATATATATACTCTTTTAGGGCAGAGGCTCTAACTTATCTGTATTTCTATCCCCTGTACATGGCACATAGCAGATATTAAATATGTTGATGAAAAAAAGGTATATGATCAATGAACATTGCTTCTAATTTGTGCTCAAAATAAAACATTAATACATGCTCCAGTTCACATTGAAACAGAGCAGGACCCTATGGTCCTCCCCCACTGCCACCCCCCCTCACCGTGTCCTCTGCTTGCCTTTTGTCTGTGGAAAACTTTAGTCAAAGAATGAGTTTAATCAGAGAAGTAAGAAATATAGAAACAAAGGAAAATAGTCAAAGGACTGATTTATAATAATAATATAAATAAAATAAATATTAATATTATTAATAATATTGTATTATTATTAAATAATAATGATGTAATCTCTAAACCTAGTCAAGGACCTTCAGTTCTTTCTCATGGGCTATAGATAACTATTCTGAGCCATATCCTGTGAGCTGTCTTATAGCTACTAAAACACTAGGTGGAAGAAGTTAACTATATGACAACCAGACTGTACCCAGCATACGAGCTGCCGCAATTCTGAGAATTGGCCAAAAAGAAATGGGAACAAAGCAACCCTGGAACTGAAGATTAACTGTACCTGAAACAATCAAGATGATGCTGGTCAGACCACTGACGACCAGTGTGAAGATGGCTGTACTGCTTCTGCATGTGGCCATCCACCCCCACTCTGTCTATAAACGCTCTCACTCCCTGCTTGTTGTGGGGAGAGGGGAGTCCGCCTTTGAACACATGTCCGCCACCCTGCCCCACCACCCCAGAAATAAAGCAAACTTTTCTTTCCACCAATCTGGCCTGTTTATTGGCTTTTGAGCCGTGAGCAGCTGGACAACATAACAATATAACATTATCTGACTTACAGTGTTACTCAGGTAATTCATTTAATTCACAAAATATAATCTATTTTATTCTATGCTTACATTTCTGTTATCTTTTTAGCCTTTATTGACACTTATCTTAAAGGAACAATAATAAATGTTCAAAATATTTTTAAAATCTGTTCATATTAAATTGTTTGGAAAATAACTTTATTTATGTTAGAACTTGGGGCTTCCCTGGTGGCTCGGGGGTAAAGGATCCTCCTGTAATGCAGGAGCCACAGGAGATGTGGGGTTGATCCCTGGGTCAGGAAGATCCCCTAGAAGAGGGCAAGGTAACCTACTCCAGAATTTTCGCCTGGGGAATCCCACCGATAGAGGAGCCTGGTGGGCTACAGTGTCACAACTGAAGCAACTTAGCACACACACATGCATGTTGCAACTTATCTGTATATACCTTGGGAAAGTGAGGCATAATTGGAAGTTTTCCAATCACTTCTCCGGTTCACTCAGATGAAACTTTTTACATACAAATGCCTATTTTTATAAGCAGTATAAAATGTTTCCACTTAGAGTGTAGAAAGCACACCATGTTGCACTCACCTTTTCCCTGTTTTTTTTTTTTTTTTTTTACATTTCCGAGTTGTACTGCACTAAAAGAGCAGCAGGATGGTTATACAATGTTCTCTCATTCAATCTGGAAAATCTAAAGTACTTGCAAATTCTTAAGAACACCTTTACCATCCAATTAGAACCATAAGGATAACAACCAATTTCTTAACAAGCAATGCCTTACAGATAAAAGCACATTTAAAATAGCTTTAAATGCACTATTCTCGAATAATTTACCATATATATTTATATCATGTTCACTATGCTTAAGAATTAAAGCAAGAATATTACTCTGAGGGAAATAAGGGAAATGTTTTATTTATGCAACCTAGAGGGATAATATTCCAATCAAAGAGAATCAAAACCTCACTCTTTTTATTTTTGTTACTATATCTTAGACAGTCTGGCACCTGAAACCCTTTAATGCAGAACAAACAAGGGACCTGTTACTTGTTCTTGCTACCTCATGCTGCAGCATGAGTCCCAGTAAAGCCTTGCCTGAATTCCTTCTCTAGATTTCCATTGCTTAAAGAGTCCAAGAACCCAGGCCAGTTTGGCAACATATTCAAATATAATTATCTACATGATAGAGGAGGAAACTCATAATGTTTCCCACACATCAGATGCATATATTCAGTTCATCAGAAGCACCTGATAGCTACAGCTAGTATATAGTTAGATGGCATTTCAATAAAACCAAAATGAGCCCTGTGAATTCCAATCAACAAAAGCTGCCAATGAACTAAGGACAGTCAATAATGGATCCAATAATTCAGAGAATTACAGCTGTTCTTTAAGATGTGCAAGTTCAAGCCTGCCAACACTAGAAGTAATCATTTTATATTAATTTGTATGTAATTCCATTTAAGTTCTTTATCCCAGTATAATATATGAAACTAGTCTTTCTTTAACCAAAAAATGCAGACACATTGTAAAAAATATAGGGTCATTTCTGAAAGTACCTTATTGGATTCCATAGGCCACTAATGGAAACAGGATCTTGATGGATAGAATTCATTTGGTAGCTTTTCGCACGCACTTAGCTGTTAACTGGACCAATTTTTTTTTTATTCTGCCATGCAGGCTGTGGGATCTTAGTTCTGGAATCTAGACTTGAGAGCTATGAGTCTTAACCACTGAACAATCAGGAAATTCCCTAGACCAATTCTGTATGTTTCTCTAAGAGCTCATAAAAACACAGACCATGCCACGTAGGTAGATGAGATGGTTGGATGGCATCACCAACTCAATGAATATGAGTTTAAGCAAACTCCAGGAGACAGTGAAGGACAGGGAAGCCTGGCCTGCTGCAGTCCATGGGGTCGCAAAGGGTAGGACACGACTTAGTGACTGAACAGAAACAACAATATAGGCATTAAAAACATGCTAGAAGATAAAAAATCTAACTTGTGCCATCCTTCTAACTTTATGTTAGAATATCTGCATTCTTGATGAAACCCACATTCATGCATGCAATCTCCCTTAAACTGAGTTCCTCTGCCAAGTTTATGATTAACTTCTCTATCCAAAATGTTATTCCTTTTCATGTCTGATACCTGTTCTCCTTAAGATTGAGGAGAATCAAAGAAAATGGGGATTGATAGAGAGCAGCACCCTGTGGGACCCTCCTGGGCATGAAAGCCTTCCTGTGTCGCCCGTTTCTCATTTGTAAGAAAAGGCTTTCAGACTCCTGGACCTTCCAAAGAGCAGTTCAAACAGTCACAGTTAGGAGAGTGAGGGAATTAAAAAAGAAATAATAGTGCAGGGACGGGTCCTGTGTGTTCAACCACACACTAGTGTTGGAAGAAATCCATTGAAAAAGAGGTATGTGGTCAAATGAGTTTGGTTAATGCTGTGTTCTGTGCTGTGCTCAGCTGTGTCCAACTCTTTGCAATCTCACGGACTGTAGTCCACCAGGCTCCTCTGCCCGTGGGATTATCCAAGCAAGAATACTTCTCTTTCCCAAGGCAAAGTTAAGCAATCTTTTGAAAAATCAAAATTATTGCAAAAATTCACAATGAACTATATAACAACATTTTAAATAAAAGTAGGATACAGTGGTGCCAAAAATATATATATTTTATCATGTGAACTCTAATGTATGCATGCATGTTAAGTCATTTTCACTTGTGTCTGACTCTTTGCAACCCCATGGACTGTAGCCCACCAGGCTCCTCTGTCCATGGGATTCTCCATACAAGAATACTGGAGTGGGTTGCCATTTCCTTCTCCAGGGGACCTTCCCAACCCAGGGATCGAATACTCATCTCTTATGTCTCCTGCTTTGGCAGGCGGCTTAGGCTGTATAGCCAGTGTATATGTGGGACTCTGTTTTTGATTGAACTTGTCAATTTAATGAAGTTTTTGTCAAAATTCAAAAGTAAAACTGTATTTGATAGAATCCTTTGCTTGTCACAGAATTGTTTTGCAACCATGGTCAATGTTGTCAGGTCACACCAATCCAGAGGTAAAACTTGAGTTATTTTTTTTTAACAAAATATTCAAATAGTCCCAAATGTAGTATATTTAACTTTTCCTTTTGATAAAAAGTTTTGAGACATAAAGTTTCTCTCATTGAAACACAGAAGTGGAAGTAAATGCAGCTGTCCTTCACGTTCCTGAATTGACACAAATTCTTTCATTTCCTTTGTAAAACCATAAAGACCCCTATTTCTCTGAAGTTTAGGACTTCCTTTCTGATATAAAGGATATAGACATTACCCAGCTGAGTGTATCACTTTGCTTAGTCTAACATAGATGCAGAGCTAGAATGCATCTATGAATTATTCATAAGTTTTTAGAATTAGTCTCGAGGACAGAGCAGGCAATACAAGCAGGCTGGGCTGGTGTCAGCCCACTGGAAGGTGGGTAACCCCCATCACTTGTAGGCTAGAGGGAGAATTCCAAACTGGCCCTTGCCAGCACCACTGACAACATGACAAAAAAAGTTCTCCAAAATGACTGTCGCCAGCTCCTCTGTCCCCAACATCTCTACCCTGAGAGGAAGTCCCAGGTGACTTTATGCCTCCCTGGGAGGTTTCCCAGATCAGCAAGTGAATGGGACCCAGACTGCTTGTAAACTACCAATTCTACATTGGGACCCAAAGTGTGTGAGATTTTCTGACACCCTTTCAGAGAGGCGCCTCTGTTTTCTGTAAGCCTCTGGTTTTCCGGAAAGGAAACACTTCTGGTTTTCAAAGCCAGACCTTCTGGATCTCATCTTCTTGATACAGAACACCTGGGCTGGGGAGTCCAATATAGGTTTCTCAGGTAGTTCAGTCAATTCAGTTGCTCAGCCATATCTGACTCTGTGACCCCATGAACTGCAGCACACCAGTCCTCCTTGTCCATCACCAACTCCCAGAGTCTATTCAAACCCATGTTCATCGAGTCGGTGATGCCATCCAGCCATCTCATCCTCCGTCATCCCCTTCTCCTCCTGCCCCCAATCCTTCCCAGCATCAGGGTCTTTTCCAATGAGTCAGCTCTTCGCATATGGTGGCCAAAGTATTGGAGTTTCAGCTTCAAACATCAGTCCTTCCAATGAACACCCAGGACCCATCTCCTTTAGGATGGACTGGTTGGATCATCTTGCAGTCCAAGGGACTCTCAAGAGTCTTCTCCAACACCACAGTTCAAAAGCATCAATTCTTTGGTGCTCAGCTTTCTTCACTGACCAACTCTCACATCCATACATGACTACTGGTTTTAGAAAAGGCAGGGGAACCAGAGATCAAATTGTCAACATCTGCTGGATCATTCAAAAAGCAAGAGTTCCAGAAAAACATCTATTTCTGCTTTATTGACTATGCCAAAGCCTTTGACTATATGGATTACAATAAACTGTGGAAAATTCTGAAAGAGATGGGAATAATAGACCATCTGACCTGTCTCTTGAAAAACCTGTATGCAGGTCAGGAAGCAACAGCTGGAACTGGACATGGAACAACAGACTGGTTCCAAGTAGGAAAAGGAGTAAGTCAAAGCTGTATATTGTCACCCTGCTTATTTAACTTATATGCAGAGTACATCATGAGAAATGCTGTGCTGGAGGAAGCACAAGCTGGAATCAAGATTGCTGGGAGAAATATCAATAACCTCAGATATGCAGATGACACAACCCTTATGGCAGAAAGTGAAGAGGAACTAAAAAGCCTCTTGATAAAAGTGAAAGAGGTGAGTGAAAAAGTTGGCTTAAAGCTCAACAATCAGAAAACTAAGATCATGGCATGTGGTCCCATCACTTCATGGGAAATAGATGGGGAAACAGTGGAAATAGTGTCAGACTTTATTTTGGGGGCCTCCCAAATCACTGCAGATGGTGATTGCAGCCATGAAATTAAAAAACGCTTACTCCTTGGAAGGCAAGTTATGACTAACCTAGATAGCATATTGAAAAGCAGACACATTACTTTGCCAACAAAGGTCCGTCTAGTCAAGGGTATTTCTCAGGTAGGCTCTCTCCAATTGTGTTATTCTTTTCATTGGTAGGTCACCCATACCGGGATGTGGATGCTGACCATATCATGTCTCTGCTCCTTCTACCCATGTATTGTGAAAGTGAAAGTCGCTCTGTCATGTCTGACTCTCTGGGACCCCATGGGCTATCCAGGCCAGAATACTAGAGTGGGTAGCCTTTCCCTCCTCCAGGGGATCGTCCCTTCTTTATGTCTTTAGTTGTGGAATATCTTTTCTGCTAGTCTTCATGTAGTTCCCTTAGATCGTTGCTCTGTGAATACCTGCAATTCTGGTGTGCTGGTGAATGGAGGTGAGTATAGGGTCTCCTGCTCAGCCATCTTGGCTCCTCAACGTGTATCTTCTTTTTTGATGTGGTTATATGTCTTCAGTCCATTTTTATATGGTGTTTCTTTTTTTCTTACAGATTAAGTGTTCAGTATGTTTTCTGCATACCAGCATTTTGTCTTTATTATTTGATAAATATTTATTTACCATCTCTGAGCTTGCCTTTTGACTCTTATTGGTAAGTTCATGAGAGTTACATAATTCTTGATTGGAAAGCCATGTATGACTATAAAACTTAGATAGAAAACAACAAAACTTAGATATTCAGAACAACAACAAAAACTTAGAGATACAGAACAACAACAAAAACTGACAACAACAAAAATCACACTATTACTTCTTCTCCCTTACCAAATAATTCCTCAGGTAAGAGTTTGAAGACAATATAACATTAGAAGAGACATTCTTTAGATTATCATTTATGAACTCTTGGGTTAAGAACTAGGAAAACCTGTGAAAGAGGATGCTTCTTTCCTATTTTCATTGGTTACTCATAAGAGAAGGACTTCTTCAGAGCTCTAGTTTCCCCAAAGATGTTGGAGAAGTCAGTTTGTTCCAAAACAATGGATGTTGGAGGTGGTGGTGGTGATGAAGCAATGGTAAGCAGGTCATACTGTGACTTTTCTTAATGTTTTATTTGGGCTTCCCTAGTGGCTCAGATGGTAAAGAATCTATTTATATAAATTAAACATACTTATTAGGCATCTATTATGTGCTATTCACAATTTTATGCATCTTTGTAAGGATCAGGTTTAACCACAGGTCAACCATATAAATCTCAATCAGTCCTTTCGTTCTGTTTGCTGTGAAACTCCCAATAATGGAATTGCTGGCTGAAAGGTTGCTTGAAGCTATCTATGCACTTTGTTAGCATAAGTTCTAAGATTCCTGAATCTTGCAATCTAGGCCTTTCTATTGCGTAATGCTTGTATCTGTTGGTGTTGTTCAGTCGCTCAGTCATATTTGACTCTTTGCAACCACATGGACTGCAGCGTGCCAGGCTTCTCTGTCCTTCACCATCTCCCAAGCTCCCTCAGACTCATGTCCATTGCACCAGTGATGCTTGTGTATTATCTCTAATTCCCATGCCTTGGTCCTGATCTTAAGACTCCTACGTGTGATTATCGAAAGTCAGTTAATTCATGGCCACTTAAACTAGCACATGTTGAAAGAATTTTACTAGCCATGATTTATAGGCACTGATAGCATGTTAGAGCAACTGATCAAAGGTGATTTTTATTTCTAGTTTTCCCCATTTTTTCCCAACTCAGGTAAGTACCATGAAAAACCCACTAGGTCAATAAGATCAACGTGGTCAATCAATGTTCCTCTATCTTTTCCTAAGAGATAAAAAGCATGATACATAACCTAGAAACAATCTGGACTTTTTAAATATATATATATATATTTTATTACTGCAGGTTAAGTATAGAGGTAAAAATAACATCACATCTGAAATATAAATTGAACAACAGCTCATGAGACAGTTACGATCCTTATAAACTTTGCTTTATAGGACACTTTCAAGTCACAAAGAACCTTTATTTACAGGAAAATCTCTACATTGATTTCTTTCTGAAATATTTATGCCTCCAAAGTCACCATGAGCTTACTACATAAAAATAGTGTAGAAACTAGCCATAAGAAAAGTAAATTCTATTATCCTTTATTTTGAAGTTCCATACAATCAAGTATAAGCATAAGCCTTTATCTTAATATAAAGTAACTTTTAATGGTATAGCTCTTATTCTAATGGAATTTCTCCTGAATGTTAAATCCCTGACTGTAGTGGGCATATATCCCTAAATTACCAGATAAAGAAACCTACTTAAAAATAGAGAAATTTTACTTCTGTTCCTTAAAACCTGAACTCAATTTTGTGTATTTCTATTAAGTTAAAAAATAATATGAAAGAATAAGGTTTTTATAAGGGGGACAACTTATTCTGAATTAATTTAAAATTATTCTTTATTTTAGTCTGTATTCACAATAACAATATTTTCTGAGTACTTTGTGCATTGTGCTCAGTAGTGTCCGACTCTTCTGTGACACCATGGACTGTAGCTGGCCAGGCTCCTCTGTCCCTGGGATTTCCCAGGCAAGGATACTCGAATGGGTTGCCATTTCTTTCTCCAGGGGAATCTTCGCAATGCAGGACTGAACCCCTGTCTCTTGCATCTCCTGCACTGTCAGGCAGATTCTTTACCACTGAGCCACCAGGGAAACCCAGTTTAAAAATAATCATTGCTAGAAATACTGGAACTTCCTTGGCAGTCCACTGGCTAAGTCTCTGTTCTTCCAATGCAGGGGGGCCCCGAGTTCCATTACTGGTCAGGGAAATAGACCCCACACACTGCAGCTATTAGTTCGAATGCCGTATCTAAAGATACTGTCATCTGACAATACAGGGTTACCACAAATCTTCAATTTGCTTCAATAAAGCAGAACAGAATAAAATGGATGTGTGAAAATGGATACTGTGTGTAGTTTTAAAAACATTTAAATGATCCCCACTTGGTCAATTTAGCTTTTGTGAAAAATGTGAATAAGAAGCTAAATTGGCTACCTGAAGCAGATAAAGGAAAATTTTAAAAGTTGATATGTACCTAATTATTTCAGAAAGTGTTTACACTTTTTATTAAGACCATCACTGGTTTTTAGTTTTGTATTTATATTAATATGATTATATGACTCAAATTAACTTGAAATACTTTATATTTTATTGGAGGTAAAATGGGTAATTAATTCAAAGCCTGTATTCCACATCTCTTAGAAAAAGTAAACACAAAAAAAAAGGAGAACAGGAAGTTTGCGTTTGTGTAGAGGCAAAAAAATTTCTTTTGCCGAGCCTAGAGGATATTCCTGATTCTCAGGCCCAGGGTCATTTCTTAGCACATAGACATGTGTGATTTCGTTCTTTGGTCGCTGAATTAGTCTCCAGCAATAAGTTAAAGTTTCAGGGAGCAATAAAATAAATCTTCAATGAATCATGGTATTGAGTATTATATTAATCCTGAATATTCTAAATGATGCACTGTAACATACATAAGTCAGATATGAAGCAAGCCTACTAAGTTAATTTTGAGGATGATGGCTTTATGATGTCCTAATTACATCACATCCACCCTTATCATTGATTGAGGAGGCAAAGTTGAAGGTGATGGATAGAAATTCTACTCACAAACTTAAACATATGCTTGGCTCTGTAAATAAATGTGCATGCAATAGTTATTGACAGAGATTAGACCATAATGTAATGTTACAGAAGTCTAATCTGCTTCTCCTTTGTACTCTTATTAATTTCTAATAGCCACAGGTTTTTCATAATCCAAAACAGGTATTAAAATAGTAATACTCAAAATTCACAGCAAACAGTGAACTGTTTATTGGGCATCTCTAATGAGAAAACACTCAGATGCCTTAGGGTTTATTTTCACCTTGGAACCAGCTGTTTTGTTATTAGAGAGACACAGTGGGGGATTGTTTTGAGAACCTAAATACTAATATTTGGCATGTGTTGCTATCAACGTTACAATTGACTGTTAACATTCATTTTTATTTGGAGACAATTTCCTATTATACTTGAACTTCCAGATCTTTACACCTCTAAAAACATTGCATCTATTTAAACTCCTACCTCCATTATTTTTGCTACATGAAGTTCTACACATGTAGAAGAAATTGCACAAGGCAGTTTTACTGTGCTATCAATAAATTTTCACATGAAGCTGATCATTTAAATATGACCATAATCCAGATTTTATATGACCCATTATTTTATGTTTGTTTTTGTGTATATTTCCAGATAACCACTATTGCATCTAGTAAATCCTAGATAATTGCCTCAAAATGACTGCCCCAAGAAAATTTGTATTCTGAATGCATCAATAGAAAGCCGGATATTTACAATACAACACTCTTAATTTCCATATAGAATATGCTTCTTCATAAATTTGATTCCTTCAAATCAAACTTAAATTTATTTTTGACAGTTGAATTAAAAACAAATACACCTAAGGGCATTTATATGCGTGCTTTTCTTTTAAGTTGATTCTCTTAACTCAAAAATAGAAATCCCTGATAATTAAAGTTTTTCCTATGAGACAAGCAAAATCAAATAAGACGTTATGAATTGGCATAAGTTGTATTTTCTTTGTCTGAGAAGCATAAATTTCAAACCCAAGCATCTGATTTCCCCACTATGGTACAAAAGAAGCTTATTTAGCTTAGCGATCTTTAGCATGTTAATAAAGAATACTGAAATCTCTATTGTTTTATTTCTTTTTCTCTTGCATAGTATTTTAAATTTTAATACTAATTAAAAATGCTTTACAATGACACTACACACATGAAGAGTTCTTACCTATTTTAATGGTATATATGATAGAGATTTCTGCTCTTTATAATTTGAAACTGACAAAACTCATGTTTAAAATTACTCCTTTAAAAATTTCCTCAGCAAGCATGTGTACATCAAAGAAAAATTAAAAAAATAGAGGATGCATTTTTAGTCACAATGACTGGGTAGATATGATTAATTTGAAAATGATGATGCTAATATTTTATAATTTTTAATCTGTAGCTTTGGAAGTATACGTTTTTCGAAGGTAAAAATGTGTCTACATGTATAACACTGCATCACTCTTTTTATTAAGCCAGTGTTGTTTGTGAAATCTTCAAAGACCTGTACAATTGTATCACTCACTCACAAATGTAAGGACAATAAAGGAACCAGAGATCACAAAGAATCGGACATGACTAAGCTACTGAGCACACACACATAAGTGAAACAGACATTTAAATGCCATGCTACATGTGTAGAAGAGAAAGTACACGGTTTTGTAGAGCCTCATGGGCGATCGTTTACTACATATTTTCTAACTTAATACTTATCTTGAAATATAGAAAATGACATATAATGTTGCTCCTGATATCACTTTATAGGATTATAACACTTTTCATCAATGGCTAAAAATTCCATCTCATTCCTTTTGATCCATGATTAGATGAATAAAACTGTCCAAATGTTCTACAAACATAAAACAGACACTCCTCTCAAATGCCTACTTCACTGAGGAGGAAAGAGCACTATCAAGGAAGGCCCTGAGAGACATCTTGGATCAAGAGTATCAACCACTAGCCATCCAGGAATGACTTATTGGCCAGGGAGAAGCAGCCAAGTCCTGGACTGATGGGAAGACTCAAGTTAGGTGTCAGGCCCCGGGGTGGCTCCCCACGTCTATGTGGGTGGCTCCTGTCTGAAAGGTCCATAAGACCCAGTGGTGTTCCAGCGGTAGTCTGGGGCATTTCGGAAGGAGCAAGGAGTGCGGGAGTCCAGTGAGAGTGATGCTGAGGCCGTCACTGCCAGATGGGAGACGTGACCTGATTGCAAAGATTCTGGCCTCTGGTCCTCAGCAGTTTCGCTCAGCAAAGGATTATTACAGAGATACCCGCCTCCAGATTTTGGACATATTTCATGTTCAAGACAGCTTGACAGCACGTCAATTTCAGAGAGTCGCCACCACTACCTTTATAACTATGTGGAGGGAATGGCCATGACTGGGAGCAAAGTACTTCAGGCAGTGTTAGCTCCTCCTCACCGATGTTTAAATACAGCAGAGACTCCAGAGAGCGGCATGATGCTAGGGACCATTTCAGTGACAGAACTTCGTAGATGTACTGAGGGTGTATGTAAAGGTATACGAAGTGGTCGAGAATGAAACTTCAGCAGTTCTGGTGGATTCCCCACTTCTGTCCTGTGAGCGCTCTTTTCTCTTTACTGTTCTACCAGAGTGTGTCTCACATAAACTAAATAATCTAGAGAACTTTATTACTTATAAATGGGCTTCCCTGGTGGCTCAGTGGTAAAGAACCCACCTGCCAATGCAGGAGACACAGGTTCGATCTCTGGGTGGGGAAGATCCCCTGGGGGATATGGCAACCTTCTCCAGTGTTCTTGCCTGGGAAACCCCATAGACAGAAGGAGCTGGGAGGGCTACAGTCCATGGGCCGCAGAAGAGTCAGACATGACTTAGGGACTAAACAACAGCAACAACCAATCCCATTGCTACAGCATGCTTGGGATTATTGATACTCTACCTACCACCCTTAAGGAAGTTCTTTTTACCATCTGGCCAGCCCCTGATTCCTCTCCAGAATACCAACTTCAGACTCTGCTTCTTGGAACAATTCCTGGTACTCACTGTCTTAGGTCAGGTTTCCTAGAAGCAGAGATGGGGGTGCTTGAGCAGGCAATTTATTTGAGAAGTGATTTCATGAAAAAAAAATGAGAAAAGCAGGAAAAATGGGCTTACAATTTCAAATGAAAATGAGCCTCAGCTTGATCCCATGGGGAGAGCCCTAGCAAAAATTACACCTGGGAGTGGGTCCCACCATGAGGCAAGAGCTGCTGCTTGTCCCCTGCTTTTCTGAATCCCTTTATATCCCTGTGTCAACCAGTCATTGCCAGCAGGCTTTGAGATGCGATGGTGCTCCCAGGAAGGGCGCTCTCATCCTACCAAGAGCAGTTCTCTCCGGAAGTCGGCAGATGGAAGCCTGTCAATGCCCCAAGTATCTGGGAGATGAGATCTCTGCTCTAGCTCTCAGTGATGACCACTACACCCAGTGATGACCACCAGCAGCATCCGTAGTCTTGAACCCTTAGTCCTTTAGTTCTCCAACAATCTTGATAAGTGAAAGTAACAAAAGAAGCATGCCTGAATATTCATTTTAGGTCATATATTTAAACAATTAGCCCTCACCCTGGGGGAAGCACAATCCTGAACATGTATCAACCAAAGAAGCAGTAAAATCATTTTGAAAGAGTCTATGGGTAACATGCACTCTAACTTCATGTAACGTTGGTAAGGATGTCTCCAGCAGCCTGGATTATCTGACTAGACAAGTGTATCCCATTCTGCAGTCATGACTGTGCTGACTTATTATTATACACCAGATAGTAATCTTGGACTCTGTAGACCACAGCTCCAGACACGAATGTAAAATGGTTCAATCACTGGAACCCTTAGCTTAACTTGAGCTCTGCCCATGGTTACACGGAAATGAGGGTATTAAAGAAGTTGGAAGAGTGTGAAGAACACGTCAGGTGCATCTGCTCCACCACAGGGACATTTCTATTTGGCTCCGGTCTGCTGACAGGGAACCAGACGAGCCACAGGCTCCTCCACTCATCTACAGAGCACAGGGACCAGGGCCAGTCCTCGGGCTCCTGGCCTCTTCAGTCTGCCCCCAGCCGTCTCAGCTAGTCTCCTGCTTGAAATACCAAATAGTGTGTGTGTGGGGGGGGGGAATTGCAAATCATATCACAAAGGGCCAATTTCATAATAAGTGAGGAACTCTCAGATAAGGAATTCAAAAAAAAAAAAAAATGAGAATGTTCTTATTTACTGTTATTTCTTCCTAAAATAAGACTGAGTTTAAAAAGAGAGGTGGGGTATACTAAGATGCTACATATGGTCCATACTGTTCTTGGCTTCATAAATGATTGTAAAATAATGGAGTTACATATAACACATCACATTTTTTTTTTTAAATCTGGCTTTAACAGGACTAAAATGCTAATGAAAATCAACGAGAAGACCAGTAACTGCTCAGTTTTTCATTCTAAGTCTTGTGATGTTTAGAAAACTGTAAAAATATTCCTTTTCAATTTGCCATAAGAAATTCCTTGGAGTTATATTGGAGTAACTGAATTTACTTCTGTGTAAATAGAAACAGAATACATGTTTTATGTATTTCACAAATGCATCAGTTCATCTCAGTTGCTCAGTTATATACGATTTTTTGCAACCCCATGGGCTGTAGCACACCAGGCTTCCCCATCTATCACCAACTCCCAAAGCCTGCTCAAACTCATGTCCATCAAGTTGGTGATGCCATCCAACCATCTCATCCTCTGCCGTCCCCTTCTCCTTCTGCCCTCAGTCTTTCCCAGCATCAGGGTCTTTTCCAATGAGTCAGTTCTTCGCATCAGGTGGCCAAAGTATTGGAGCTTCAGTTTCAACATCAGTCCTTCCAATGAATATTCAGGACTGAATTCCTTTAGGATTGCATATAGCTCTGGAAATAGTCAAATATTTTGCTATTAAACAAAATACAGCATTACAAAAAGGATCACCACAGCTTCCTATGATGCAAAATTATCTGGTTCACTAACCAGTCAACCAATAAAAGAATTACTTTACCACATGATTTTGCTTCAGGTTCTTTTTGTTACTATTATTTTGCTATCTTAACTTGAAAGAACTTAAGATTTATTCATATTTACATCACAATGAAAGGAAACCCACCCAAGTCGAAATATTTGTCCAAATTCTCCCATGACAGCTTTCAGAATGAATTTCTAATCACTTTGTCAAGTGTTTCAGCAGAGAAAATTAACGAAGTTTACCTTGAAAGTGGTAGGATAAACAGGATATTAAGAGTATGCAAGATAAATTAAATAGCAAAACAGAAGATGGGCTGAGGGAGAGAGGAAAGAAGGGGGAAGGGAAGGAGAAGAGGAAAGAATTGATTTACTTAGAGACATTATATGATGATAATGTCTTAGTTTCCTCTATGTTTATTTTTCTGTTTTTGAACTACTGTTTAATTCTTAACATGAGTATACAATATTGTTGTTCTAATTTTATAAATGAAAAAATGGTATAGAGTATCATAACTATTAAATAGTGATCTGGAATTCTTACTGAAAATTCTGAACAATTACCCCTTACTTCCCCTCCCCATTCCAGGATTTAATGATCCTAGTCGAATTCTGTCTTTGCCACTTATGAGGAAGTCATATTATCTCCTTGGGCCTCACTTTCCATCTGGAAAATAACATCTGTTCCAGTTGTATCACGCTGTGATTTTATTTGGTACTAGCAAAGGAGAATGTACAGTTTTCAAAGAATATAAAATATACTTACTAAATTTAAAAACTATTTTTATTATCTCTAGTCTCAAATCAGTGTACCTAGTGATAGTACTTCTATAATTACTATCATTATAACTTTTTATATAATTTCATAGAATTATGGCCAACAAAGCCCTTATAATACCACTTTGCAGTCACCCTGTAAATAAAGACATTGTTATCTCCATATTATAGTAGACTGAGACGTTTCCCTGACCACATTTAGAAATTAATTTTAATTTTTATGCATGCACAAATCTACAAATCAAATCATCCATTGAGGATAGTGACCGCATTTTCTGTAAAAAGAGTTATCATAAAACTAAAAAATTTATTTTCCTTATATTTAAGCAGAATAAATCTAAAAGAAAATAGTACACCTTTATTCCAAAATTTCATTTGTTAAAAATAGAAAAGTCCAGAAAACCGTGAAAAATTAAAAGTACATTAAAAATCTAGAGATGGCTCTAGGAAACTAGAAAATTTCCAACTAAAGGAATCAGTTACATATGGACAGTGAGAGATCGGGGGGAATTAATGCAGTGGGTAGAATGTGGACTCTTATGGGGAGAGGTGGGTCCAGAAATGCCTCCGGTTAAGGAAACCATCAGGGAAGGAGAAATCGTGGACCAGCATTAGTGTCCTTTCCAGTTGTGAGTGACTACAGTGAAACTCAAAGTTAAATAGCGCCGGCATATAAAAAGTGACTTTTGAAGCAGGTCCACAGAAAAGAGATGGCTAGAGTCAGAGAGTTCTGTTGTTGACAGAGGCAGTCCAAGTTTGGCCACTGGCATCTTTTTAATAATCTGTGATGCCCATAACTACGAAACTCATAATGCTGAGCAAAACCCACACCTAAAATCTTACGATTTGTTCGAGAAGGTGAGTGCGAGATTTGAAATCCAGCAGCAGATACCACAGGGCTTCCTAGGTGGTGCTAGCGGTAAAGAACCTGCCTGCCAGCGCTGGAGCCATAAGAGATGTGGGCAAAGTCGCAGAGAGTCAGACATGGCTGAGCGACGGAGCACACATCGAGCAGTTGCCACTGAAGAATGCTTTTGTTGTTCACAGCCTCCTGATCATCAGGACCTCACAGTCTTCCCTGGTGGCTCAGACCATAAAAAATCCACCTGCAATGTGGCAGACCTGGGTGTGATCCCTGGATTGGGAAGATCCCCTGGAGGAGGGCATAGCAACCCACTCCTGTATTCTTGCCTGCAGAATCCCCATGGACAGGGGAGCCTGGTGGGCTTCGGCCCATGGAGTTGCAGAGTCGGACATGACTGATCAAGTAAGCACACGCATACACACACACACACACACTTACACCAAATGATAAATCTGTGTGATGAATTTGTCTGAAGCTGCCTACCTTGCTGCTGAAATAACTATTGAAATATCTCTTTAGGCTCTATTACAAGTTATTGTTATTAGGGTGATATATCTGCAGTTAATGCAAGTTGGTACACATGCAGCTATTAATCTGGGAAACATTTACATTTTATTCCATTTCAAATATACAGGATATTCAAATGGCCTTCCTGACATTGTATCACATTTCCTCATGTTCAAGGAATTTTAGGTCCACTGGAAATGCTTCCTGCATGACTCCTGCCAAGAGGAATGAAAACAATATCTTTGGAAAAGATCTAGGCTCTGCTATCATGAATAACATAATTTAACATAGTAGTTTTCAGAATACTATCTATTGTCTCAAAAGAGTGAATTGATAGCAGACACATGAAGCAGAAACACAAGTTTCCTGAAACAATATTGAGCATTATCACTTCCATTGAACTCTGGTATTTTTCCTTTTCCTCTACTCTCTTCCTAAGCCTCCTAGTGAATAGATATTTAAATACGTCCACTGTAGCCTCTGTGTCTCTTTTGCCCTTTTGTATAATTTTCAAAATTTTGTTTCTCTGTACTTCATTTGGGATATTTTTCTGACGCATCTTTAATTTTGTGATTACACTCTAAAGCTTTTTCTAATCTACTTTACAAACCATCTATTGTATTTTTATTTCACCTATTGTAATTTGAGTTCTATTTTTTAATGTTTGCTAACTTCTTTTTTTACAAAAACTTATTTTTACAGACTTCTTGTGGTGCTGGAGAAGACTTGAGAGTCCCTTGGACAGCAAGGAGATGAAACCAGTCAGTCCTAAAGGAACCCAATGCTGAATAGCCATGGGAAAAACTGTTGCTGAAGCTGAAGCTCCAATACTCTGACCACCCAATGTGAAGAGCCAACTCACAGGAAAAGACACCTTGGGAAAGAGTGAAGGCAGGAGAAGAATGGGGCAACAGAGGATGAGATGATTAGATAACATTATGGACTAATGGACATAATTTTTTTTGCAAATTCCAGGAGATAGTGGAGGACACAGAAGCCTAGCATGCTGCCTTCCATGGGGTCACAAAGATTTGGACAGGACTTAGCAACTGAACAGCAAGCTGGAATTCTCAATCTCATTTATTATTTTTGGAACTTACACATTTATTTCAAACTTTCCATGATGGTTCTATTATCAGAATCTGCTGTGGCTCTGTTCCTTGTCTCTGCTTCTAGTAGTTATAATTCAAGTCTCTTCTTTCTGTCGAACATGAAAAATTCCAGAGCTATTTTGAGGTCTGGGCTTCCCTGGTGGCTCAGATGATAAAGAATCTGCCTGCTATGCTGGAGATGTGGTTCCATCCCTGAGTTGGGGAGATCTCCTGGAGAAGCGAACAGCTACCCACTCCAGAATTCTTTGCCTGAAGAATCCTCATGGACAGAGGAGCCTGACGGGCTACAGTCCATGGGGTCGTAAAGAGTCAGACACAACTGATGGACTTTCACCTCACTTCACATTTTGAGGTCTAGAATGATATTATCTTTCCCTAAAGAGGATTTGTATTTGTTTTTATAATGCAAATAAAGGTCTCTGAATCCTAGCTCTCAGACCTACAAGACACCGAGATCTTTCTAAACTGAGCTTCAATCTGTGTGAGAGCCTATCTATTTCAAGTTAACTTGTAAGTTGCTCTTACAGTGTGTGGTCCTTCAGGGTGAGTAACAAATGTCTGGGGTATTTACCAGGGATTGGGTATCAATTAAAGGGGGGAAAAAATCCCCAGAATGAAATAATTCCAAAATCGAGCTCAGTTTTGTGGGTTTCTCTCTTCTGAATCTTTGTAAGCCTTCACTGAAATATCAGCTCTTCCATACTTTTAGTTTTCATCTTCCAGGGTTTCTAACCATTTTCAGGAGAGGATCAGTCACAGTTGCCGTGTTTGCCTCCTACTTGAGCTAGATACATCTCAGTGTATTTAAAAGACAAAACTGAATCAGAAAAAAATAGAACATAATTTTTTTAAGATTTTTGAATTGTGTGTCCTTACATCATCGAAAAAAAACAGGGACTTCCCTGGTGGTCCAGTGGTTTAGACTCCAGGCTTCCACATCGGGGAACACAAGTTCAATCCCTGATCTGGAACTAAGATTCTGCATCCCATTCTGCACAGCCAAAAAAAAAAAGGAGGAAGACGACGTCTGTAATTGTATTTGCACAAGTATTTACTTCTGGCAAAGATGATAACACTCACCATGGCCTAAGGAATGCAGTGCTGCTGACATTGCTGTAGAAATTTACTTGCGAGATATATGTATATAAATGTGATATTTAGTGCTGTGACAGTAACACAGAGGTCAGTTGCATATGATGGCCCAGTATTATGTTAGAGCTGTGAAAATATTGGAGGAATATGTTATATATTTTATTATCTGGTTTGAAGTATTATTTATTTGGAATACCAAATTAGGTGGTGGTTCAATTATTTAACTGTATTGAAATCTGAGCATATATAATACATATTATTATTTTGAAAATGTTAATTTCTCAGTATTGCTGTTTGGTTGAATCTCCAAAGGAAAGACTGGCTAACTATCTTTCGGCTTGGACTAACTTTGGTGCCGCTGCTGCCAAGTCACTTCAGTCGTGTCCAGCTCTGTGCGACCCCATAGACGGCAGCCCACCAGGCTCCCCCGCCCCTGGGATTCTCCAGGCAAGAACACTGGAGTGGGTTGCCATTTCCTTCTCCAATATACTAACTTTATGGTACTTCAATTCAGAAATTATATTAATTTTTTAAATGGACGAACTATCACCTATAAGGGCTTCCTTGGTGACTCAGAGGGTAAAGTGTCCACCTACAATGCGTGAGACCTGGGTTCAATCCCTGAGTTGGGAAGATCCCCTGGAGGCGGGCATGGCAACCTACTCCAGTATTCTTGCCAGGAGAATCATCATGGACAGAGGAGCCTGGTGAGCTTCAGACCATGGGTGTGCAAAGAGTCGGACACGACTGAGCGACTAAGCACATCACCTATTAACTGTTCTATTCCTTCATTTAAAAAACATGATTGCATGAATTAAAATATGTGCATGTGATATAGAAATTCAGTGGCAAGGCACTATGTCAGAAACCACTGATTGATTTAAATCTTTCATTAGAAATCAGGCCACAGATAATGAAATGGCTAAAGTTCTGGCGGGCTACAGTCCGTGAGGTCGCAAGAGTCGGACACGACTCAGCGACTCAGTCACCACCACCCAAGTTCTGAAAGGAATTATTGAGAGAGCAGTTTCATTATAGTTCTGTGGATTAAGAGCACCACCTAGTGGTCAGAAATATTTATGCTCGTCTATATGCGTTGTGTGCTTAGTTGCTCAGCTGTGCCCGACTCTACAACCCTTTGGACTGTAGCCCACCAGGTTCACCTGTCCATGGGATTTTTCAGGGAGGAATACTGAAGTGGGTTGCCATGTTCTCCTGCAGGAGATCTTCCCGACCCAGGGATCGAACGTGCATCTCCTTTGTCTCCTGCATTGCAGGCAGATTCTTTGCCAGCTGAGTCACAACAAAACAATGCCCGTGCTGGTGTTCAGTCGCTCAGTCATGTACACCACCAACCACAGAACGCTTCCCTAATTGTTCTTTAATGTAGATACTTCATATCTGCTCTTCTTTCTTCACTATATTTCCCTTGAGCATATTCTTTCTTTCTTTATCATTTAGAGTTTTGAATTTTCAATAAAAGTAAGGGTATTTCAAACCCATGAGGGCTTATTTGCTCAAAAAACAAAATGGCAGAAATACAAGATCACATGTGAAAACATTATACAGTTAACCTTGAACAATGTGGGGGGGTTAGGGACATGGACACTCCACACAGTGGAAAAAGCTAATATAATTTATAGTTGACCTCCATATGCTCAGTTGCTCTGCATCCAGACTTCTGCATTCATGCATTCA
Source organism: Antilocapra americana (assembly GCA_007570785.1). Classification (NCBI taxonomy): domain Eukaryota; kingdom Metazoa; phylum Chordata; class Mammalia; order Artiodactyla; family Antilocapridae; genus Antilocapra; species Antilocapra americana. The sequence goes on from ML663565.1 coordinate 22,986,196, forward strand.
TCTAACAGATCATGTAGTAACAGCAGTCATATTTACTACTTAAAAAAATCTGTATATAAGTGGATCCACGTACCTCAAATCCATGTATTTCAATGGTCAACTGAATATTTTTAACTTGCAATGTGATTTAGTTCATTTTGATGGAATTTAAAAAATGAAATGTAAAAGAGTAAGAATTAAACAAAAAATGCATTAAAATGTAAGTACAATCTATTGTTTGACTTTTGAGCTTTGAACAGGAGATTAATATTGATAACTATCAATTTTCATAAATATCTCTATGATCATTAAGTTGTCAGTGGACCTCCAAATCATTGCCGTTAAAATAAATATTCATAGCTATCTACTTTAGCTACCCAGGAACAGTGATAGGCTGAAAATTGCCTCTCAGATATGTCCATGTCTTAGTCTTAGGACTTGCAAATGTTATTTTATATGGCAGGTGGGACTTTGCAGAGGGGAATAAGTTAACACTTGTACCATCAAGAGACACTCTTAGATTCACTGGGTGAGTCCGGTGTCATTGTAAAAGTTGTCATAAGAGTGACAGGTAAAATAAGAGGCAGCGGAGAATGCAACATGATGTGGGATACAGAAGTTGGGGTGATGAGCTTCAAAGATGAGAGAAAGGGCTACAGAACTATACACACAAGGAATATAAGCCACCACCTGAAGGTGAAAAGACAAAGAAACAAAATTTATAATTTTTTTTAAGTTTGCAAATTTGATTTTTTTTCTTTCGTTTTTTCTTTTTCTTTGGCCACGCCTTATGGCAGGTGGAACTTCCCTGACCAAGGATTGAACTTGTGTCCCCTGCAGTTCCCCTAAGTGGATTTTAACCACTGAGCACTAGGGGAGCCATTGTATTGTTTGAAGATACTGAATTCATGGACATTTGCTACAGCAGCAATAGAAAACTTATGAAACTATTTTGCTACAAATTGCTGTTTATAGAACAATGACAGTTTTCACTTGAGCCAGAATAGCCCTGTGATTTCAGTGAGGATTTTAGTTCTGAATCGATTTTGATGCCTTGTCATTAGTATTCTTAAGAAAATAGACATTTGTTAAGCATTTTCCTAAAAGGTTTTTTTTTATTTTTTTAATGTTGAAATTCTAGATCTTTATTAGTGTGGCTTATTAGAAGAAATGTTGACAGAAATTTCCACTTAACTCTTAGAGTTATCTTCATACATGCTACTTAAAAGGGCTTCATTAACATGGGGACTTCCCTGGTGGCTCAGAAGGTAAGGAATCTGCCTGTAATGCAGGAGACCTGAGTTTGATCTCTGAGTTTGGAAGATTCCCCTGCAGAAGGGAATGGTCACTCACTCCAGTGTTCTTGCCTGGAGAATTCCACGGTGCTGTGACCAGGTACATTTGGCAGGCTTCCCAGGTGGCTCAGATAGCAAAGAAACTGCCTATAATGCAGGAAACCCTGGTTTGATCCCTGGGTTGGGAGGGCCTCCAAATGCTCCTAGCATCATGTATCCACTGAAAATAGCTCACCTGCCCTGGGTCCACCTTCCATGGTGGAGTTGCCAGTTTTTATCCTTCCCTTATTGTATACTGTGGTCTTCCCTTGTGGCTCAGCTGATAAAGAATCCTCCTGCAGTGCGGGAGACCTGGGTTCAGTCCCTGGGTTGGGAAGACCCCCTGGAGAAGGGAAAGTCTACCCACTGCAGTATTCTGGCCTGGAGAATTCCATGGACTACGCAGTCCATGGAGTCACAAAGAGTCAGACACGACTGAGCGACTATCACTTTCACTTTCTTTTGTATACTGTAATCTACCTTGTAAAAAAAAAATGCCCAGGTTATAGGCTATCAAGGAGTTCATCAGTAGAGACTTTCAGAAGGATAAAGAGAGCACCAGGACACTGCAAATGCTTGCCAGGATTAGAGAATAAAGTAAATTAAAAAGGTACTATGAAATAGTTTTAAGAAAGATGAAAGAAGAGGCTCAGCAGTAAAGAATCTGTCTGCAATGCAGGAAATATGGGTTTGATTCTTGGGTCTGGAAGATCCCTTGGAGAAGGAAATGGCAACCCACTCCAGTATTCTTGCCCAGGAAATCCCATGGACAGAGGAGCCTGGCAGGCTACAGTCCATGCGGTCCCAGCGAGTCAGACACGACTTAGTGACTAAAGATCATCAGGAAGCTTATAAGTTCACCCACACCATCACCAAGACCATCTGTACCACTATCCCCTTTGAAACCTAAAGCTCTTGCAACAGTTTTCCCTTTGTATGCTTCTCAGCAAAGCAGGCCATTGGCTATTTATATACCTAATTTTTTGTAGAGCACCAATAATGACCTCCCTGTTCAAAGACCATTTAATAAAGACAACCATCCACAGAGAGCCTTTGTTCTTTCTTCTTCTTTTCTTTTGTTCTTTTGTTACTTTTTAAAATTGTCTTACACAAATTTAGATGTTTACCAGTACAGTCTTACTTCAGTTTTTAAGGCTTTTGATCAATGTGTTTATCCTAAGTCACAACAACGGGTACTGAACATCAGTCTCTTCCCCTACCAAAGGTCAGTCCTGCAGGCTCTGCTTCAGGACTCAAGGTGGATGGCATGGGGCTGCCAGGTCTCAGGGCAGAATCTGAGATGGGAGGATTCCACTTCACTGAAGCCTATATAGATAGCACCCATAGTTATAAATATATGTTTATAGTAAACTATATATTGCTGCTTTTGCTAGCAGGTTATTGCAGAAATACCTAGTTTTATTACACTTTGCTTTATTTCTCTTGATCGATACTGAGGTTTTGTATGTTGGGGTTTGTGACAGCAGTGTGTCCAGCGTCACGGGCACAATTGTTCAAAAAGCATTTTGCTCACGTTGTGTCTCTGTGTAACACTTTGGTAATTCTCACAGTATTTCAAGCTTTTTCAATATTATTACATTTGTTATGGTAATCTGTGGCTGCTGACGTGAGATATTACCACTATAACTCACTGAAGGCTCAGATGGTGGTTTGCAGATTTTAGCAAAAGCATTTTTAGATTACGATCTGTACAGTTATTTTTAGATATAATGCGACTGTATTGCACACTTAATAGACTATAGCATAGTATAGACATAACTTTTATATGCACTGAGAAACCAAAAAACTTGTATGATTTGCTTTACTGTGATATTTGACTGATCACAGTGGTCTGTAAGAGAAATCTGCAATATCTCCTAGGTGGCCTGATACACAGAATTATCAGGGTGGGTTATTAGGGACACCTACCACTTTAAATGGAAACCCTTTCCGAAGACTTCTTAGGAAGGGCATAATTGGACTTTCACAGAAGCATGGGCAATTTTTAAAAAATTGTTCCACTCATAAGAAAGTCACGAGAATTTTTAAATGCCTATTACTTAAATTCCTGTAGAGAAAGACTGTCTTTAAAGATGTTTGCCACTCCACCCAACCATCCAGCCTTTAATTTATTCATTTAGTCTTTCTTTCACTTATTTAATAAATACGTAATAAAGACTCATTGTGTGTTACCAAGATCTACTTCTCTGGACACATACCAAGTGTTCTAGGTAATTTCCAGGGTTTCTTTCTCCACTAAGCATTAAAAAATCATACATATAATACATGAAATTTATATACTACTATATAACAAGTTAATAACTCCAAGATGGTAGTTTTATAATGCATTTTGTACAAAAATTTATATTAAATGGAAATATTTATTTTAATTTTAAATGTGAGATAATCTTGCAAAGAAAAAAGCAAATAGTAATACTCATTTTAAAATATAAACTATATCATGTAATTTATAGTCAGCACACATTCAACTCAAATTTTATTACCTATAATATTACAGCTGAGTGCTGAAGAATTGATGCTTTTGAATTGTAGTGTTGGAGGAGACTCTTGAGAGTCCCTTGGACTGCAAAGCGATCCAACCAGTCCATCCTAGAGGAGATCAGTTTTGAATATTCATTGGAAAGACTGATATTGAAGCTGAAACTCCAATACTTTGGCCACCTGATGCGAAGAGCTGACTCATTGGAAAAGACCCTGATGCTAGGAAAGATTGAGGGCAGGAGGAGAAGGGGATGACAGAGGATGAGATTGACTCAACGGACACAGGTTTGGGTGTACTCCGGGAGTTGGTGATGGACAGGGAGGCCTGGCATGCTGTGGTTCACGGGTTCACAAAGAATCGGACACAACTGAGTGACTGAACTGAACTGAATGTGATAGATCCTCCTCTTCTCATATGAATTGAGAAATTTCAAGACAAGGTATAATATTGGATATTAGTACCATTTTTCTTCTTGCATCCTAGCAGAATTCTCAGCCAATATGAAGGTTCCTTGTAATGTGTAAGATAAATACTCCATTAGCAAGAAAGTTGGATTATTTAATAGGACACATATATTTATTAAATGCTGTCTATTCTCTGTAAAGACATTAAAATTCACAGTGACAGTATATACATGATTTTAATGAAGTAATTACGTAGAAGCTGAGCCACATTCACTGTGGTGAGCTGGTTGAACCCTTTCCCCTACTGCCTTCCATAGGACCAGTACTCACCTCTATAAGCTGATGAACGGAAAAAAAATTAAAAAACAGCAGACTCCTCCCTCAAAATCCTGGCTCTGGGCAGAAGGTGCTTGCTGCAGAGGGCAGTGTGGGTTATTCCGGTCGTGGGATCCCTAGGGTGGATGGGGCCCTTCTTGTGGATCACTGCTGGCATCATGCCTACTATCTCTGTGCTAGTCCTCGGTCTCCTCAGAGATACCCGAGAGACAAAGGAAGCCTACCAGGCCTAGAATACTGGGAGGACGCTAAGCCAGTGCAGGTTTATCCAGACCTCTGTTAAGACTGTGATGACCTGGAGGCAGAGAAACTGAAGAGTGCACCCTGCCAGGATCCTCTGTCGATGGAATTTCCCATGTGTAGTCAACCAGATTTTGGAAACAACTACAACAGGTAGTCTAAAAAAAAGGAGGTCACTTTCATCTCATCAGTCCTAGATGAAGAGATCAAGCCCTGAGCCTTTGGAGTGGGAGCACTGACTCCAAGATCCTAGACTACCAGAGAACTAACCCTAGGGAGTATCAAATAGTGAGAACTCACACAAAGGAAACCACTTAAATACAACACCTGGTATCACCCCACCACCAGTAGCACCCTGTGAGAGATGCCTCATCTAAACAACAAACAAAACAAAACTATAAACCCAATCATCAGCAGACAGGATTACCACCTCACTCAGCCTTGCCCATCAGAGAGAAAAAAAGCAGAAGAACTCAGCACAAATCTTACCCTATACAAAGTTTACACAAACCACTGGCCCAACCTTAGGAGAGCAGAAGCCAAAAAGAAGAAATAATTCAACCTTGAAGCCTGGGAAAGGGAGACTTCAAACAAATAAGTTAAAAAAAAAAAAAAAAAAAGTAATGACAAGGCAGAGAAATACTACACAAATGAAGCAGCAAACTAGAAACACAGAAGTCCAAATAAATGAAGAGGAAATAGGCAAACTACCTGAAGAAGAATTCAGAATGATGATCACAATGATGATCAAAAACCTTGAAAACACGATGAAGAAAATGCAAGAATCAATTAACCAAGACCTAGAAGAATTAAACATACAGAGACAAATAGCACAATTACTGAAATTAAAATTACTCTAAAAGGAATCAATACCAGAATATCTGAAACAGAAGAATGAATCAGTGAGCTGGAAGATAAAATGATGGAAATAATTTCTGAAGAGCAGAATAAAGTAAAAAGAATGAAAAGAATTGAGGATAGTCTCCAAGACCTCTGGGATAATAGTAAACCCACCAACATTCAAATTATAAGGGTCCCAGAAGAAGAAGAGAAAAAGAAATGGTATGAGAAAATTTTTAAAGAGATTATAGTTGAAAATTTCCCCAACATGGAAATGGAAATAGTCAGTCAAGTACAAGAAGAGAAAAGAGTGCCATACAAGGTAAACCCAAGGAGAAACATGCCAAGACACATACTAATCAAACTAACAAAGATGCAACAGAAAGAAAGAATATTAAAAGCAGCAAGGGAAAAGCAACAAGTAACATACAAGGGAAGCTCCGTATATTTAACAGCTAATCTTTCAGCAGAAACTGCAGGCCAGAAGGGAATGGCAGCATATATTTCAAGTACTGAAAGGGAAAAATCCACAACCAAGACTGTTGTACCCAGCCAGGAACTCATTCAAAATTGATGGAGAAATAAAAAACTTTTCAGAGAAGCAAAAGTTAAGAGAATTCAGTACCACCAAATTAGCTTTACAACAAATGTTAAAGGGACTTATATAGTCAAGAAACACAAGAGAAGAAAAAGATCTACAAAATCAACCCTAAAACAATTAAGAAAATGGCAATAGGAACACATATTAATAATTACTTTGAATGTAAATGGAGTAAATGTTCCAACCAAAAGATGCAGATTGGCTGAATGGATACAAAAACAAAATTAAACCCATATGTATGCTGTCTACAAGGAAGCGACTTCAGACCTAAAGATACACATGGACTGAAAGTGAGAGGATGGAAAAATATATGTCATGCAAATGCAAAGCCAAAGAAAGTTGGAGTAGCAATCCTCATGTAAGACAAAATAGACGTTAAAATAAAGAATATTAAGAGAGATAAAGAAGGACACTACATGATGATCAAGGGATTAATCCAAGAGGAAGATGTAAAAATTGTAAATGTCTATGCACCCAACATAGGAGCACCTCAATATATGAGACAAACACTAACAGACATAAAAGAAGAAACTGGCAGTAACACGATGATAGTAGGAGATCTTAGCTCCACACTCACACCAATGGATAGATCATTAAAACAGAAAATTAATGAGGAAACACAAGTCTTAAATAAATACATTAGATGAGATGAATCTCATTGATAACTTCAGGACATTCCATTCAAATGTAGAAGAATACACCTTCTTCTCAAGTGCACATGGAACATTCTCCAGGATAGACCACGTCTTGGGTCACAAATCAAACCTCAGTAAATTTAAGAAAATTGAAATCATATCAAGCATCTTTTCTGACCATAATGCTATGAGACTAGATAGCAATTACAAGAAAAATACTATAAAAAACACAAACACATGGAGATTAAACATCTCTAAATAACCAACAGGTTACTGAAGAAATCAAAAGGGAAATAAAAAACATTCTAGAAACAAATGAAAATGAAAACACCACAGCTCAAAACCTATGGGATGCAGCAAAAGCAGTCCAAAGAGGGAAATTTAGAGCAATACAATCCTACCTCAAGAAACAAGAAAAACATCGAATAGACAGCCTAAACCTAAAACAATTGTACAAGGAAGAAGAACAGCAACAATAACAACACAATTAGTAGAAGGTTAAGAAATAATAAATATCAGAGCAGAAATAAGTGAAAAAGAAATGAAAGAAACAATAGTAAAGATTGATAAAACTAAAAGCTGGTTCTTTTAGAAGATAAACAAAACTGACAAACCTTTAGCCAGACTCATCATTAAAAAAAGAGAGAAGAATCAAATCAAAGAAATTAGAAATGAAAAAGAAGATGTTACAACAGACAATGCAGAAATACAAAAGATTATAAGAGACTATTATGAACAACTATATGGCAATAAAATATATAGTGTGGAAGAAATGGACAGATTTTTAGAAAAGTTCAATCTTCCAAGACTGAACCAGTTAATAGAAATTATGAACAACCAAATTACAAGCACTGAAATTGAAGCTGTGATCAAAAATCTCCCAAAAAAACAGAAGCCCAGGACCAGATAGCTTCACAGGAGAATTCTATCAAACATTTAGAGAAGAGCTAATGCCAATTCCTCGAAAACTCTTTCAAAAATTTGCAGAGGAAGGAATACTTCCAAACTCAATCTACAAGGCCGCCATCACCCTGATACCAAAACCAGACAAAGACAACACAACAAAAGAAAACTACAGGCCAATATCACTGATGAACATAGATGCAAAAATCCTCAACAAAATTTTAGCAAATGGAATTCAGCAACACATCAAAGAGCTCATACACCATGATCAAGTTGGGCTTACTCCAGGGATGCAAGGATTCTTTACCATATGCCAATCAATCAATATGATATACCATATTAACAAATTGAAAGATAAAAACCATATGACAATCTCAGTACATGCAGAAAAAGCCTTTGACACAATTCAGCACCCATTTATGATTAAAACTCTTCAAAAAATCTGCATAGAAGGAACCTACTTATCTCAACATAGTAAAGACCATATATGATAAGGCTACAACAAACACTATTCTCAATGGTGACAAACTGAAAGTATCCCCGCTAAGATCAGGAACAAGACAAGGGTGTCCACTTTCACCACTATTATCTAACATAGTTTAGGAAGTCCTACCTACAGCAATCAGAGAATAAAAAGAAATAAAAGGAATCCAGATCAGAAAAGAAGTAAAGCTCTCACTATTTGCAGAGCACATAACATAGAAAACACTAAAGATAGTATCAGAGAATTACTAGAGCTAATCAGTAAATTTGGCAAAGTTGCAGGATACAAATTCAATACAGAAATCACTTGGATTTCTATATACTAACAATGAAAAATCAGAAAGAGAAACTAAGGTATCAATCCCATTCACCATTGCAACAAAATAAAGTAGGAATAAACTTACTAAGGAGACAAAAGAAATGTACACAGAAAATTATAAGACATTGGTGAAAGAAATCAATGACATAAACAAATGGATAGATATTCCATGTTCCTGGGTAGGAAGAATTAATATTGTGAAAATGACTATACTACCAAATGCAGTCTTCAGATTCAATGCAGTCCCTATCAAATTACCAATGGCATTTTTCACACAACGAGAACAAAAAATTTCACAATTCATATGGAAACACAAAAGACCCTGAATAGACAAAGCAGTCTTGAGAAAGAAGAATGTAGCTGGAGGAATCAGCCTTCCTGACTTCAGGTTATACTACACAGATATAGTCATCAAGACAGTATGGTCCCATCACAGAAACAAAGATAAAGGCCAATGGAACTAGATAGAAAGCCCAGAAATAAACCCATGCACCTGCGGATACCTTATTTTTGACAAAGGAGGCAAGAATATATAATGGGGCAAAGATATCCTCTTCAATAAATGGTTCTGGAAAAACTGGACGGCTACATGTAAAAGAATGAAATTAGAACACTTCCTAACACCATACACAAAGATAAACTCAAAATGAATTAAAGACCTAAGTGTAAGATGAGAAACTATTAAACTTTTAGAGGAAAACATAGGCAGAACACTCGATGACATAAATCAAAGCAAGATCCTCTATGACCCACCTCCTAAAGCAATGGAAATAAAAATAAAAGTAAAAAAGTTGGACCTGATTAAACCTAAAAACTTTTGCGCAGCAAAGGAAACTATAAGCAAGATGAAAAGACAACCCTCAGAAAGGGAGAAAATAATAGCAAATGAAGCAACTGGCAAAGGATTAATTTCCAAACTGCACAAGCAACTCATATAACTTAATACCAGAAAAACAAACAACCCAACCAAAAAATGAGGAAAAGACCTAAACAGACATTTCTCCCAAGAAGACACATAGATAGTTAACAAACACACAAAATGGAGAAGGCAATGGCACCCCACTCCAGTACTCTTGCCTGGAAAACCCCATGGATGGAGGAGCCTGGTAGGCTGCAGTCCATGGGTCGCTAAGAGTTGGACATGACTGAGAGACTTCACTTTCAATTGTTACTTTCATACATTGGAGAAGGAAATGGCAACCCACTCTGGTGTTCTTGCCTGGAGAATCCCAGGGACGGGGTAACCTTGTGGGCTGCCATCTATGGGGTCACACAGAGTCGGACCCCACTGAAGTGACTTAGCAGCAGCAGCAGCAGCAAACACATGATAAGATGCTCAACATCGCTCATTATTAGAGAAATGCAAATTAAATCTACAATGAGATATCACCTCATACCTGTCAGAATGGCCATCATCAAAGAGTCTACAAACAATAAATCCTGGAGAGGGTTTTGAGAAAATGAATGCTCTTGCACTGTTGGTGGGAATGTAAATTGATACAGCCACTATGGACTATGATATGGAGATTCCTTAAAAATCTAGAACTAAAACCACCATATGACCCAACAATCCCACTCCTAAGGATAAACCCTGAGGAAACCAGGATTGAAAAAGACACATGTATCCCATTGTTCATTGCAGCACTATTTACAATAACTAAAACATGGAAGCAACCTAGATGTCCATAGATAGATGAAAGGATAAAGAAATTGAGTTACCTATACACAATGAAATATTACTCAGTCATAAAAAAGAACACATTTGAGTCAGTTCTAACGAGGTGGATGAACCTAGATCCTATTATACACAGTGAAATAAGTCATAAGGGGAAAGATAAATATTGTTTTCTAACACATACATGCAGAATCTAGAAAAATGGTATTGAAGAATTCATTTGCAGGGCAGCAATGGAGAAACAGACATAGAAAATAGACTTATGGACATGGGGAGAGAGGAGGAGAGGGTGAAATGTATGGAAAGAGTAACATGGAAACTTACATTACCATATGTAAAATAGACAGCCAAGAGGATTTTGCTGTATGGCTCAGGAAACTCAAACAGGGGCTCTGTATCAAACAAGAGGGGTGGGATGGGGAGGGAAATGAGAGGGAGTTTCAAAAGGGATGGGATATATGCATACCTATGGCTGATTCATGCTGAGGCTTGACAGAAAACAACAAAAGTCTGTAAAGCAATTATCCTTCAATTGAAAAATAAATAAATTAAAGAAACAATAATAAAATGTGTAAGAGACAAAACCACCTGTGAGGCAGTTTCTATTATCATGTGAAGTGTGATGACATCTTCAGGTGGATGATGATGGAATTAAAGAAAGAATTGTGAGAAATGGTGTTGAGTTTTGGATGAGAGGGAAAACTAAGGGAACAAGGGACTATCCATAAACATGGACCCCTTTAGTTCGTCAGTAGCATGCCTCACTTTTCACCTCTACCCTCTCCTATACACACTTATGTAGCACAAGCATATACATTCTCTCCATAAGATGGCTTCTACTCTGGGTGATTTTTGAGTACTCAAGTTAACCCTTCACTGAAGGACTTTTTATATCTCTTTCAGAGTTCAATGTGTGGGTGAGCTTGAGGCAGGCAGACTTGGTGCTCACTTCCATCAGCTGGGAGACTGCTGGGGCAGAACCTCCCCTCCTGGAGCCTGGGGGAGCTCAGAAACCCCAACAGAGAATGAAACAATCTCTTGCCTGGGAAACTGTTAAGTCCCATTCTGTGATGTCCTCTTTTGTCTCGCCTTGAGGATAACTAGGGAAACCTTTGGGTGGCACAAAAAAAGAGAAGTGTCTTAAAACTTTGGATAAAAGTCAATTTTATCTAAAAGTACCAAATTCAATAATATATAAATTACAACTTTTTAAAAAAAATCTGATGGTACAAAAGGAGGTTTAAAGTAAGGAAAATAATACAATTATTAATAGTTAACAGAATTTTGATTAGTCAAATTTTAATTTTAATAATAAGTTCTTCAACATATGTTTGAGTTCTTCTGAAAATGCATTTTATTATTCACCAAAATATAGAAGAGTTGACAGCAATTCTTTCAGTTATTAATGATCTTTCAGTAAAGTGATTTTTTTCCAGAAGGATCAAGAAAGTCTAAAAGTCTTAAAGTTGACCATGTTTTCAGCTCCTCTAACATAGATCCAGTTTTACAATGTGTCAATTAAGAATGGGGAGCACAATAACATACTTGTAAATATGTGTAAGATCATGGCATCCGGTCCCATCACTTCATGGCAAATAGATGGGGAAACAGTGGAAATAGTGGCTGACTTCATTTTGGGGGCTCCAAAATCACTGCAGATGGTAATTGCAGCCATGAAATTAAAAGTCACTTACTCCTTGGAAGGAAAGTTATGACCAACCTAGATAGCATATTAAAAAGCAGAGACATTACTTTGCCAACAAAGATCCGTCTAGTCAAGGCTATGGTTTTTCCAGTAGTCATGTATGGATGTAAAGAAAGCTGAGTGCCGAAGAATTGATGCTTTTGAACTGTGGTGTTGGAGCAGACTCTTTAGAGTCCCTTGGACTGCAAGGAGATCCAACCAGTCCATCCTAGAGGAGATCAGTCCTGGGTGTTCATTGGAGAGACTGATGTTGAAGCTGAAGCTCTAATACTTTGGCCACCTGATACGAAGAGCTGACTCATTTGTAAAAACCCTGATGCTGGGTAAGATTGAGGGCAGGAGAAGGGGATGACAGAGGATGAGATGGTTGGATGGCATCACCGACTCAATGGACATGGGTTTGGGTGGACTCTAGAGTTGGTGATGGACAGGGAGGCCTAGCGTGCTGCGGTTGATGGAGTCGCCAGTTGGACCCGACTGAGCGGCTGAACTGAACTGAACTAAAGATGTGTGTGGCCTAAAATCAGATAGTGCTTCAACCAATATTGTTGTTGCTGTTTTGTCACTAAGTTATGTCTGACTCTCTGCGACCCCATGGACTGTAGACTGCCAGGCTTCTCTGTCATGGAGCTCTCCAGGTAAAAATACTAGAGTCGGTTGCTGTTTCCTTCTCCAGGGCATCTCCCCGACCCAGGGATCAAATCCAGATCTCCTGCATTGCACGCGTATTCCTTACCATTGAGCAACCTGGGAAGTCCTGCAACCAATATGCATATGTATAAAACCACTCTTTAACCTACCAAGTGATACTGGTATTATATTTACCTTTTGTTCATTTTCAATATTTATTGACTATGATAAGGCTTCCAGACATCTAGGTGTTATAAATGCTTTGCTCATCATACCACTTGTCACCATTAGGTGACACTATAAGGCAAAAAATTATAAAAAAAAAAAAAGTTTTAAAAAGGAATTTCTAAATTCACTTTTTTCACAAATAATCTTATAGATATGTCCCTCAGCTTCCCTGAAGTTTATCTTTAATTCAATAGTAATAAAATCTTATAATCTATGCACCCATCTTTGTATCTTTTTTCCTGTCACATTCTTAAAATAATGAAATGTGCAAGAAAAGCCATCTGGCCCATGTGTCACAACTACTGTGCCCATGTGCCCTAGAACTCATGCTCCACATCAAGAGAAGCCACCACAATAAGAAACCCAAACACTGCAACTAGGGAGTAGTTCCTGCTCCCCACAACTAGGGAAAGCTGGCTCAGAGCAGTAAAGACCCAAAACAGCAAAAAATACATAGATAAATTAATTAATTAATTTTTTAATTAAAAAAATAAAAGAGGATCCTGGAGAACTTCCAGGATACATGTGAATTAGGTCTTGAGATTAACAATGACTGGGAACATCAATCAACTGAGAAGCACAGATGAATTTCATTGTCCAGGAGCTCAAAGCTTTTAAACTCATTAAGTCTCTAAACCCACTAGGTAGATGTGTTTAGATCACCTGTCACAACATTCCTCAAATCACCTTTGATTATTTATTTAGTTATTGTTAAATTATTTACTTAATTATTAAGTACTTGTTATTATGAATGTTCACTTTAGCCCAGTTTCACTACTAGAAAAGTATTGGAGAAAATGGTAAATTTTCTCCAGTTTTTTGGAGAAAATGGTTTAGGGTAAATTATTGTTATTCCACAATCCTATTGCAGGCAACATGACATTATATGTAGAAAACTCTAAAACCTCTTTAGGAAGAAAAATAAGGACTTGCTAAATGAGCTATAACAAAGTTATACTAATTATGACAGTGTGATATTGCTTCAAGAACCACAGATTGACCGAGGGAAGACAAGATATTTCAGACCATAAGAGAATACTAAATTTTTAATAAATTTGGCACTTTAGAGTAGTAGGAAAGTAAAGATTCAGTAATGTTATGAAAAATGAATATCCATATAAAAGAGAAAACTACCAAAAAATTTACCAGTCAATTATTTCTTAAACATAAGCAGGATTAATAGTAAAGAAAGTATTTACAATTGTAACTGCAATAAAATTAAAGTTACTAAAAATGACTTAAAATTAATGAAAAATAATTATTTCTTTTAAAATACTATTATAAGAATGAAAGGCACTAGAAATTCTACTAAAATGATACTTACAGTACCATGCTATATATATATATATATATATATATATATATATATATATATGTATGTATATATACACACACACACATATATATAGGTGATTAATGTCAAAATGAGGATTTTTTAATAGTAAGATTTTATATCTTCAATTTCATTATTCATCAGGGAACTGCACACTGAAAACAAAATTCAGTATCACTATGTATACGTGACAATGGCAAAAGTCAAAAAGACTGAGGCTGATAAAAGGTGGTGAGAATGCAGAATTTTCGTACATTACTGTTAGGTTTATAAATTGGTATGACATCTTTAGGAAGCAGTTGGATTTCTATAGAAAACTGAAGAAATGCATTCATCTAAAAACCCGTAACTCCACTCTGATGCTCTAACCTAGATGAATATATAGCTGTGTGCACACCAAAAACATTTAAAAATAATTGTAGCAGAATTTTTTTTGTAGTGTCAGTGGTTTTATTTTTATTTTCTAATGTTTTAGTGAATTAATTTGGCTGTGCCAGGTATTAGCTGGCCCTCTGAGAATCTTCAGTCTGGCATGTGGGATCTCCAGGTCCCTGGCCAGGAATGGACCCTGTGCCCCGGCATTGGAAACCAGGAGCCTTAGCCACTTAACCACTGGCAAAATCCCAATAAAAGACTTTTAAAAGTCCAAAAGTGGTGGAGAGGGGTAGGTGGTCAAGGCCATGGGAAGATGCTGTACTTTAGGTAAATCGCAATTTATGAGGGATCTTTTCTCAAACTCAAGGGAGAAAAAACAGTTCAGATAAGTGAGGCTGCCCTTGCTGCTTTGAACACCACAGGGTGGGAGAAGAGATTTATCTGGAGAGAAAAAGAAGAGTTTGCTACAAGGCCAAGAAAATAATAAGAAGTCCAGCACCGGGGCTCCTTCTCCTATTAAATGAAAGCACTACTCTGATGAGACGTCCAAGGATCTCTCTAAAGATAAAGGGGCCACCAACGAGTCAAGCTGGAATGTGAAGTCAAGTGGGCCGTAGAGAGCATCACTACCAACAAAGCTAGAGGAGGTGATAGGATTCCAGTTGAGCTATCTCAAATCCTGAAAGATGATGCTATGAAAGTGCTGCACTCAATATGCCAGCAAATCTGGAAAATTGAGCAGTGGTCACAGGGCTGGAAAAGGTCACTTTTCATTCCAGTCCCAAAGAAAGACAATGTCAAAGAATGCTTGAACTACCGAACAATTGCACTCATATCGCATGCTAGTAAAGGAATGCTCAAAATTCTCCAAGCCAGGATTCAACAGTATGCCAACAACTGTGAAGTTCCAGATGTTCAAGCTGGATTTAGAAAAGGCAGAGGAACCAGAGATCAAATCGCCAAAATTCACTGAATCATCAAAAAAGCAAGAGAATTCCAGAAAACCATCTATTTCTGCTTTATTGACTATGCCAAAGCCTTTGACTGTGTAGATCACAATAAACTGGAAAATTCTGAAAGAGATGGGAATACCAGACCACCTGACCTGTCTCTTGAGAAATCTATATGCAGGTCAGGAAGCAACAGTTAGAACTGGGCATGGAACAACAGACTGGTTCCAAATAGGGAAAGGAGTACATCAAGGCTGTATATTGTCACCCTGCTTATTTACCTTATATGCAGAGTACATCATGAGGAATGCTGGGCTAGATGAAGCACAAGCTGGAATCAAGATTGCCAGGAGAAATATCAATAACCTCAGGCAGATGACACCACCCTTAAGGCAGAAAGTGAAGAAGAACTAAAGAGGCTCCTGATGAAAGTGAAAGAGGAGAGTGAAAATGTTTCCTAAAACCCAACATTCAGAAAACTAAGATCATGGCATCTGGTCCCATCACTTCATGGCAAATAGATGGGGAAACAGTGGAAACAGTGACAGACTTTATTTTGGGGGGCTCCAAAATCACTGCAGATAGTACTGAAGCCATAAAATTAAAAGATGCTTACTCCTTGAAAGAAAAGCTATGACCAACATAGACAGCATATTAAAAAAGCAGAGACATTACTTTGCCAACAAAGGTCCATCTAGTCAAAGCTATGGTTTGTCCAGTAGTCATGTATGGATGTGAGACTTGGACTATTAAAGAAAGTTGAGTGCTGAATAATTGATGTTTTTGAACAGTGATGTTGGAGAAGACTCTTGCAAGTCCCTTGAACTGCAAGGAGTTCCAACCAGTCCATCCTAAAGGAGATGAGTCCTGAATATTCATTGGAAGGACTGATGCTGAAACTGAAACTCCAATACTCTGGCCACCTGATGCAAAGAACTGACTCATTTGAAAAGACCCTGATGCTGGGAAAGACTGAAGGAGGGAGGAGAAGGGGACAACAGAGGATGAGATGGTTGGATGGCATCACCAACTTGATGGACATGAGTTTGAGTGAACTCCAGTTGTTGGTGATGGACAGGGAGGCCTGGCGTGCTGCATTCCACAGGGTCTCAAAGAGTCAGACATGACTGAGTGACTGAACTCATGAACTTGAATGAGTCAAGCCAGGCTAGTGGCAGGGATAAAACTTGAAAGAGGCGCAGTACTTCCAGTGGTAGCAGCAGCCCCAGGCCTAGGTCCCAAAAGAGATAAGGAAAGGTAGAGGCCAAGCCCTTCCTCACATTGGCAGGCTCACCAGGAGGGTGACCAAGGTTCACGTCATAGAGATATTCTTCACCTATTGGTGGTGGTTTAGTTGCTAAGTCGTGTGTGACTCTGGCGATCCCATGGACTGTATGTAGCCTGCCAGGCTCCCTGTCCATGAGATTTTCCAAGCAAGTGTACTGGAATGGGCTGTTATCTCCTTCTCCAGGGGATCTTCCAGACCCAAATATCGAACCTGGGTCTTCTGCATTGCAGGCAGATTCTTTACCAACTGCGTAGCTCCACCTATGGGAAGATTCAGATGATTGACATGCGTGTAGAAAGGATGAACCCATATCTGTCTATAAAGCTTCCACACATGTGGAATTTGAGCATCCAGATGAGGCCAAGCAGATGCTGAAGCTCATGGATGGAGGACAAGTCGACGGCCAGGAGATCACTGCTGCCAAGGTGCTGACGCCCTGGCCTCAGCCACCCACCCTACCTGCCTCCCCATCCCCCCAGGCGATTCAGCCCTGCTGAGAGAGGGTGGCCATGGCTTCCCGTGTGGCACAGGTCCCCTGGGGGCTGGAAATCCCACTCCCCTCCCCCAGTCACCAGCACAGGAGCCTCTCCAGCTCCAACTCCTCCCCTCCACGAGCAGGGCCACCCAAGGTCTGCCCCTGTGACTTGTATCCCATACAACTCATTTCTGTTGCTTTTCAGACCCGCAGAGTTCCAGCTGCAATTGTTGGTTTGGGAGTCCTGCTTATATAGGCGCCCTCCAGTTTTCTGCTAGAAAGCTTCTATATCTCTAGTTCCTGAGAGCTGGGTTAGTGGCAAAGCCAACGGGGATAAGCAAAGCATTCCAAGTAGTGTGCTACATGCCCAATCTGCCCAAATGGTTCTTTCCACATGAACTCATGTGCATGCACAAACACACACCCATGTCTCCCTTCCTCTCTGAAACTGGTAAATGGAGAGACAACTCCGTAGGGTCATCACAGAAACCCTTGCTGTGTTGATATTAATAGTGGTCCTGCAGGTTACCTTCGCAATGTGTGCATTGCTTTTTTTGGCTTTTAATGTACAGTCAGTACTATGAATTTTCTGCTTTGAGTTTTGTAACTTTGTAGCATTTTAGATAATGTTGTGTTGGACTTTGTTGTGTAAAGTAAAAGAATTGTGCTGAATAAACCTAGGATTAGAGTGCAAAAACAACAATAACAACAAAAAGAATCCAAATGTCCATCAAGCGGAGAGTGGATGATATTTGTGGTGTCAGATTCCCAGATGCCTCTGCCAGAGAATCCCTGTGACTTTATGGGTGCTGAATTCTGTTGCTTGGCTGGGCCACTAACTAAGTTGTCATCTGTGGAGACATGGTCTCAGGATGAAGGAGCAACACCAGGAACTTCAGCTTTGACATAGGTTGGCTGGGCTCAGATGCATGTAGAAGGGACACTGCTCCATCATCTCAGTGTAGCTGTTCTGGAAGCTGTCCGAGTTGCCGCCAGCATCAGGAGAGTTGGACTTGACCCTCTCCCCTTGGCTGTTGGCAGGAAGACTTCCTGGAAGGACGTGGTCTCCAGGGTGTTTGGACTTCGGCTCAGATACCAGATACTCCTTGTCCCCCATCACTGAGGAGGAAAAGTCGTTGGTCAAGCCATTGCTCTCCACGGAACCCGTTTCTCTGCTGCTCTGCAGCATCAGGACAAGAGTAGTGAGATTCGCCTTCACTGGGGCATCTAAGAATGCCACCACGGCCATTCCCAGAGAAGGTGATGACAGGCGGATGCTGGGAAGCCGCTCAGAGACCTTCGAGGAGCTCCCGGGGGCCTCCTGGGCTCAGACTTCATCTACATTGATGGCTTCAACATCACTATGACAGAGAGTGCCATTTCCCCTGATCATCCTTGGCTCGGGACCCATAAAGTTACAGGGATTCTCTGGCAGAGGCATCTGAGGATCTGACCGCCCTTGTGCATTCAAATGTTGGTAAACTTCTTCCGGCAGATCCGGCATGAATGCTGCATCTTCACCTGCGTGTTGGTTGGGTGGACCCCAAGGTACGTCTTCAGGCCGCCTTTGGTGCAGAAGGCTCAATCACAGATCTTACACTGGAACGGCCTCTCCCCGGTTGAGTACAGTGAGGGAGCTTGAGGGAGCTTTCACAGCTTAGGACAGGGTGGCAAATGAGGCATTCACTGGGGTTGATGGTGGTGTTGTGGATGTTCTCCACCAGCTGCTGCAGTTTCAGGGTCTCTGACCCCAGCTTGGGTGTCCCACTCCCTTGGAAGCCATCAACCCTTGGGGAATTATAGTTGGGTTCCATCCCAGATAGGAAAAATTCATACTCTCTTTCTGGAGAAGGCCTGGAGTGCAGGCAGCTCCATCCATGAGATCCTTGGGGTTAGTCCCAAAAGAGAGATTCTGAGGAATGGGCTGAGTTGGGGGTACTGTATATTTACTTCTGCTGTGAGGGGTATGCAGGTAAATGGACAGGTCTGTGGTCTATTTAGGTACCTGTTTTGTAGTCTCCCAACCCAGAACCTAGTTTTCTTTTGTTTTTTGAAAGTGAGTGAGTGAGTGAAGTTGCTGAGTCATGTCCAACTCTTTGTGATCCCATGGACTGTAGCCTACCAGGCTCCTCCACCCATGGAATTTTCCAGGCAAGAGTACTGGAGTGGGTTGTACTTGTTTTTAAAGCCAAGGTTGTAGAATTCCAATTTTTTTTTTCAACCCTGGAACCTTAAATAGGATGCTTTCAAGTAGACTGATTTTAGTTATTAGAGAACCAGTACGTGAGTGTTGCTACTTATTTAAACACAGTTCAGGTGGTGCCCCAGAGAGCCAAGATCCTCCAGATGCTTTCCAGATGCCTTCTTCTTCCTGAAACCAGGAGAGATGAACACCTGAGCAGGGAATCTCAGGTGACGTAGCTTGGTTCACCAGTGCCTACCCTGTTGAAGAGCTGGGTGTCCATTCCGAAAGAAGAAACTCAAGGAAGAGTGTCTTTTCTTATTATATATACTAGTAAGTACATGTACTAATTTGTACCAAAATGCCCTTGATTGTGACTAATGTCAAATGATTATGAAGATTTATTTTTCTGGTATTGCATGACTGCTACCAAGTTGGAACAGGCAAGCACTAGATGTGAAAGCTTTAATTTATCTACCTCATTCATGTGGCATTTTTGAAGCGATTAGTCTCTGTTTTCCTATTTAATGATTGCTGAAGAGCTCCTAGGCCCTGTGGTAACCCTAAGAGTTGATGTGTTGGTGGGAGCAGCTGGAAGTTCAAGATATTGTTGTGATTCCTTTGTTTCTTGATTCCCTTTCTATATAGATGATATTAAGCAGACAACAAAGTATGATTTTTGAGGATTTAACAAGGAAGGAGAAAGACTCATGTTTCTGGGTGGAGAAGTCTTTGCCCCTCTATGTTTAAGAGTGGATCATGACTGTTCTCAAATCTGTCTTTCAATAATTGCACTTGACTTTAGAATCCAAAGAAATTTTTTGTTTTGCCAAGTTGTGCCTTTCCTTCTGGAATTGTAAGTGAACACAATGGTAGTCCCCGTTTACACTGTGAAGTGGCTATTGTTACAGAAAACACATCAGAAGCTTTCTCACTTGTTAAGTTAATAATGTCTTGTGACTGTATGATTTACAGAGAAAGTGAAAGTGAAGTTGCTCAGTCATTTCTTACTTTGCAACAGCGTGGACTGTAGCCTACCAGGCTCCTCCATCCATGGGATTCTCTGGGCAAGAATTCTGGAGTGGGTTGCCATTTCCTTCTCCAGGGGACCTGCTCAACCCAGGGATTGAATCTGGGTATCCTGCATTGCAGGCAGATGCTTTACCCTCTGAGCCATCAGGGAAGTCCTTACAGAGAAATCCCTATAGTTTTTACCTGCTGGTGCTATCTGTCAGGAAATAAATTTGGGATGGTTCTTTTTTTTTTTTTTTTTTTCAATACATTTATTCTCCTTTTGCTCTTGTATTATTCCATTATCAAGGAAAATAGAAATTGGTCAAAAACTCTACCAAAGATTTTTCAAAGATTTAAATACTTAATTCAAGTCTATGGGGAATCTAATGTTGAAATTTTAACCCAGGAAGCAGCCATTTCATGTCTTTCTGTGGATCTGATCATCCATCCAAAAGTTACGCATGTCATTTTCCATGTAATTTTGTTTTATTTTTTCATAGTCCTGTTTATTGAGTTAAATTCTTTCGTTCATTCATTTTTTTCCTTATTTATTATTGTCTCTGTACCTGGGTCTAGAAATGAGGCTTCCCAGAGCAGTGGCCTTGGGTAGCTATTCTCCTTGGATTTCTAGCACTTATAGCCTTGTCTGGCATGTAAGAGGAGTACAGGAAATAAGTTAATGTTGGTGAAGTTGATATTTTTTGAAATGTGTACATGGACAATGTCAAGAAATATTATATGAAAAGGGGTTCTCTGGTTCAATAACTTTAGGAAATCATATATGTTACATTTCTTCATGGTGACATTCAATGTACTTTACCCTATTAAAGGCTGAGTGTGTTAATTGCTCAGTCGCATCCAACTCTTTGTGACCCCATGGACTGTAGCCCACCAGGTTCCTCTATCCATGGATTTCTCCAGGCAAGAATACTAAAGAGGGTAGCCATTCCCTTCTCCAGGGGATCTTCCTGACCCAGGATTGAACCTGGGTCCCCTGCATTGCAGACAGAATTTTTACCGTCTGAGCTACCAAAGATGCCCTCAGAATCCAGAAGTAAAATGAGTTGTTTAACACTGCTTAGCAGAGCATTTTCCAAATTGTATGTCATACATTTCTTGTGAGTAGCACGCCAGAGTCTTGCCAAAAATGGAAAATCTGACAAATAAATCCTAAAAAGTCATGGCAGACTCAGCAAAACCTACAGGCCTTAGGTTGTGGAAATGTTTTGTGGACCTGAATTCCCACATCTCCAATTCCTCCTGGAAGACACAGTGGAATGGCTCATGGTGCTATTCTGCTTGCCCTGGAAGGGGTCTTTCTGGTGTTCTTCAAGCATCTTACAAGTCACTATGAAACCTAGGGATAATCACTTTACATTGATGCAAAAGTTACTTTTCGCAAGCTGAAGCTCCTGGATTTCACATGCAAGCTTAGGATAAAATTGCTCCCTATAGCCCTATCCATAGGAAACTGCTTATAAATAGACCAGGCATCAAATCTGTGGCATTCCATTAAACCTAGAGTGTAATGAGCAGTTGCAGGACATGCACAATTGTTTGCGTGCAATGTCTGAAAACCTTTTTCAAAAAAAATAAACGTTCATATCCCAGGGAACTAGTGTTACATGTAAATATTTTAAAAAACACTTGGCTAGGCAATGCCATAAATGTATATACACTGACTGAATATTTGGGGTGAAAATACATTGACAGTGTCTCAATTTTCATTGATATATCATATAAATGTAATTAGTGCCAATTAACTTGATATTTTTCAGGCCATCCTAACCTGGAGGTAAAAATTGGATCACTTTTTATTAGTTGAGGAAAAATCTTCAAGATATACAACATTTTGGATATCATTAACTTTTCCTTTTATATTGCAAGATTGAGCCATTTCATCACTCCGTGTCACAGAGCTGTAGAAAGGAGAAAGGTTTTATTCCATCACTCACAAATTGGCATTGATTTCTCTACTCCCTTATGAAATCCCAGAGGCTATTTTCCTTTACGTATTTATGGCAATCTTTCTGATCCATAGGCCAGAGCATTTGGCTAAACTTATTATTCTACCCGTTAGTTAATAAGGATAACCTTGCTGCAGAGGCAGAATGCTTCTAGGAGCTATTTGCTCTAGCTTTTAGTCACAAATAATGGTGGCAATGGAAGGTTTTGCATCATTATGGGTAATTCCTCTGAATTGATGCAGCATGCTGATTGCTTCAATAAGAGCTACAGTGAGAATGATTCTCAGAAATCATCTATTGCCAAAAGCACAGGAATGACCCAGGTCGAAGTATAGCCCACCACAAAGAGATGAGAGATTCCTTTCAAAGAGCAAGGCAGAGATGTACTGGGTACTTTTCATCTTTGCATTTTGTTGAAGGATCCAAATAGAACTGTGTACTTATTTCAAAGACTGTTTAGGTTCCTGAGAAGAGGGCAAAATAAGATTCACAGTAGTCCCTTTGCATCAAATCATAGATTTTTTGAAGTCATCATGCTCCTTTGTAGTTCACAGAAATGACCAAAATATATGTTGGTTCTTTGTCCATAAATATAGAGCGATTCTGACTCTGGTCTCAGCACGTTAACTTATTACATGATTTCCCAAACTAGGATTGAAAAACGGAACTAAAAATGAAAAGGTCATCGGTGGCTCGTGGAAAACAAGATTAGTTTGGAATAACACTAGCAGTTCTCCAATCTAAAGGTTTTTTAAAGTTTCCATCCAAAATACTCTTATTTCAAATCTTGCCCTCTATAACTTCAGTCAGTCTGACATAGAAATATGCACACTGTGTTATGTAGGAAATGGATTTTTAAATTGATTGTTATTGGAATGAGAGAGAGAGAGTGACACGATACCAAGGTGAAGGTCAGCCTGTGTCACTTGCATATTTTATTCTGAAAGGTGAGGATGTTATAGCATTTCCTTTAATGAGTTTCATGCCTGTCTTCCATATAGTACTTCCCTATACCCTTACAGATAGTTAAATAATATTATGAATCAATGTGATTCTTCTCATTTTTCTTCAACAAAGTTCAATATACAGTCCTAAATTCTCTTCCCTATTATTGTTCACTAATTAATATCAGCAATGCATAGGCCATCAAATACTATCTATATAATTATGATTTTTCATTTCATAATGTGTACCTCCAGCTTGACCTCTCCTTAAAATGCTATCTCCTTTATTCAGCCACTTACCAGACAATTTACAATGGGGAATATCAAAGGATGTCTCAGACATATATGAAACCCAATAAGAGCCAAGGTTAACTCCTGAACTGTGGAGTTCCCTGAACTGTGGCTCCCTATTGTTGTGGGTTGAATTGTGTCCCTTCAAAAATCCAATGTGGAAGTTCTAACAATGATACCTCAGAATGTGAACTTATTTGGAGATAGGGCAATTGCCAATAAACTCTCCCAGGTTGCTCAGTGGGAAACAGTTTGCCTGCAACGGAAGAGACCTCGGTTCAATCCCTGGGTTGGGAAGGTCCCCTGGAGAAGAGAATGACAACGCATTCCAGTATTCTTGCCTGGAGGATTCCATGAAGAGAGGAACTTGGTGGGCTACAGCCCATGGGATCAGAAAGAGTTGGACGTAGCTGAGCAACTAACACTTCATTTAATTGTAATAAATTGCAATGAGGTCATACTGAAGTAAGGTGAGCAGCTCATCCAGTGTGACAGGGTCCTTATAAAAAGGGGACATTTAGCCACACACACACACACACACACACACACACACACACACACACACACACACACACAGGGAGAATGCCAGTGAAGGTGAAAGCAGAGACTGAGGTGATGTTTCTGTGAGCCAAGGAGGGCCAGCAATTGCTAGCAAACAATCAGAAGTGACAGAAGAGGCAGATTCTCCCTCATGTCCCCCAGAAGGCACCTATCCTGCAGATATCTTGAACTAAGACTTCAAGCCTCCAAACTATGAGACAATAAATGTCTGCTCTTTAAGCCATTTAATTCATGATACTTTGTCTAGCAGCCCTGGGAAACTAGTACAACTACCTACCCACCCCCCAAAATCAACAGTAACCACTGAACAGAAAACAAATGAAACAACATCACTGTCTTTAGTGCATCTTAATTCCTCAGGCTGGACTCCTAGATGTCATTCTCTCCACTAACTAGCAAAGCAAGATAATCCAGACTTCTTACCCATAAAATTCTTTCACATATTTGAAGTCACTTATGCCCAACATAAAATTTCTTTTTTCAAAGATATATAGCCCCAATTCCTTATGACTCATTTTAAAAGCACTCTTATTATTCTGATTTTCACTACCTGTATTTTCTCTAGTTTGTAAAAGTTATTTATTTATTTATTTATTTATTTTTAGTTTGTTAAAGTTCTTAATTAGTTCGGTTCAGTTCAGTCTCTCAGTCATATCTGACTCTTTGTGACCCCATGAACCGCAGCACGCCAGGGCTCCTTGTCCATCACCAACTCCCGGAGTACACCCAAACCCATGTCCATTGAGTCGGTGATGCCATCCAACTATCTCATCTCTGTCATTCCCTTCTTCTACTGCTCTCAATCTTGGCCAGCATCACGGTCTTTTCCAATGAGTCATCTCTTCGCATCATGTGGCCAAAGTATTGGAGTTTCAACTTCAGCATCAGTCCTTCCAATGAACACCCAGGACTGATCTCCTTTAGGACTGACTGGTTGGATCTCCTTGCAGTCTAAGGAAATCTCAAGAGTCTTCTCCAACACCACAGTTTAAAGCATCAATTCTTCAGGGCTCAGCTTTTTTAATAGTCCAACTCTCACATCCATACATGACTACAGGAAAAAACATAACCTTGACTAGACAGAACTTTGTTAGCAAAGTAATGTCTCTGCTTTGTAATACGCTGTCTAAGTTGGTCATAACTTTCCTTCCAAGGAGTAAGCATCTCTTAATTTCATGGCTGCAATTACCATCTGCAGTGATTTCGGAGCCCAGAAAAAATAAAGTCTCACCTTGTTTCCCCATCTATTTGCCATGAAGTGATGGGACTCAGATACCATGATCTTAGTTTTCTGAATGTTGAGCTTGAAGCCAATTTTTTCACTCTCCTCTTTCACTTTCATCAAGAGGCTCTTTCATCAAGTGGCTTCACTTTCTGCCATAAGGGTGGTGTTATCTGCATATCTGAGGTTGTTGATATTTCTCCCAGCAATCTTGATTCCAGCTTGTGTTCTTCCAGCCTAGCGTTTCTCATGATGTGCTCTGCATATAAGTTAAATAAGCAGGGTGACAGTATACAGCCTTGATGTACTCCTTTTCCTGTTTGGAACCAGTCCGTTGTTTCATGTCCAGTTCTAACTGTTGGTTCCTGACCTGCATACAAGTTTATTAAGAGGCAGGTCAGATGGTCTGATATTCCCATCTCTTTAAGAATTTTCCACACTTTGCTGTGATCCACACTGTCTAAGGCTTTGACATAGTCAATAAAGCAGAAATAGGTGTTTTTCTGGAACTCTCTTGCTTTTTTGATGATCCAGTGGATGGTGGCAATTTTCTCTGGTTCTTCTGTCTTTTCCAAAAACAGTTTGAACATCTGAAAGGTTCACGGTTCACACACTGCTGAAGCCTGGCTTGGAGAATTTTGAGCATTACTTTACTAGTGTGTGAAATGAATGCAAATATGCAGTAGTTTGAGCATTTTTTAGCATTGCCTTTCTTTGGGTTTGAAATGAAAACTGACCTTTTCCAGTCCAGTGGCCACTGCTGAGGTTTCCAAATTTGCTGACATATAGAGTGCAGCGCTTTCACAGCATCATCTTTCAGGATTTGAAATAGCTGAACTGGCATTCCATCAGCTCCACTAGCTTTGTTCATACTGATCCTTCCTAAGGCCCACTTGACTTCACATTCCAGGATATCTGGCTCCAGGTGAGTGATCACACCATCATGATTATCTTGATCATGAAGATATTTTTTGTGTGATTCTTCTGTATATTCTTGCCACCTCTTCTTCATATCTCCTGCTTCTGTTAGGTCCCTACCATTTCTGTCCTTTATTGAGCCCATCTTTGCATATAATGTTCCTTTGGTGTCTCTAATTTTCTTGAAGAGATCTCTAGTCTTTCCCATTCTATTTTCCTCTATATCTTTGCACTGATCAATGAGGAAGGCTTTCTTATCTCTCCTTGCTATTCTTTGGGACTCTCCATTCAAATAGGTATATCTTTCCTTTTCTCCTTTGCTTTTTGCTTCCCTTTTTTCACAGCTATTTTTAAGGCCTCCTCAGACAGCCATTTTTCTTTTTTGCATTTCTTTTTCTTGAGGGTGGTCTTGATTCCTGTCTCCTGTACAATGTCATGAACCTGCATCCATAGTTCATCAGGCAGTCTGTCTGTCAAATCTAGTCCCTTGTGGTCCACTGGAGAGGGTAATGGCAAACCACTTCAGTATTCTTGCCTTGAGAACCCCATGAACAGATAGGACACTGAAAGATGAACTCCCCAAGTTGGTAGGTGCCCAATATGCTACTGGAGATCAGTGGAGAAATAACTCCAGAAAGAATGAAGGGATGGAGCCAGTACAAAAACAACACCCAGTTGTGGATGAGACTGGTGATAAATGAAAGGTTTGATGCTGTAAAGACCAATATTGCATAGGAACCTGGAATGTTAGCTCCATGAATCAAGGAAAATTGGAAGTGGTCAAACAGGAGATGGCAAGAGTAAACATCAACATTCTATGAATCTGTGAACTAAGATGGACTGGAATGGGTGAATTTAACTCAGATGACCATTATATCTACTGTGGGCAGGAATCCATTAGAAGAAATGGAGTAGCCATCATAGTCAACAAAAGAGTCCAAAATGCAGTACTTGAATGCAATCTCAAAAAACAGCAGAATGACCTCTGTTCGTTTCCAAGGCAAACCATTCAATAGCACTGCAATCCAAGTCTATGCCCCGACCAGTAATGCTGAAGAAGCTGAAGTTGAACAGTTCTATGAAGACCTACAAGACCGTCTAGAACTAACACCCAAAAAAGATGTCCTTTTCATTATAGGGGACTGGAATGCAAAAGTAGGAAGTCAAGAAACACCTGGAGTAACAGGCAAATTTGGCCTTGGAGTACAGAATGAAGCAGGGCAGAGGTTAATAGAGTTCTGCCAAGAGAATGCACTGGTCATAGCAAACACCTTCTTCCAACAACATAAGAGAAGACTCTACACATGGACATCACCAGAGAGTCGGCACCAAAATCAGACTGATTATATTCTTTGCAGCTGAAGATGGAGAAGCTCTATACAGTCAGCAAAAACAAGACCTGGAGCTGACTGTGGCTCAGATCATGAACTCCTTATTACCAAACTCAGACTGAAATTGAAGAAAGTGGAGAAAACCACTAGACCATTCAGGTATGACCTAAATCTTAATTAGAATCCTTGATAAAAGACAATCTACTTTATGGGAGACAATATTTGCATCACATTACCAATAAGGGATTGATATCCAAACTATATAAACAGCACATACAGTTCAAAATCAAACCCCCCAACCAAGAAATAGACAGAAGAGCTGAATAGACATTTTTCCAAAGAATATATGCAGATGGCCAATAGGCACATGAAAAGATATTCAATGTCACTAACCATAAGAGAAATGGGAATCAAAACCACAATGAGATATCACCTCACGCCTGTCAGAATGGCAATTATCAAAAAGCTTACACAGAACAAATGTTGACGAGGATGTGGAGAAAAGGGAGCACCTCAACATTGTTCATGGGGTGATAAATTGGTGCAACCACCATGGAAAACAGTATGGAGGTTCCTCAAGAAACTAGAAATAGATCTATCATATGATCTAGCAATACTATTCCTGGATATAAATCTGAAAAATATGAAAACATGCATGTGCCCCAGTGTTCATAGCATTTCTTACCTGCAAATTTGAAAGTACACAATTCAATGCTGGTGAGTTGGCTCTGCTTCTCAGGGACTTATGCTCCTTCTAGGTCACCATGCCACACTTTGTGTATTGCCCTAGATATTAAAATCCAAGATGGTTATTTACATTCCAGGAGGCAAGATGGAGAAGAGATCAAACACAAGGTACACAAAGACTGTGTATCAGTTGTATGTTCAAGGAGATTCTAGGAAGTTGTCATGTTAACCTTCTCTCTTGTATCCCAGTGGCCAACTCAGTCACATGGACATAGCATGTGATTTGGAAAGATATTATTTGTACCTAGGTGGAGAGGTGGTAAAGAATCTGCCTGCCAATACAGGAGATGTGGATTTGATCCCTGGATCTGGAGGGGAGATTCCCTGGAGGAAGAAATGACAACCCACTCCAGTATTCTTGCCTGGAATATTCTGTGGACAGAGGAGCCTGGTGGGCCACAGTCCATGGGGTGGCAAAGAGTCAGACATGGCTGAACACGCACACATGCATGTATTTTTACACAGTAGGAAGCATGAGTTTAGCTTGATGTCCCAGTACTTTGCACAGCACCTCAGGGAGTACGTACTGAGGAAATACTTGTTAATTTAAAGAGTAACCAAATTAACAACTGAACTCTGATAAAGTAGGAATCAGAAAATTTTAGGAAATTTTTGAAAAAATCCAAAAACTTTAAATCTGAAAGAATGATGGTCTCAGATAGCTGATATGGACTTGGAACTCACTCTAGAATCTTTGTGACTGTTTCCCAGATATTTCATGAAAATATTTTGGCAGTCCTATGTGTGTTTCATTCGGCACATTTTAGATACCAGGAAGACATTTCAGGAAGAAATAAATATGGAACATCTCTGAATTGCTCTGTTTGTAGGCAGCTTTCTCTTGATTAAAAATTGGTTAGAAACAGTGAGTCAGATTGCTTCCTTCAAGACAGTTAAGCAGCAGGCTTCTATCTGCTAAAGAAGTGGGAAATTCTTAAATGAATAGAAATTAAGCTTTACAAGTGCGACCCAGAGGGTATCTTAACACTTATTGAATTTAAATCAAGAAACATAAAGTCTTCTCTTGCAAATGCCAGATGTGTTGTCTTCATGAGGCTGTGTCATGGCAAATGCAGTCACACGTTGTGTTACTTCACACCTCCTTTACAAAGTTACCAATATCACAAGAAATGGCTTAAATTCCCTCACTTTCTTCTTCCCCCGGGCCTTGCTGAAAACACTCAACAACTCTTACTTAGATTCATTTACACATATTTCCAGCTGCTAGTATTTCATTATTCATCTGAATTCTTCTCCTAAAGTGAAAGTCCATATACTGAATGCCCTATAAATGTCTGAAGTAATTTAAATTGGAACAAGGTAAAATCAGATGCAAGCTAATGAAGCTTTGCAAAAATCTTCAAAGCACTGAAAGATTTCCTATCACAGAAAGCCTAACTATATTTAGGCTGCTATTCTTAATTAGAGGAAAAACTGGTTTGTGTTGGTCTTGATCAGGGTAGCAATGCCTGGTGGAAGGAGCCAATTTGTTGTCCAGAGTAGCTGGGCTCTATAAGAGGATAGCAAACTTCCAGTGCTTCCTGGATGGGTTAGAGATGCTTCCTGGATGGATATCAGACAGGTAGGGTTGCTCTCTTGAGGACTTCATTTTGTATGCCACTTATCACACACTGAACTGGGTAAGTCTATCCCTGAAGCCACTAGCTCATTAAGAGGCTAATGACACTCCAAAATTTGGGGAGAGCTCCATGATCCTTGTGAAATAAGAACATGATGACTGATAACAAGTAGAATCTCTATATCCATAGAGAATGTTACAGTTGAATCTACAAGGGGATAGATTTGGTTCTTTCTAGGGGGAATCTTTCTAGAGGGTTATCCTCAAAGGAGTGAGATGAGTGTAAGAGATTACAGTCACTGCCTATCTCAACTAAACAGTGGTTTATTCATCAACAAAGATCTTCTTGAATGTACCAGGATCTGCATCAGGACATAAGGATGAACAAAGCATAATATCTACTTTAAGGATGTTTGACCAATTTTCAGAGAAGCATGCAATTTATTATTATACCATTCAGGAAATGTGCTAACAGGAGCATACACAAGGGATTATAGCAATAATCACTTATTATTGGGACAAGTACAGGGGAGACCTAACTGAGCTTTGGGTGATGAGTTGGTAGGTTAAAAATGATTCCAAGAAGTGGGATTTCACCTCAGTCTCAAAAAGAATGGGACATGATCTGTTGGAAAAGCCAAGAAGTAAATGTTAAGTAGAATAAATAGCAAGAGAAAGTGTGGAGCAAAAAGCACAAGAGAAAAATCATAAATCACAAAGTGGTTTGAAGTAAACACACAAAGCGTGACTATGAAGGAAGATGAAGCCGGAGAGATTGGTCATATACTAAGTGTTAGTGTATGCCATGTTGGATGCAGTATGGCTTATTTAGATGTATTTTTACACTTCAGTGAATTCAGAGCAGAAGGAAAGTTTCAGACTCATTTTCCATATAGTTTTAAATTTTATCAGTGGCATAACTTTAAAACCTTGTGATATTCTGATCCTGTGAAATGAAGGATTCATTACATGAAGTTCTTTTGACTTCAAGAGTACTTCTATGCCATCAATAATCATTCAGATAAAAACTGAATCAGTTACCAGAAATAAATTCTGCCCCAGATATGGCACCTCATCAGATTTCCCATCTTAGTGTGAGGTGGAGTTTGGCAGAGTTATAAACCAGGGCAGATAAGTTAAAATGGGTTCCTCCATTCCCTCCTTAACTTACTTATATGTATGAATGGTAATGGAGGGTATCATAAAATAAAATCACTTTGTTTAGTGATTTTAGAGTTTCTAGTATATATATTTTTATAACCCTAAAGAAAGACTAGGGAATTTTAAGACAACTTTAGTTTATCATGTCTCCTTACCTGAGCTAATACTAAGTTTTTAACTTAACCTGTAACTTTTTTGGGCTGCATTCAGTATTAGCTGCAGCATGTGGGATCTTTCCTTGTGATGCACAGACTCTCTAATTGTGGCATACAAGCTCCAGAGTACATGAGCTCACTGGTTCCCAGCATGAGCTCTCCTAGTTCCCCAACCATGGATCAAACCTGTGTTCCCTCCATTGCAAGGTGGATTCTTAATCACTGGACCACCACAGAAGTCCTTTTAACCTGGAACTTTGTACAGAGAAATTCTAATTAAATCAAACAGATTGTCAGGTGGAAAATAAGTCTCCAATAAAATGCATGCATGCTCAGTGGCTTCAGTCATGTCCGACTCTTTGTGACCCCATGGTCTGTAACCCACCAGGCTCCTCTGTACATGGGATTATCCAGGCAAGAATATTGGAGTGAGTTGTCATTTCCTACTCCAGGTGATCTTCCTGACCCAGTGCCTGAACTGGCATCTCTTGCATCTTCTGCACTGACAGGAGGATTCTTAACCACTGTGCCAGCTGGGAAGCCTCTGACCTACTAAATACCAGGCCATTAATTCAGTCTCCATACTGAATTATATTCTTATATCAGTTTCTTAGAATTTTTAGCCTTTGGGTATGCTAAGCTTTGGTTGGAATTATTTAGGGAGTGGTTATATATATGCAAAGAGCTTTATGCTTTAGAAACATTCTTGTTTTATCAAAGTGAAACATAAATATCATAAATGTTGAAAATGTGAAAAAGTTTGTAAGAGCTGCCAGCTCTTTGAATACCACCAAGTTGGGTGGCATAAGGCAAACAGGAAAAAAAACGCTTATCAATTTTGTCGAAAATTATCTCTGACTTTCAAAATAGAGACAGACATGGGTGTGGTTTGGGGAATCCATCCTTCAGGCAGCAGCTACAAAGTCTAGGGCACCAGGTGTGTGAGTAAGCTCCTTTCAGGGAGATATTGACAACTTCATTTTATCATTATAGAGAGCCAGAAGGAGGTGAGGAAAATGTCCACATTTTCTTGTTCTCTGGGGCAGATCACAGTCAGCCCCTAGATGTGTGCTAAAATTAGAAGTCAGATCCTCAGGCAGAGCTTGTAAGATAGAAAGGGAGACCCCTTGTAGGAAAAGACTGAGAGAGGAGAGGTTTTGCCTGCTTTCCCTCTACTGAGCCCTGGGGAATGGATAGTATTAATACACGCTTCGTCTGGCAGCAAATAATGTTCAGACACTGAGACTGCTTTTCCAATAATTTGTCTAGCACAGGTTCACTGCAGGAATTGTAATAATTTCACAACCCAATAGTATACAGGATAATGTCTCTTAATAAGCCAATAAAGAAATGATCTACTCCAAGCCATCAACAGATTAATCACAGTATTGTTTCAGGCAAGGGGGGATAAAAGGAATAAAGCCCAGATTTAGTGGAGGAGTACATTTCTATGTGTTGTTCTTGGGAGAGCTGGCTTAGCTAACCATGAGCTGATGTCCAACTGCTGGTGCAAAAGCAAAAGTCCGTCGTTGCTAAGGTCGTTGCTAGGGTATAAAGATGCCAGCTTTGATGATGGGAAAGATGATTTTCTTCTTGGGGTCTCTACATGGTTTTCACCTCTGCCGGCAAAGAATTCCCTTGCCCAGCCAGGAGCTAGTGCCCCAAGGTCTTTGGAAAGCTATTTCGATTAGCAAGGAAAAGTTGCCTTCCCCAGGCTAAACACTTTGCAGTTGCTGGTTAAACCTCTTAATAGTTAAAGCTGAAAATCCTCTAGCCAGAGTCACTTTTTCACAAAAGTTCTTTTCTTTAAAAAAAGATTTATTTACTTAATTTTTTGGCTGTGATGGGTCTTTCATGCTGCTCACAGGCTTTCTCTCATTGCAGTGAGTGGGGGCTACTCTTCATTATGATGCACAGGCTTCTCATTGTGGTGGCTTCTCTTATTGTGGAGCATGGGTTCTAGGTGTGCAGGCTTCAGGAGTTGCAGCACATGGGCTCAGGAGTTGGGGCTCACTGGCTCTAGAATACTGGCTCAGTAGTTGTGGTGTATGGGCTTTGTTGATCAATGGCATGTGGGTTCTTCCTGGACCAGGGATCAAACCCATGTCTCCTGCATTGCAACATGAAGTCTTAACCACTGGACCACTAGGGAAGTCCTTCAAAGTGCTTATCAGTAAGCTCCCAGCTATGCCTGTCAATAGCTGAGCTACTGAGTGTTCATGCTAATGATGATATTCTGACACAGCTTTCTCAATGTAAACAACTTCATTAGAACAAAAAGCAAGTGGATTTTGAATCATATCAAACCAATACCCAACACCGCACAAGTGTGAGCATGCCTGTTAAGAACTGCTCCTTTGTTTACGGTAATCTTATAGGTCTCATGGACATAAACCATGTTGGCCTTCAGGAATGAGTGTTGGGGAGGCCTGTCCCTCAACTGGAAGTGTTAAAAATAGGGGGACCAGATGTGCAGTCCAAATCCTTTGCTTCTGAAGGTGGCCCTAGGATTTGGGTATTCCCTCCCAATTGTATGCCACGGTGCCAAGATTGGGTTGTATTGCCAAGGCATGTCTCAGCTCTTCTTACCTGTTTCAATGTGGTATATTCTCATTTGCCCAATGTGTAGGAGTTGCTCAGCTAGTTTCTTGATTTCTTTCAGAGGGAATGATTCCATGGATGCGTGTAAATTTGGCATGCCTTCAGGGACGCAGTTTAGGAGCTTCGATGTTGTCATCGTGGTGGACCTCAAGCAGGGGATAGATTTAAATTTAAGTCTCACATAGCTCAAGTTAAGCCAACAGTGATTGGGAAATCTCAAAAAATGCAAATACAGAGTGAGGTTCCTGACTTTACATCTCAAAATAATCGAGAATATTCCTGTATTATTTCCTCCACATTCAGGTAGTTCTTTCTCTTTGTATTTCACAAATCTATTCTTTCCCATTTTAACTACAGTTGACCCTGAATGACATGAGATTGAACCGCACAGACTCGCTTACATATGGATTTTTTTTAATGAATATATACCACAGTACTACACAATCCCTGTTAGTTGAACCTGAAGATGCAAAGCCATAAATAAGGAACTGATTGTAAAGCTACATGAGTTTCCAACTGCACAGAGAGTCAGTGCCCCTAACCCCCGTGTTGTTCAAGGACCAACCATACTGTCAAATTCGCTTGGCATTTTTGTTTGTTTTCTTCTCAGAACAGAATCTAAGAGACAAAAAATGAGGCATAATCTCCCAGGCTGCCACTAATGAAGGTGAGTTTTTAACCTAGATTTTGTGTTGTTTCACATAAAATCAGGTACATTGTGTAGATACCTGAGCTCATAACCAATCCTTCTGAAGTGGAAGCATTAAGTTGGGGCTTAAAACTATGCAGAAGCTATGTGGAAAACCTCTTACTGAAATGGAGCAGGACCCTGTGGTCCTTGCCCCCTATGTCTTCTGCCTGCCTTTTGTCTGTGGAAAACTTTACCCAAAGAATGAGTTTAATCAAAGAAATGAGAACATGTAGAAACAAGGGAAAACAGTCAAAAAAGATCGAATAATATTAGTGTAGTCATGAAGCATCGTCAAGAACCTTTTGTTCCTTCTCAGGTGCTATAGATAATATTCTGAGCCATAACTTGGGAGCTGACTTATATCTTACAGATACTGAAACCCACTAGGTGGAGGAGTTAACTACACGATGAGCAGACTGTGGCCTTGACACAAGGCTCTGAGAACTGGCCTCAAAGAAATGGAAACACACCAACCCGGGAACTGAAGATGAAGTGAACCTAAAACAGTCAAAATGATGCTGATCAGACCACCTATGACCAATTTCAAGATGCCTGTCAGAGCTGCCTGTGCTGTATCTGCATGCACCCCCCTCCCTCAGACTATAAAATCTCCTGCCCACTGATTGTCAGTTGAGGGGAGCGGCCTTTGGACAGAGGTCTTCCTCCCTCTCTCCTCTAGTTGCTGGCATCCAAAATAAAGCAAACTTCCCTTTCCACCAGCTTGGCCTCTTTATTGGCTTTTGAGCTGAGCATTAGGTCACATTATTAGAAGAGAAAAGCCCTCTTGCTGCTAATTTATTCATTTGTTAACAAATCTTTACTAATGCTTAGCAGGCCTGGTGCTCAACCATGGGAATTCAAACTATGAATAAGAAAGGCAAAATCTCTGTCCTCACGAAGATTATACATTTGGGTGGGGGTGAGGAATTATATACGAGTAAACAAATAAATGGCTATATAACTTCAAGTTACGGCGTGTGCTTTGCTGAGGCCTACCAGCCAAAGACCACAGAAAGCACACTCCCACAGAATTGAGTTTGCCAGTGCTGGGAACGTCATTTAGTGGAAAATCATGGAATTCCAATAAAAGGGTATATGTATGGACCCTAGTGGCTCAGATGGTAAAAAATCTGCCTGCAGTGCAGGAGACCCAGGTTCAGTCCCTGGGTTGGGAAGATCCTCTGGAGAAGAGACTGGCAACCCACTCCAGTATCCTTGCGTGGAGAATTCCACAGACAGAGGAGCCTGGTGGGCTACAGTCCATGGGATCGCAAAGAGTCAGGCACGACTGAGGTACTGAAACTTTATTTTTATACAGGATATAGACTTGTGATTTGAGGAGTACTCTGAAAGTGTGGTTTTACCCTACTTTGGGTGTTTTCAGAAAAATGAGGGTAATTTTTTGACTAGATATGATGGTGGTTTTACGCTAGAGGTAGAAAAATCGAGCTTAGTTAAAGTAGCCTCGATCAAATTATGTGGAAAGGAAGATGTTTGATCATTTCTGTGGTTTGTGGTGTTCTTGTTTTTGATTTTGCTCAGACACAATTACAGAGTGGTCTTGCTTATTGTCTTTTGCCATCAGGGTTAGAGTGACCCTGTCTGAAGTTTTATACTATGAAATCATTTAAAAGGAGGGCACCATAGCCTTGCTGCTGGTGCCAGGACAACTCCCAGTTGATTGCTGTCAGTGGATGTTTTTCTTTTATTTTTCACATATGAAGAAAAATAAAGTAAGTTAGATCAGATGAGATGGAGCGCATTCAGGGAAGTATGGCTGTGGACAAATAAAGAAAGGTAGATAGATGTTGACTCAGGAATAAAGGTTATTTAAGAAAAGTCCCTACTGTTTGCATATCATATGTGCAGAAATCTAAATGATGTGAAAAAATAAACTATGAGAAGGTCTGGAGAAGACTGTAGCAATTAAAATAATGGTTGAGGCAGAGCAATGAGGCTGAAAAATGCAGTGCCTGAAATAAGTTAGAAATACATTTCTCTTTCAAGTAACAGTCTGGTTGATCCAGGGTGGTGAGGCAGATTTGGTCCACAGCATTGTTAAAGGACTTAAGCTCTATCAGTCAATGTCATCTTCAAGAGAATGGTATTCATTTGTGTGGTTAAAATAAATTCACATTTAAGACCAAAAAAAACCAAAATAAGGAAAACGTCAAAGTTTAGGGAATGAAGTTTCTCTTTAAGTTATAATAGACCCACAAGTTATATTTTTACATTTTTTCTACCCATTATTTGTTGGCTCCAACATAGGCATTCCTATGAAAAGGGAGGCTTGTCTTTTAGTGGGTGTCCTGCACTACTTTAAAAAAAGATTTTTAACCAGAAGAGCTTTCCAGAAAAGAAGTTTCAGAATCTTTAAAGGCTCTGGATCAGAACAAACTGGATATGTTAAAGAAATGACAAGAAGTCCAGTGTGACCAGAGGAAGTGAAGCTGCTCAGTCATGTCTGACTCTTTGCAACCCTTTGGACTGTAGCCTGTCAGGCTCTTCTGCCCATGGGATTTTCCAGGCAAGAGTACTGGAGGGGGTTGTCATTGCCTTCTCCAGGGGATCTTCCCAACCCAGGGACCGAACCCAGGTCTCCCACATTGCAGGCAGATGCTTAACCATCTAAGCCCCCAGGGAAGCCCTGAGACCAGAGGAGGATGAGTAGAATTCAATAGAGTAGACAAATATCAGAGTAGTTCAGGCCTTTCATGACAAAATTTGATTTTATTCAAAGAGAAATGGAAAGACATTGTTGGGGGTTGAGAAGAGACGTATGGCATATAATCTAATAAATATTTTTTAAAAACTTTATTCTGCTATCTGGATGGAGAGAAACAGAAAGACAATGGGAAATTGGCTAGGAAGAAATTGTCACAGTCCTGCGAGGGGAGGAAATTTGCAAATTAAGGCGATGATGGTGGATGATGTGGCAAGAAGCAGACAGATTTGAGATGTCTTTTGAATGCAAAGCCAGCAGAAGTTCTTAATAGATGAAATCCCAGGTTCACATTAAAGAGAGTGAGTGCATGCTCAGTCACAAAGTCGTGTCTGACTTTTTGAGACCCCATGGACTGTAGCCCACCAGGCTCCTCCATCCATGGGTTTGTCCAGGCAAGAATACTGGAGTGGGTTTCCATTTCCTTCTCCAGGGGATCTTCCACATGCTGGGATTAAACCTATGTCTCCTGCTTGGCAGGCAGATTCTTTTTTTTTTTTTGATTTTTAAATTATTTTACTGAGCATTATGACAACTCCAGAAATTACAATTATATAAAAAAGAAAGATGCAAAAACTTTAAGGGGAGAATTCACCAATATCCACTTGACAATGACCCCAATTTCTTGCACCCGCTAGCATCTAATAATCCCTAGTCTTTTGAAATTCTTCAAACTGCTGGCTCACTTGCAGCCAACCGATCGCTGACAAATGTACCTGAAGACCTCTCCCGCTTCTAAACCACCACATCTTACTAAAATGCGTGTAAATCACACACTGATTCAGTATTCATTTTACTCCACAACTTGGGTGGCACGGCCAAAACGCCCCATGGATTTATTTCTCACAGTTCTGGAGGTCAAATGTCAAAGGCCAGTGTCATCAGGGTGAATCATGCTGCGGCTGCAGATGCCCTCGGGCAGAATCTGCCCTCGTGTGCTGGTCTCCAGGTATTTGCAAGCATTCCTTGACATGCTTCTGTATCCATGCCATCTCTGCCTGTGTAGGCACATTAGCTTTTCCCCTTACTGTCTCATTTCATCTGCTTCTTTTAGTTGACATGAAATGTATGGCAGGCAGATTCTTTACCTCTGAGCCACTTGGGTAGTGGCGTGTTACAGAGCAGAGTTAAGAATTATGACTAGATTTTTTTTTTACCTCAGCAGGTGGTGGGACCATTTACTGACAAGCAGAAGTGAAGCAGTGAACCTCAGAGATGAGACAGTTCCCTCCACTGAAATGGAACAGAGTGAAGGGAAATGCTAGGGGACTGTAACATTCAGTTGTAGGGAAATGATATAATTTTCTCCTTATTTCTTTGAATTTTAGGTGAGATCATTTGAAAGGCATCTGACAAATGTGAGGAGAAGGATGAGAGTTGCAATTCAAGGAAAAACCTAAGATATAAAACAACCAGTAGAGAGAATTAGAGGCAAAAATTTTCAGGCAAATGAAATAGGGATATTGGGCAGTACTAAGGACCCACGTGAGATTTGGGATCACAGATTTTAACAGTGTCTCTTCAGCAAGGTAGGGGTGTTTTCTCCAGCTATGTTCAGCTTCTCAGGTGAGGTCAGAATCAATGGGAGATTTCAGTTTAACTAAAGGTGTTTCCACAGGCTAATATAAGGTAGGAGGACAGGATATTGAGGGTAGTAAGATAGTGATTTTAGTTTCGGATGATAGAATCTAAGTTAAGTGAGAATGTGATTAGTAGCTGAAAAGTAAACAGAGGTGGGCAATAGATTAAATGAGATCATAAGTGAGAATCATAGATTATATGAACTGAAAAGAGAAGATGACATGGAAAGAGAGAGCAGAGTGTTTGAGATTTGAGGGAGAAATTGAAATTATTGAGAGTATAAGTTCTATAGTATGACTATGGAAGTGATGGGATGAGATGAAATAGTTAAAATGTTTATTATTGGAAGTGAAGATGTCAGGGACTGAGGAGGGCGATTGTGACGGGATTTTGCCCACGTAGGTGAAACTGCTTGTGGCTAATGAATGAAGCAAGTAATAGGAGATCAGCCATTGTTCAAAATGCCAAGGGTTAGAGCATGAAATTGTGTTATGCTCTGTGGTTTTTTGAAGGAGAAAGGAAAACCGGTATGAAAGTGGCTAGAACTGTTAAATGTAGTGTGGTTAATATATACCAGGCACTGTTCTAAGCATTTTATGCCATATCAGACCACTTTGCCCTCACCCAGATCTGACATTTTGTAGTTGAGGAAACGGAGAGGTGTCCAAGTTTACTAGTGAACAGTGGGGCTGAATCTGGGCATTCCGACTCCAGAGTGGACACTCAATCACTATGGAATAGTTTCCTTTTTAGGATCAGTTCCTTGGGCACTTTTTAATGTTGGAGCTGATAGGATTGTAAAAGATGGTGAGGAAGTGGTTATGAGAAATCATGATTTTACCAGAAAAAACTCAGAGATTGGTGGACTACACTTAAATCCTACTAAGTGAAGTTTAGCCTACAAGAGGGAGTGCTCTCAACTAAAGGACATAGAGTTCTCAAAACTCCTTAATTCCAGAATAACTCAAAACCTGGTTATCGTCCTTCATAGATGACTATGGGACTTGGTTGCAATGCTGTAAATAGAGGTTCTCACAGGCCACCTGTCAAAGCAGACGTCTAGGAGACCACTGTTAATGGTGGGTTGGAAGGACTATGAGGGTTTATAAGACTGTAACTACAGTCTTAAAGGAAATTTACGAGGAGTTATTTAAAGTATTCCTTTTGCCTCAAAAAAAAAAAAATGTTCTCCTAAGTGGAAAACATATTAGTCACACAAATTCCTCAGTGAGGCTAAAAATAAAGCTATCATTTACTGAATGTGAGGGGGGAAAGTGGATAAGGGTAACTATTCTAATGGAAGTAAATTTGCAAAGAAACATAGTTTTGATGGCTGTTGTCTTTTTATTAGCTATTAAGTCCATTTAACAGAAAAACAAATTCAGTCTAAGATCATTTATTAAGATAAGCATAATTAACAATAATTCATTAATCATTCTTTGAAGATGGTCCTGTTTTACTTCTATTACCCTCCCCATATCTGAGATTAATGAGTGAGTCTTGGAAAAGAGCATATGTTTCAGTTCAATAAAACATTCAAATAATAAAACAGGTATTACTTTGTTTTGGGTTAATGACAGGTAGGGCTAGACTTTGCAGTAAAACTGTTCTAATCTCTTTTAATTTGGTTTAGAATGGCAAACATTTTGACTGTTTCAACAACCCATTAAGTGCTTTGCAAAGTGACAAAACATTCTATGTGACTTAATTAATATCTACTCCAATTATACACAACACTTCATGCTCAAGATCTACATTTATTTTAAAACATTTAGTCCAATTTATAGTAATGCAGAAAAAAATCACATCTAATAAACCAGAGCTGTAGAAGAGATAAAATAATTGTGCTCTGTCACATTTCCACACAAATATAATTTGATATTTCATTAAAAGAAACCACAATCACATGTAAATAAAATATTTATCTTCTCAGTAGTAGTAAGAACCTCTTTTGAGTATGTAGGGTCTTCTGGGTTTATTCTCATACAGCTGCCGTTTTAGAATGTAAGGAATTTTTCTCTTTATCACTTCTTCCTTTTCATTTTTGTCATTTCCAGCATCAAGAATGTCTTCCTGAATCAACTGCAAGATACACAGAATATGAATCAAACTTACATGTATAAAGTCTTCCATTTCAAAGTGTTTCATCTACCGTTTATCTCATTTGCATTCAGACAGTAAAACATATGTGGATGATGTGGTTCATAGCAATTAAGTGTTTTGCTTAAGGACAGGTAGATATCAGGTGGCTGAGAGGATGAAAACATGATTTTTTGATTCTCTGTTCAGTGTTCTTCCCAGTTAATCAAGCTAGCTTTAAACTTTTATTTTTTTTTATTTGTCAAGGCCATATTAAAACCTCCAAATGAAAAAAAAAATGCATTTAATGTTACTTTCAGTTTTTCTTCAATGTATGATAGTTCAAAAGATGGAAATATACCATAAACAAATATAGAGATTTGAATTTAGTGAACCAAGTTTGGCCTTAAAGGTCAATAGAAATTTATATTCCATTGTTAATTAATGATTTGAATTGAAAGCCATTCTAGAGATCCATTTCTCAGTCATAGAGAGAGGAATGCTTTTTCTGCCTACTGGCTCAGCTGTTTTAGAATTAACATAAATGAAAGCTGTGTTTAAGTGTTAAAGATCTTTAGTTTATGCTTCTTTAATTAATCATTAAAATCAAGTTCACATTCAAAAACTCAAGGGAGTTAATCTTCATGGAGAATCTTGCCTAATATCTCATTGAACAAGCTGTATTCTAAAATTAGTTCCAAACACTTTTTCAGATAGTACTGCTCTGATTCAAAATGTTCAACCAGCATAAAATATTTAGAAACTCTTTCCAGAGTTTTGCACATGATTTACATAAAATTTTTTAAACAAATCAATGGTAATGCTCAAGATAAGAATTATATTCATATTTGTGATTGTCTTCCAAACTTTGGGGTGACCATAACTAGTACTAGCAGGAGACTAAGTTTTTAATCATAATCTGTATGCATTGAATCATATCGCAAATACTTTACTTCAACCCACAGCCATTCAATTTCAGAGAAGGAAAAACAGCTACTGTCAGACAACCTAGTTCCTTAATCTTTTGTTTCTCTGTGCACATAGTCTGTAATTACTTGTACCACACTCTGAATAATATTATCATTTCATTTGAAATCACTCTGTAACATTTCAAATAGCAAAAGTTTTAATCTTATGTGCACCTGACTTGTGTGTATTATAGTTTATTAAGGGTATTTTCTTTCTGAATAAACAGCACATAATTGACATTTCCCAATTTTCCATGTTTTATTGACATAATATTTTAAGGAGAAAATCATTTAACTGGAGTTGGAATTAGAGGATAAACAGTCCAGCAAGAAAAATTAAAA
The DNA here is from genome assembly GCA_007570785.1 of Antilocapra americana. Lineage (NCBI taxonomy): Eukaryota > Metazoa > Chordata > Mammalia > Artiodactyla > Antilocapridae > Antilocapra > Antilocapra americana. Next base: position 23,028,488 of record ML663565.1, read on the forward strand.
CCAGTTTTTTCATTTGATTTTAATCTGGAAAATATCATTTGTTTACAAGTTAGAGTAAATGCTAGAGGTTATGCACTGCATTTCTTCTTTTCTATAGAGTGTCTCTGTAATAGCATGATAGAGATGGTTGCATTAGCAGGAAAGACACCCTCAGACCCTCAGATCCCTGAGGTTGGTATAAGCCCAGAATATGAAACATGAAGCAAATTTCTCTTAGGGGTTAATCTGAAAGAAATGTTTCCCTTGTTGGGAAAATTATAAATCTTCTTAAAGCATTTCATCTTCCTTTTCTCCTCCAAATATTTTCAAACCAAAAGTGGTGCATCACCAGTGTAGTATTTTTTTATTTTAATTTCATTTTTTAAATGTTTAATTGAAGGAGAATTGCTTTATGATGTATTGGTTTCTGCCATACAACAACACAAATCAGCCATAAGTATATACATATATCCCCTCCCTGTAGAGCCTCCCTCCCACCACCCCCACCCCACTCCTCTAGGTCATCACAGAGCATTGGCTGGGCTTCCTGTGTTATATAACCATTTCCCACCAGATATCTATTTTACACATGTGCTGTATAATATACATCCATCCCTTTGTTGTAGTTCTGTATAGTGAAATTTGGCTTTATTAGCCATAGTGAATCTAATTCAGCTTCTAAGGATGATTGAAATCCACAATCCACACATTCAATTAAATTAGAAAAAGTAGAAGTGGAAATATGGCTAATTAAATATAATTATATATATATATATTCTTATCATTCCAGTTTTATTTACCTAATATTTTCAAATACAAATGAAATCTTTTGTTATAAACCAACACACAGGGCTTAGTGTTTCTAAGGAAACTTTTGACTTTCCTAAATTTCTTAGGTATACCACTACCACCACTAGCACCAAAAGCTGCCTAAGCATGCCATCCACAATAAAAGCATGTGGATCAAATCTGCCTGAAGATAGATCCCTCTTTAGAGACCAAAGGAAAGATATTTTGCTAAACTTCAAATATTTGCAAGACACTTTGAAGATCTGAAGGAATGTTAACCTCAACACATGGTTTATTCTTCCTTAATATTTGTAAATCTTCCTGTTATGATAATTATCAGGATTAAAACAATCAGTATAAATGAGAGTTAACTAGTATAACCATAATCATATTCATATTTTGCTTTTGTTTTACCTCCCAGTGTTGAAAGGCTCTGCTGTGACAGATTTTTCGGAGCTGGTATATCGTCAACATTGCTTCCAAGCTAAAGTCATCTAAGGAAGCAGGAAACTTCCTGCTTGTAATAAGCTCCTCCTCATGAAACTCTCCCGTTGCCTCGGCTTGGCTGTTCAGGTTTTTTATAAGACTGCAGACATTCAGCAGGCTCATTTTCCAAGAGGGAACACTTGCCTTACTGATCTGAAATGTAGAAAGAAATAACTATTGGAATTAACCTTGTGTTGTATGAGTGAGAAATAAATTTCTACTGTGCTAAGCCATTACCTTTTAGGATATAACTGTTACTCTAGCCTAATACTGTTATTAACTTAGTAACTTCATATCACAAAATTGAATAGCTCCAAATACTTCATATCCTTTAGATAACAAAGGCAATAAAGCTAACACACATAAACACACACATACACAAGCAAAGCAAGAAAGAAAATAGAAATTACAGGAAGTAGAAATGCATAAATATATATGTATACATCACAGGTGAAAATATTAAAATACCACTCTCTCTTTATTATACTTCAGGTTAGTGTCTAATGGAACAGCAGCTATGATGATACTAATAAATATTGGCAATTATAGTATTGTGAGACCACAAATCTATTCCACACATTAATAGTTGTCATAGGTAGCATCAAAGCTGACTAATTTGTTTACCTGAAAATTAAAATACTTTCTAAAATAACTATCCTTTTCTAATAAGACCCTGTATGAAACCATTATTACCATAGTAAACAACCTTCTCATTTGTCAATTTTAAGAGAAACTAAATGTGAAATAACATACAAATTAATAAACCTCAGAGGACCCAGATGAAGAAAAGCATAATTTTTTTCCTAAAAAACATAAAAATTTTTTTGTAATGAACACAAAGCTGTGATAAGAAGACTCAAAAATATTAGTATCGATTCTATTGGTGTCAATTCTCTCTGAATTATTCCTCAAATGCAGTACAATTGCAAATCAATGTACCAATCTGGAAAATATGGGGAGACTAGAAGAAGAAGGAGTGTAGAGAAATAATTATGAAGTTAATTTAGAAGTATGAATGTGTGAGAACCAAGAAAATCTAGAAAAATAAAAAGGTCATGAGGGAGGACTTTCTCTACTAGATATTGAAAGATATCTTAAAGCTGTAGTAATCAAAGAGTAATCAAAGAAAGCTGAGCACAGAAGAATTGATGCTTTTGAATTGTGGTGTTGAAGAAGACTTTTGAGAGTCCCTTGGACTGCAAGGAGATCCAACCAGTCCATCCTAAAGGAGGACTGATCAGTTCTGAACATTCATTGGAAGGACTGATGTTGAAACTGAAACTCTAATACTCTGGCCACCTGATGCGAGGAGCTGACTCATTTGAAAAGACCCTGGTGCTGGTAGAGATTGAAGGCGGGAGGAGAAAGGGATGACAGAGGATGAGATGGTTGGATGGCATCATTGACTCAATGGACATGACTTTTTTTGATGGACATGGAGGCCTAGTATGCTGCAATTCATGGGGTCGCAGAGTCAGACATGGCTGAGTGACTGAACTGAACTGGACTGAATCAAAGAGTAAACCAATAGAGCAAGAGTAAATAGTAAATTATATTTACTATATTATATTCTCTCTCAAAAGAGAATATAATGTCCAAAATTTGATCCAAGTCCATATGACTGAAAAGCATATAGCAAAGTGTGCATTTGAAGTCCTTGAGACAGTTGGCTCAGGGAAAATCTGGATTTAGATCTAGTTATAACTTTTATTGATATATTATAGTCTAACAATATCCAGATGGGTTAAATATGACTAAAAATAAAAATATGTAAACATACAGAATTTATTTTATAAACTTGGAAAAACATTGTTAAGCAAATAGCCAAACCAGAATCCATAAAGAAAAAAATAATTTTATATACATACATTTGTAAAATTTCTCTAGAAAACAAACAGCCTGAACTAAAATCAAAAGCAAGATACAGTGTAAAAGCTGTCACAAAATGCTAATATACTTAACACAGGAGGAGATCTTCAAAAAGAAACTGGGGGATACTCCATAAAAAATGTTAAACCCCAGGCAAATAATATGAGCAGACAGGCACAGAATCACTCATCAAAGAAGAAATATGTAACAGAAATATGAGGAATGATGTTCACCTTGGCTACTAGCAAATCAAGGACCCTAAAAGTGTAAGTACACTTGATGCACTCATGAGGATATGGAGAAACAACACTTTTTCTTCTAAATATTTGTTGGTCTGAGTAAACCTTGCAATAACTTCTTGAAAAGTGTCTTTAGCAATATGTATTAAAATTGTAAATGTGTATACCCTTTGATTAAGATTTATCCTAGGGACATAAAAACCTCTAAGTACAAAGTTATTTATTATAATATTTTCAACTAGTTTGGAAATTCTTTCAACTGTGCCCCTTGGACATGATTATTAGCCCTTTGCTTCAATTTTTCTGCCAGGGGAAACTTAAGAGGCAACATGCTCCATTCTGTGGCAGCAACACCTTATGTCTTGCCAATTAAGGCAATGCTACAATTTTATATTCAGAAAGCTTTTTAGAGATCATCTGATTATTTCCCTTAGAACAATAACTTTGTACTCACTGGTTTTAAAAAGGAGTTTTGCTGTCAAGTAAATCGGAAAACTTGAAAGCTTAAAAGCTTCTTGAATTTAGTATCCCTAGAATTTTTTGCTTGCAAATATTCATTAAAACTTTTCAATGTGTGTGTATGTTAGTCACTCAGTCATGTCTGACTTTGCAGCCCCATGGACTGCAGCCAGCCAGGCCCCTCTTTCCCTGGAATTCTTCAGGCAAGAATACTGGAGTGGGCAGCCATTCCCTTCTCCAGGGAATCTTCCCCACGCGGGGATGGGACCCAGGTCTCCTGCATTGCAGGCACATTCTTTACCATTTGAACCCCCAGGGAAGCCAACTTTTCAATGGCGTTAACGTAATATCCAATGCTCCTCAAACTAATTCGCCACACAATGCTTTATTCATAAATTATTTGTCAGGACTTGTGTTGTCTGATTAATTTTTGGTTGAGAAAACAGTAAGGCATCTTGCTGTCTTCTGCCAGTTAAAACAGTCACTATAGCACTTAGCAGTACTATTTAATATCACCTTAGCCCCGGTCATACTCTGAAAGCACAGCAGAGAGAGCACTTTGGACTATACTGTGTCTAAATAGACGTGCATTAATATTTGAGAACATTTCTTATGAAGTTTACATGGTTTACTCAAGAAAATGACCAAGACTCTCTCTTTGATGAAATCTGAGTCAGGTTCTCCTCAACCCTGTTCCTGACAAGGTCCCGAACTTGGTCTTTGTCCTTCATCCAACTGAGTCCAATTTTAGCAAGAATTCTTCGGAATCAAGTTCGCGAAACTGCCTCACTGTTGGTATCTGATCATCCTAGAATTCTGCTGAGTAGTCGAGCAAGAATCCTCCTAGATTTAGAGTTTCCTTTTACTAATTTTCCATACACTGACCCCCACCCCCAACTCCAACCCTCCTCCTTGGCTGTAAATCCACACTTGTCTTTGTTGTGTTTGGAGTTGAACTTGATCTTTCTACATACTGTATATAGTTCTCTTTCTTAATAAAACTATACCAAAGCACTAGGATTGGTAATGAAGAGAACTGTATTGTGAGAAAAAATTCCTTTATCTTCCAATTCTCTTCAAACTTTGCCATTTCTCTTGACTTTCTGTTGCTACATTTCAGTGTCTAAACAGTTTTACTTTAAAATTGAAACTGCTCACATATTTTACCTTTAGAGTGGAAAGAAGAAAGTTGGTGTTTTTGGAAGCTTTTAATAATGGAATTATTAATAGTATTACTAATTAATAAATAGCCTTAATAATACTATCCTTTTAAAAACTGAAATGCAGTAATTCTCCTAAAATGATCAAAAGTTTAGAGTTTTTATTTGCATAGAATACCCACACCAAACATGAATTGAATCAGAGAGAAATAAGTGGTAGTAGTTTTGTACAAAGCAAGAAACGAGCTTTTTGTTCCCATTTTAGCACCAAAATTGGGATAATTATGCTTCTGAGTGCTTCCTCATAGTAATCTGTATTTTACTTATTTCAAAGAGGCAATGGGATTCCAATTTTCTTCCATGATCTCTTTTAGAGATATATTCCATAACTTAATGAAAGAGAAATATATAATTATGTCTACACTTTTGCTATGTATTTTTCTTAAGAATAAAACTAAACCACACCATATACTGGAATTGCTTTTCCCTTGCAGTATCTTCATCAAGGAAGGAATCATAACCACCGCCACATTTTTGAAAAGTAGCTAGCACTCCCCAAACCATTCTTTAGGACCTTTATTTATCAATTTAAACTTGAAATCATAAAGGTAAAATCTCTACTAATACACTAAGGCATACTAATCTGCTTCATTATTCAAATCAGACTATTTTACTGACTTCACTTGTGTTCCTAGATATGAGTTGAAGTGATTGTAGTCATAGCTATTCTGATTGGATATTAAACAAAGGAGCCATTTTCTTAAGGTTAAATATACTTGGTCACTGAGTTTTAATGACTAAATAAAATTTGATCATTTGTGATAAGAAGTCTAACAAGTTATGGTAGGACTTGCTTTTAATGTGTTCAACTTTTATAGATCTGGGCAGTTGTAGAAATACCCAAATGTCTTTTAAGGACCAGAGTAGAAAATATGTCTGTTAGCATTCAGATAATAATGCCTCACACTCTTAAACACACACAAATGGGTATTTCCCCTTACATCCACTATTGAACATAATTCTACTCCTATGCTAGAGGTATTGCCCTGGATATACGCCCAGTATATCTTTCATCATCTAATCAGGAAAGACCTGAGGTGGCAGGAGGAATTCTGAACATCTACTTTCTTATCACAGAGTCTGTGGAACCTGGAATCCTCAACTTTGGGACCCGTGTTACAACAGTGATTATACAGGGTGACTGCCTCACTTCAAAATATGTTCTTCATTTTTGGTTTGGTTTAGTTGAGAAACACCCTTTGGTTGGGAACCCTGTTCTCTAACCCTAAATTTAGATGTATTCTGATTATTTCATTCTGTGTAAATCAAAATTGTGTAGTAGTATGGTACCTGGGTAGATTCTTACTGAGTTTTATTCTTAGGTATAGGCTGGAATCTAAAAACCTTGCTTTCAAGATCCCAAGAGAGGAATAATAAGGTCCAGTACAAAGTTTTATCTGATTAAATACAAACAATATGCAGGTTCCAATAACATTTCTGTTATTGGGAGAATTTAAATCCAAAGGAGGACTTCATGTAAATGCCCCATTCCAATATTCTTGCCTGGGAAATCTCATGGACAGAAGAGCCTGGCAGGCTACAGCCTATGGGGTCACTAAAGAATTGGACATGACTTAGCATCTAATCAACAACAACCAGAAGATCATAAACTTCAACCCCAACATTTAAAAATAAGGAAACAAAGGCAAGCAATGTTAACTAGCCCCCTTGCTCAAGATCAAATTGTTCACGAGTCACAGCTGCAGGTTTAGATCTCCAGGTTTCTGTTTGCCTGTCTTTGCTCTTTACTTTCTGTCACATTTCTTTTATGTATTTCACAAATTTTCATTCTTAATTTAGGAACTCCATTTCACTCTCCCCAATATCAAAACAAAAGGCAAAAATGTCACTTAATTTTCACTTATGTATTTAATTTGAAGTCAGTGTATCTTTCATCATATACAATGTGATTGAAATGGAGAGAGGATTTCCACATAAATAATATGTGACTACTTAATTAAATTTGCAGTATAATGATTGATATCACTAAACTTCGGTCCCTGTCACATCGATACCCATAAGTCCTTTGAACTTAAGGAAAAGTTTCCCCCAAAAGGAAATGCCTCCCACTGAGCTTTTCAGTCTCAATGGGAAGCTATTACTATAGGAAAGGGACACCATGTTTATAACAAGAGTTCATATGTTTTTCAGTCTTTGGTTTAGAAAGAAAGAAAATGTTACCTTTGATGTATGCATATTGGTCAATAAATCTGTTTCTAACGCTTTCATTTCCTCTTCTGAATCTGAGAAAATCAAAACCACATGTTTACTATATAACCACATATCATATAATTATAACTTGGATACTTAAGATTAATCTCAAAAACTTTGTCTTAGAAGTTTATTGTCTTTGCTATATATTTATTCTCCTTACAATAATATTAAAAAAAAACTGTAGTTTTATTTTAGGCTAACAGAATAGAACAATAGAAGTACTTTTAAGAAAATAGGCACATGATTTTATGCCAAGAGAGCTCTTGATGATTTGCAGTTGTTTAATCTCTGAATCTCAGGATAATAAAACCTGATTATATTGCAAAGATGTCATCAAATATGCTGGTTAATTTTTACTGGCAATAGTTTACATACACAGACTATATACATATTGATATTTTCAAAGCAACATAATGAAAAGGTAAGTACAAGACTTGTTTTTTGAAGACAAAACCAAAGGAAGTTACTTATTGATAATTTTGTAATAAGAAAGACACTGAGATTTATTTTATTTGAGATCCTATTTTACAAAACACACTTTGAAAGATTTGTTTCTCTATATTAAACAAGGATTTAGAATTATGTATACTTGGCAATTTTATCACAGGCTATTAAAAATTATTTAAGCAAAAGTTGAGATGTCCCCCAATACATGTACAAGAGTGTTGAAAATGGACTTCTGATATTTTTTAGAACATCTTTTCAGTTTCCACTAATGAATATTTCACAGAGAAGAAAAATTTGGAAAATACACAAGGTAATAGAAATAAAGTTATAGGACACTATAATGAAAATCAGAGCAGGAATTTGAATTAAACATTCCAGTGTCATATTTATGACATTACAGTATGAAACAGGTTAAATGATTTTTGCTGCATTTATCCCTTTTTTTTTACCTTAATGTTATCACTCAATTATTTTTCAAACATTAGTTGGAGCTTATTGCAATCATTATATTTCATATTACTCTCTAAAATTTGAAATTTATTTTCAATGTAAGCTATTAATTGATATTTAGCAATGTATGATTTCTTCTTAATTATCACATGCAAAATACTCTATAGGGAAATAATTTTTATCAATATAAGAATGATATTACTCTAGTTACATTATGTATTAACATAAATGACATGCAAGAAAATAGTGAAACTCATAATATGTCTACTTGTAACAGGAAAAAAGTTACTTAAAATATATTCTTAAAAGAGCTTAGCGTTTTTTTTTTGTATTTTCCTAGAGATCATTTCCTACAAATAATGCTTTATTCAGTTGATTCATTAAACATCAATATTCATTTTATCTTAATACACACACTATTAAAAAAAATAATTTTTGAGAGGGAGAAGCCCCCGTGTCTTAAGAGAATAAATGAAGATGAGATAAAATATTTCAAATAGAATCAGTTTGAATTATGAGTTTGCATTTTGACAGGCACCACTTCTGTACTTTTCATTAGATCAGCTTGATTTAAGTTTTACATATTTTTTCCCTAGTAATTACATTGCAAATGCGAATGTGTTTCATTGAAATCCCTTTTACTACCTAGAAAACTTTAAAAGGGAAAGGAAAATTTTCAGTTCTTGTAATCATAAAGACAGAGAAAGAAAATATCCAGTTTCTATCACTAAAAAGCAAATCAGAATAACAGAGAAACTCTTCTCCCCGGATACATTAACATTAGTAACAGCACATAGCAAAAACGGAAAAAGGAATCATTTCAGGGAGTTGTGAAATGCAGCTGACCTTACCTGAGCACAGACTCCAGGAGCTGAAAGCCAGGAGTATCATGCACACCAGCTGGATTTTCATTCCTGCCATCATCTTGAGCCTTCTAGCAAGCCAAGTTCATAAACGTCAGGGACAGGCTGAAGGGGGCTCTCTAGCGCTTCCTGCTGCCTTCAGCTGACTTTGGAAGTACTGAACTATGAGTGATGCTTTGACCATTCCCTATATATATATGTGCAGGAGATGATGTCATGAGTATACGGAGATTATCTCTTCAGGATGTGCCCTTCATCTCTAACCCACCCCACTTCCTCCTCCCCTTTTCCTTTGTCCCCTTATACCTCACCCCCTCTTCTGAACCTCCAGGAGCAGTGACATCTTCCCTAATTGCCACTGCTGCTCCAGATTAATGACTCACAGAAGGAGTCATTCAAAAGCAATTCCATATAGAGCATACTGGAAAAGAACTTCCAGTACTATTCTTTCCCCCATTTCCTCTCATTCTCTGACTCTAAGAAGTTGTCATTCTGATTTTATGAAGCATAAGATCTGTTATTTCTAATGTGAGCAAAATCTCCAGGGTGAATGCCTAAAGTCAGTAATTCTTTAGGTTTGGAAATTGTTAAAGAGTTAGGATTCTTTTCTGATAACCCACACTTTTGAACAAGTGTTTTGTGGTTTCAGGACTAATATAGTTCTGCTATATACTGTTTCCAATACGCTGGAAGAAGAAAGGAGGTAGAAGATAGGCAGAGAATCAGTTATAACACTAGGTTAAGCAAGAGAATTTAGAGAAAGGAGAGAAAACCAATTTTAAGGGAGACTAGCCGCTCTAAGAGTATTATCTCCTAACAAATCATAAAATCTATATAAGTAACTGGAAGGATGCTTGAATTACATATGCTGACTTATGGTTGAATGTTTTAGAAAAATAATTTCATGTTTACAAAATCCAACTATAAATCATTTATGTGTTAGCAGGCAGAAATATGTATTGCTGCATCACTGCCTGCTGTTTTCTGATACTTTCCTCTTTTTCTTTCTGCATTGCTCTGCTCCTTTTACATTCATTCTTGCTGCCACATCCTGTTCAGTCTGTAAACCCCTTCGCACTGGTTCTCACCATTGTATCAGGTTTCTTCCCGCTGACAATCACAAAAATGAGACTGTGCTTCTAGAAAGCAGACAATTCTAAATAACCACTGTCCACCGGTCATGTTTCTAAGACAGCGTCTTCACATGAGCTACAATGACGCTCATTCCCTCTCGGGGCTCTCAGTAGAAAATTGCTCAAAACGTTTGTTGGAGTGGTTTTCTTCTTGCATTAAGTATTTCAAGATATATGACATGATCTGAAAAGATGGTGTTGTTAAAAATGTGAATATTTGAGGTTAAGAGGTCTGAGACTTGCTCACTTCTGAAACATATCAGATAGTAACAATGGAGAAAAGAAGTCTTGATTACTACGGAGAGTTGATTTATTCCCTACAGTATGTGTCTATGGGGTTGGCTACTCTATTTTACCCCATACCTAAGAAGAGGGACTAATTTCCAACTTTAAATAATAATTTAAAATAGTCATTCATGCAATTTAATGTTTAGGAATTTAACAATGGCTGATATTTTTTACTACTTTTAGTTTGTTTTACAGGCCTACATGCCACACAGCATTGAACACGACTCACTTGAGGAAAGTTTTGTGTATACACCGTAATTAATTAGCAAAGAAATGTGAAATACGTACTCTAAATTTTTGCTTTCCCGCCACTAGGGGGCGCAACAGAAATCTAAAAAGCTTTATTTTCACTGATCATATTAGAATTCTGAGCATTATACTTACTTTCTTCTCACTGTTAGAGCATCTTTGTGACAGAATACTTTAAGGGCACTTTAATAAATATATCAATAAATTGTGTATTCTTTGCATCACATTTAAATTAGTCATTTTATGAGCCTCTGACTTGCAAATATAAAAGGTAATCTTTTCAAATGTGTGATAGCAGCCAGATTGTAAAAAGTCAGTGTGATTCATATTTATCTCAACTGATTTCTTTAATACATGAAGCTCAGGAAACTGTTGGCAAAATTTATTCCTAATTAGTTAGATGAAAAAGGGGAAGAATGGATAATGGGAATTCAATTTGTCTTAGATGTACCACTTTAATATTACCTGTCAGTGTAGAAATTATTTTAAATATGATAAAAGAATTTGGGGAAATGTGTAAACAAATGTCAACTGATTCAAAACCAGATAGATTGTATACACTATTTTTCTTAGTGGGGAAAGAAGGTGTGTGACTTTTGTCATAAAATTATGATATAAATAAACATTATCTGACCTTGAAATGATATTTTTAAAAAGTCTGTTACACCTTTGTTTCTCAGCCCCAATGCCTTTAAGCTATGGAAAGCCAGTTAAATTATCTGTCCTAAGAGAAGGAAAGTTATGTGTGGATATTTGTCTTTAAAAGTATTTTAAGAAGTACCACAATGATGCCTTTTATGCAGGATTTCAGGCTCCTTTCTATGGTGATGGGTGAAATATCTTTATTCTAAAGATTTTCTCCGTGTTTAACTCTTGAAATACTAGTGAAGAGTTTGAATATTACCCTGGGATTCCTTGGTGGCTCACTTGGTAAAGAATCTGCCTGAGATGCAGGAGACTCAGGTTCCATCCCTGGGTCAGGAAGATCCCCTGGAGAAGGAAATGGCAGTCTAGTCCAGTATTCTTTCCTGGAAAATCCCATGGTCAGAGGAACCTCACAGGCTATAGTCCATAGGTTTGCAAGAGTCAGACACGATTGAAGTGATTGAGTACCATCTTTGTTTGTTGACCTTCCAGGTTGAGATCATCATGGGGCAGCTAATTCTAAACAGGTTTTATCTATTCATCTAAATGCATGCATACTTGAATGCTAAGTCACTTCAATCATGTCCAACTCTTTACTATCCTATGGACAGTAGCCCACCAGGCTCCTCTGCCCATGGGATTCTCCAAGCAAGAATACTGAAGTGAATTGCCATTTCCATAGGTTTATCTAAATAGGTCTAAGGGGCTTCCCAGGTGGCATTAGTGGTAAAAGAATCCGCCTGCCAATGCAAGAGACGCGGGTTCAACCCCTGGGTTGGGAAGATCACTTGGAATAAGAAATGGCAACCCACTCCAGTATTCTTACCTGGAAAATACTGTGGGCAGAGGAGCCTGGCGGGCTACAGTCCATGGGGTTTCAAAGAGTCAGAAATGACTGAGCGAATAAGCACAGATGATAACATCTCTACTGTAGGCAGATTTCTGAGTTTCTACTGTGACTTAATTCAGACCTGTATTAGTTGATTATTGATTTAAAAAAATCAACAGAAATGCCTGAAGGACTGGCAGCTGCAAAGAGTGGTCTGTAAACATATTTAATTTGGAGATGGGAAAGCTCAGGAATTGTTTAATATATAGTGTTTCTTCAGTTTCAGGTGATTTCATTCTCTACCTTTGGAGGTTCCAGTAACCCATTTACATAGAGCTTCCTGGACTCTCTGACCTTTTTCTACTGTAATACCTAAAATTTACCCTGTAGAGTTTCTACCATCTGGAATCTTCCTTCCTTCTTCTCTGTCACCTCTCTGTCTCTCACTTTATGACGTTATCTTTCATTTTAAAAGGGCTGTATTTTATGACCTTATCAAAGTAAACTTTTCCTAGTTTGAATCCTGAAAGTCTCATCTGTTTCTATTCCTTCAGTTTCTGCTAGCTGTCTGTGGTCAGCTGTGAAGGGAAGCAGAATTTGCATTCCCAAAATATGCCTCTTTGCTGTGTTGATTATCTTGAGCTGGTTATTTTTATGACACAGCCGAGACAAGAGAAGCTCTGAAAACTGAGTAGAAGTTACCCCCTTTTTAAGGGAGCTTTACTTTAATAAGGAGAATCTCCACCTGTATGGTTATCTTCCTCTCTAAACTATGCCTGGAAGGGAAGGATGGCTGAATCTCTGGAAACTCTCCCCAATGGAGAAGGTACCAATTGCATAACAATTATACCCTGGTTTACTGTGCTTTCCCTGATAATCTCCCATTAACAGGCCTTCCCCAAGCCCCTCCCCAGCCTCTGTCTTTTGCTTTTAGCTGAAGCTGATATTTATGGTGGTGGCTTGGACCGTTTTGGGGAGCAGCTCAGTTTTCCTGGATATCTCCCATGTATACGGGAAGTGTACCTGGTGTTAAACTTCTGTTTGTAAACTGTTAATCAGTTACTATGCTGCAGAGTGTGGGGGTGGGGATCTCAATGAAAACCTGGAAGGGTAAAGGGAAAATTTTTTTCCCTGCCCTACAATTGTAATAGGGCTTCACTGGTAGCTCAGACTGTAAAGAATCTGAGGAGATTCTGAGGAGATGGCAGGAGACCTGGGTTTGATCCCTGGATTGGGAAGATCCCCTGGAGAAGAGACCAGCAATCCACTCCAGTATTCTTGCGGAGAATCCCATAGACAGAGGAGCCTGGCGGGCTATAGTTCATGAGATCACAAGGAATCAGACACAACTGAGCAACTAAGCACACACACTCAACTGTAAACTTCTAGGAAAAAAGGATGCTCACACATTATTATATATATTCCCTTCTTCCAAGGTTTACAGTCTGTTAGCGCTCAATATGTAATCACTAAATTGAATTGAATGCTGATTATTTTAAATTTCTAACTTGTTCTTCCATGTTTCCTTTTGTGACATTTCTTTCAGCCACCTCTCTAATTTCAATGGCTGAGAACTCTTGTTATCACTAATCTTAATATTTGATATGAGGCTTTAATTAGGTCAATTCTCTCAGACTTCACTCCAGTCATTATTGTCCTCCCTGACTGGGGAAGTCAACTTTAAAAGTATATTTAAGAAATACAACCTGGGATCATGTGCATTCACCAGTTGAGTGAATAAATTGCGGGTTTACTCCATTCCCCTAAATGAGTCTCTGGTTTGGAACTGGAACTGTGATTCCTCTGAACAAACAGTGATGCCAATCTCTTTGTAAACTCAATTGATTTTGCTGTTTGGTTAAAGTCCATTTTCTAAACAAACAGACAATTAAATGCATTCACAGACCCACACCCACATATACTATTGTACACTCAAAGCAGGGATAATCCAGCCCTTGGAGAGTTAGGTAAATGTAAACCAAATGTCCAATTTTCCAATCTATGTGTAATCATGCTTTGCCCATCATCCCTATAAATTCTCAGCTTTTTTCCCCTTGGCTCTTCCTGTCTGTGCTCTTGCATCCATAGAGGTAATTAGCTTGGAAAACTTGACGATGGATTTCTGCAGCCAAAGCATATTTTGCAACTTGAACTCCAATTATAACACAAGTTTGCCTGGGATTCACATGTTAATGAGTTGCCATATTTGACTAAGGATTTTCCATATTGTAGTTTCTGCTGATCTCATATAATCTCATTTCTCTTATCAAAGAAAACATCCATATGTCCACAAAAATCCCCTCTATATGTGATGCTTCAGCAATTGTCCTTATAAGCCTTCTTTTTGAGTAAGCTCAAATGAAAGAATTACAGGAAAAGTCCTTAACAACCTTCTTCTTCTTCTTTTCTTTAGCTTTACAAATTAGAGCATAATTATTTTGAGTAAAAAAAATGAGATGAATGCGTTTTATTTTAAAGAAAAACTTCTCTCTTTTTTTTAATTATAACATCTAAGAAGATTTCTGTATCATCTGTAATACATGAAACTGAACAAATGTACTTGAGTCCCGTTTACCAGAAGCAGATTCGATGGCTTTTTTCTTCTTTATCTGAAGAAGACATTAGACACTCAATTTGGAACATAATGGTCTATATTATTACTACTCCTTGGTCTTCCTATTTTTTTTTCAACTTAGATTCCTTCCCTGCTGATCTTGTTAAATCTCATGGCTGTGAATCCTATCTATTCCCTAATATCCCCTCAATTTGCATCTCCAACTTCTCAAATTGCATATCCAATCACATCTTCAGCAGCTCTATTTAAAGTATACTTACTGTCCTAAAGACTTTTTTTTTTTGAGTTAAGGAGAGGCTTTATGGAAAATAATTATTACAGCGAATGGAGGACTCTTGTAATAGGGAGAGTGCTCTGATCACAGGTCATAAGGTGTGCAAGTATCTCCTAAACTAGTAATTTTAATACAGTGTGAGAGGTACTGGAATAGCACACACATAAGAAACAGGCCTAGGGCACAGGTAGAGAAAGGGACAGAGTGATAGGAACAAGGAAATTGTGTCTCGAAAAGCGAGAAGTCACCTTCAGAATTAATTGGGATTTACATTTATTTCCATGCTTCCTAGGTGCCTCAGCAGTAAAGAATCTACCTGCCAATTCAGAGACACAAGAGATGCGGGTTTGATCCCTGCGTCAGGAAGAGCCCCTGGAAGAGGAAATGGCAACACATTTCAGTATTCTTGCCTGAAAAACCTCATGGACAAAGGGGCCTGGTGGGTTACAGTCCCTGGGGGTCACAGGCAGACATGACTGAGCCGCAGCAGTCCATTTACTCAATGAGGGCCTACCACAGCCCCGTTATGCTAAATTGCTTTCTGTGTGATCTCATTTACTCCTCACCAAACTGGCAGTGGGGTATCAATTCATTTCTGCTAGTGTAATTTTGACTTAAGAGTCTTCTGAGTAAAGCACAAAGACAGAAGGATGGCAGCTTTGGGAGCAGGCAGGGGAGCAGGATGGGGAAACACTGAAGCTGCAGAAGTTTCCTCCTCAAGCTCTTCTTTAGCCAAGTCTCCCTGAGCCGTTGACTCCAAAGGAAATCGTGGGCACACTGTTCATGAATTGCGTGTCTATTCGAGTGTCTTCTGTGTGCCAGGCATTGTGTTAGGTGCCAAGGCTACAACTGGTGGGCGTGGTTCCCATCACCCATCATAGGGTTTATAGTCTAGCAGGGGAGCTAAAGGCTTCCCAGATGGCTCTAGTGGTAAAGAACCCACCTGCCAATGCAGGAGACCTAAGAGGCTCGGATTCAATCCCTGGACCATGAAGATTCCCTGGAGGAGGGCAAGGCAACCCATCCAGTATTCTTGC
Source organism: Antilocapra americana (assembly GCA_007570785.1). Lineage (NCBI taxonomy): Eukaryota > Metazoa > Chordata > Mammalia > Artiodactyla > Antilocapridae > Antilocapra > Antilocapra americana. Next base: position 23,044,533 of record ML663565.1, read on the forward strand.
CTGGTGAATGCCAAGGACGGTGGAGCCTGGCAGGCTACAGCCCCTGGGGTTTCAAAGAGTCAGACATGACTGAAGCGACTTAGGATGCAGGGGAGATGGACAGGTGAGCTCCATTCCAGTGGGATGAAGAGAAATGAGGGGACTCTGGGAGGACTCCTGGTCTTGCAGGATGAGGGGGACTTCCTGGAGGACCTCAAGTTCAGGGTAGCTGAGCACCACCAGTGAAGCTCAGGTGCTGCCCTCGTCACCCTCCACAAAGGACACTACTGGCTCTTGACCCTCTGCCAGCCCCAGAGGATAAGTTCGGCTGCCGAGACTTGGTGTCCAGTCAGGGGCCTTCAGACAGACTCGCTCCTGTTTCCAGGGTGTCAGGGTTTTCACTGAGGCCATGGAGTACACAAAATAAAATTTTTGAGTCCCTTGAACACCTTTCTAAAAATATCCTCCTCCCTTAGCGTTCCCCCTTTCAGCAGTTAGAACCATCATTCACTGAATTGCACAGATCCAAAAACTGGAAGTCATTTACAATTTCTGCACCCCCATCACGTCCAAGTTATCAGATCTCCCTAGAGTGCAGGTCTGCCACCCAAATGTATTCCAAGTCCCAGTTCTATTCCTGACTCCATTATCTCTATCCAGCCCCAGGCTATCATATCACCACTCAGGTCTGAGCCACTACTGGGCCTCTGGGCCTCAGGAAGAGCCACTTACATAATACACCTACCAACAGTCTTAATCCATTTCAATCTAGTCACCATACAGAGAAGTTTTTTGTTGTGTTTTGCTGTTTTTGCTTTCTTTCTTTCTTAGGTAAACCTATTCTTATAACTCTCTGTTTAAAACTCTCTAAACGTTTCCTGCTGTATTTAGGAGGAACTTCTGACTGGGACCTTTATTTCCTGAATGGGCCTCCGATTCCCTCTCTGTCTGTATATTTCAAACACACTGGGCTTCTGACTTTTCCCTAAAGAAGCCAACATTTTCCTTCGGAGATCTTCAATAAGTGTTGTAATCAGATAGAAAGAAACTGAATGTGTTAGTCACTCAGTCCTGTCTGACTTTTTGTGACCTTCATTCAGTGAATACTCATCTTGTGCACCCTCCCAGGGTGAGTAGAATATACTTCCACACCCCTGACTATGACTTCGGCCATGAGGCTTGCTTTAGCCAAGGAGATATTAGTAGACCGGAGATATTAGTACACATATGGAAAACAAAGACTTGATATCAGTTTGCATCTTGGGACTTGCCCTCTTGCTCCTCTGCCATAGTCACAAGAACTTTCCCTGGTTTGTCCCAAAATGAGAAGAAACATCACCCAGCAGAATTAGTCAACTTGCAAAACCGCAATGGTGAAGCAGAGCTTCCTGATCCTAAGGAAGTGTCATGCTGACTAACTAACAGCTATACAAAGAGAATTAAATTATTTAAGTAACTGAGTTTTAGGGTAGCTTGTTATGCAGCATTTCCATGGCAACGGTTGACTGAAACAACTGTCTATTTTAAAACTTATCCCACTGCTACTTGATTCAATCTCTATAGTCTTTATTTGTCCACTTATTTTTGTCCCTTGTGCATAAAAGCAGGATTTTTTTTTTTTGGTCTTATTTTTCATATTACCAGAACACGAAATAATGCTTTTCCATAGTAAACGTGAACGTGAAGTCGCTCAGTCGTGTCCGACTCTGTGACCCCATGGACTGTAGTCTACCAGGCTCCTCCATCTATGGGATTTTCCAGGCAAGAATACTGGAGTGAGGTGCCATTTCCTTCTCCAGGAAACCTTCCCAAGCCAGGATTGAACCTGGGTCTCTTGCATTGTAGGCAGGCACTTTACCATCTGAGCCACCAGGGAAGTCCTTTCCATAGTAAGGACCCAGTAAATACTGTTAATTGGATGAATTAATGAACTAACAAATTTCTTAGTACCTGAGCCTGATGGTTTTAGGATGGCTGCTTCTCCTTCATCTCTCACAAAGACATTTTCACTCTGTAGTCTGTGTACAATGAAATCCAGGAAGCAAATTTCTTTTGGAGAGAATTTTAGTCAAATGATATAAGACAATGCTTCGCTTCAGGGGAGTCTTCAATGTTATTTTTCTTTTTATTTATTTATTTATTTTAGTTGGAGGCTAATTACTTTGCAATATTGTGGTGGGTTTTGCCATACATTGACATGAATCAGCCATGGGTGTACATGTGTTCCCCATCCTGAACCCCCTTCCCACCTCCCTCCCCATCCCATCCCTCAGGGTCATCCCAGTGCACCAGCCCTGAGCACCCTGTCTCATGCATCAAACTTGGACTGGCAATCTATTTTACATATGATAATATGCATGTTTCAATTCTAATGTTATTTTTAATTGCAATTGATATTTTGCAAGTTATCATTAAGGAAAAGTGGGAGTATAGTGGTCCTAAAAACACATGTTGATGTTTCCAATTTGGTGAGTCATTTTGTACAGAAAGTATATAGAGGGACAAGTTGTTAGAGGCAGAGGTCTAGAGTCAACAATATAGTATTCTGCATCTAGAAACAGCCACTATAACCAATACCACAGTCCTCAGAGTAATATAAAGATTAAACTTGAAAGTTATTTATTGAAAACCTACACTATGATAGACACTGTGTGAGATTAATTTGATTTCATGTAGCATAACATACTGTGAAGCAGGGTTCACAGAATGATATTATTCCCATTGTGTTGGCTTAAAAAAACTAAGGCCATAGTGAGTTTAAATAAGAATAAGGAGACTTATTAAGTAGAACTTGTATAGGACTGAACAAGGCTTTCATTTCTAAAGCAACAAGTAATCTTTGTAATATTAATGCTGGATCCAAGTACAAGTCAAAGAAAATCTTGTATTAACATGCTATAGAAAATACTATGCCAGATAAAGGGGTGGCTAATACTTTTAAACTAAAAGTACATTTAGTAAAGGCCAGATTGGATTTTATTTTCAAATTGATTCTAATTCATCAGCTTAGCCTTGTTCTACCTTTCCAGATTTAGCTGTGTTGCACATATTAAACAAATGAATAAATAATCATAAAAGTAATTTCAGAATCCTCCTCTTCTGAGTCTAGAAACAACCACCATAACCAATACCATAGACCTCAGAGTAATCAAAAGATTAAACTTGAAATTTATTTATTGAAAATCTACTCTGTGACAAGTACTGTGACAAGTTAATTTGATTTCATGTAATGTAGCCTACTATGAAGCAGGGCTCATTATAAGGGCTACGTTGCATCTCAGTGGCTCTACAAGCATTGAGTTGTTTCAACTGGGGTAGTAAATTAGAAAGTATGGAAGAAGAATAAGGAAGTTAAGTGGGGTTACAGCCTGTGGAGAGTTGGAGTGAGTGATCTGAAAAGGAGGACACTTCCCACTTTGGACTCTGGGTGGAGGCACTTGTATGTACAGTATGAAAATACCACACAAGCACTCTGGGGAATCGGGTCATATTTTAATGTCATCTTAATTCATGAAGCCAAAGAATGTCACAACTGGAAAGGGCTGTTATGAATAAGCAGTTTTATATTTAAATTTTAGAGAAGGGAATACAGATCTAGACATTCTAAATGAGTCACAAATCTCTATTTTCCAACTTTTAATCACATTGGTCATGATTGCACAGAGTCTAACTTCACTTCTTATCCCAGAGGAAGGCTATTCTTCAATATCAGTCAAGTGATTTTGAGAAATTAATTTATCTTCTATGAGTCTCTCTGTTATGGTGCAGCATCCCCACAATAACCTGGAAAGAATCCAATGGGCATAAGTCACTGTAGAATGGACTTTTATTTTGGACAGGTCTGTTTTTTGTCTTGTTCTTTTATATAATATCTTGCCAGGTTTTGTTGCTCTCTTTCAGGAAACACAAATCCTTTACCTTCTAAGTCATAGGTTCCTTACTCATATGATCTTTTGTCCCCTCGTTCACAGTGTAATATGACCGTATTCCCTATGTCTTCTCTGTCCCTGAATTCAGAAAGACATGGTCATAAATTAGGTGCATGCATGCATTCTCAGTCATGTCCCACTCTTTGCAAACACTATGGACTGTAGCCTGCCACACTCCTCTGTCCATGGGAATTCCCAGGCAAGAATACTGGAGTGCCTTACCATTTCCTCCTCCAAGGGATCTTCCTAACTCAGGGATCAAACCTGAGACTCCTTTGTCTCCTGCATTGACAGGTGGATTCTTTACCACTGAGCCTCAAATGCATTTAGGGACAAGGAGGTGACATGTCTTATTTAAGTCCTATTTAAGGGGACCATCTGTTGGATACTGGGGCTTCCCTGCTGGCTCAGATGGTAAAGAATCCACTTGCAATGCAGGACACTCAGGTTCAATTCCTGGGTCGGAAAGATCCCTTGAAGAAGGGAATGGCAACCCACTCCAGTATTCTGGTCTGGAGAATCCCATGGATTAGCCTGGTGGGTTACAGCCCATGTGGTGGCAAAGAGTCAGACACAACTGAGTGACTAACATTCATTTTCTGCTTGATACCAAGCTTCAGATGATTTTTTCCCATATGGAAACATAGACCCCAAATGGCAAATTTTCCATTTTTTCAGTAGTTTACAAAAATTTAGATTCTTATGTAAATGTCACAATCTTTAAGTGCAAATATTTTCTTCAATTTTCTCTTTTGCAGTACCAAGAAAACTGAAATTCAGTCTGTGTACTGAATTCAGCCTCAAGATCCACCATTCTGCTACTCCCTGGTTTTAGTCCTATTCTAATAACTTTCTCCCTGAGGCTTTAGACTTTAATTCTCTGAGCCTGTATCATCATCTGTAAACTAAAAATAATAATTACAGTCTTCCCTGGTGATGCAGATGGTAAAGAATCTGCCTTTAATGTGGGAGACCTGGGTTCAGTCCCTGGGTTGGGAAGATCCCCTGTAGAAGGGGCTGACAACCCACTCCAGTTTTCTTGCCTGGAGAATCCCATGGACAGAGGAGCCTGGCGGGCTACATACAGTCCATAGTGTTGCAAAGTGTCAGACACAACTGAAGTGATTTAGCATGCATACGCAGACATTCCCAGTAAATTTCTCTGACATCACAAACTATTTAAGGCATGGATAACCAACAGTTTAAATGAACATAAATGCTAACACCAACACTTCTCAAATAATTGTCTTTCATCGTGTCATCTTAGGAAGGTGTCTACTAATCTGACAACATGATCATGATATCAGTTTGAGATGTTATCTCAGTATTTCACTATTTTAAAATGCATGTATGCGACCTGATTGAACTATCCTTGTTTTTAGTAGTTGGTATCCTTCAATAAATCCTATTAAATTGTCTAAGTTATCAAAGTTATTCATATACCTTTTTTGGTAATATTTCTTTACTGTCTTTTTATTGTTTGAGAGTTTCTACAGCAACATTCTCTTTTTCATTGCTGATATTGCTCGTGCTTCTTTTTTTTCATTTTTTTCTTGATCAATTTTGTGACAGATTTTTTAGTTTTATTCATCTTTCCAAAAAAGCTACTTTTGTCTTTATTTTTTCCATCATTTGATCTTTATTTTATTGATTTCTGGTTTTACCTTTATTGCTATTTCCTTTTTCTTACTTTTGGCTTAAATTATTTTCCCTTCTCTCTCTTTTTAAGGTTAGATTTAGAACATTAATTTCAAATCTCTTCTTTTTGTTCCCCCAATATAAACATTTAAACATATCAGATCATGGTTTTAGCTGTTTATCACTAATTCTGATTAAGGTGTATTTTCACTCCCATTTATATAAAAACATTTTCTAATTTACTCGCAGGTTTTCTTTCTGGTCCACAGAGTGCTGGATCCCACCCTGAAAAGTCCTTATTGTGTGGACCAGGTTGGAGTCACAAAATCAGCATTTCCAACAAATTCCCACATGATGTTAAGGCTGGTCTCAGGCATGGTTATTCTCCAAGGATGGCCTTTCTGAAGAGTCTTCTCTCTAGCAGTTTGGAAACTCAATTTCTTACGATACTTAGCTACTCCCAGATTCCGAGCCATTACTGTGTGCCTGTATGTGGAGTCAAGTCTCGCAGGGCATTGCCATGCATACATGTAGTCGGACCTCTGGAGGGGCCACTATGCATATTTCTGAGGCTCCTTCTCTGTGCTACTCCCTCATCTCTGCTAGCCTATGCCACAGAACATGGCAGCTTTAGCAGCAATAAAATAGAATCACTGTTTTCTTTGACCAGCAGCTTTGCTTTCTTCTCTGGGAGTTCTTCATCCTTAGGCAGCAGCTTGAATGTGCCCAGGTAGAAAATCGAAGGGAATGTGGGATGCAATTCTGGAGTTATCTTTTATGAATTATGGTTATATGCTGTGCTTTTTCCCAAAGCTTAAAAAATTGTTTCATATATTTTATCCTATTTTGTTCATTTTTTATAGCAGGAAGATAAGCCTGACATTCAGTATTCTGCTGTGGCCAGGACTGGCTCTGTGTATAAATCATTATCGTGAACTCTTACCCTCAAAGGAATGAAAGGCATTCTCTCAAATAGCTCATTGCTTTTCTTTCCTTCCACTCCTCATTTTCCACTCTCCAATTCCTGCTCCAGTGGTAAAAGACACAGCAAGATACTCAATACATGGAACTCAACTAAAAGGGACCATCAGCTAACCAGAAATCATTCTCTAAAGTAACACTTCGACTGAAACAAGGTAAATGGCAGCAAACCACCTGATGCCAAGAAGATTGTTTTTCAATTGCTGATTCATTTTAAATTAATTCATCCCATTTATCTTTATTAAACAATGGCTTTTTGTCAAGCACTGGGTTAAAGATTGCGAATTAAACAATGAGGAAGAGAGACATGATTTTTTATTTCAACTTTAAAAGAGAAAGTCTGAAAGAAAATTCTCACAGTGAAAAAAAAAAAAAAAAAAGAAAAGAACATTTCAACTACCTGGATACCAAGAGTTCTCTTTGGTTAGTATCTATATTAGTGAATTAGCCATAACTTAGGATCCAGAAAACTGACTGTGTCTTAGTTTTAGATATAATCAAATCCTAGACAACTTAATTCATGTTAACTGAACTCACTGGAGAGGAAACAGCAATTTACTCTGAAAGAGCAATTTCTTAATTTATACTGAGGTCTCTAACTACCCTCAAAGTCTGCTGCCGCACCCTCAGACCAAAGCATTCTTTCATTTTATACAAGCCTCTTATAATCAAGAGTTGTTTTGTGAGAATGAAATCAGCACAAAGATTGCTAAATGATAAGAATGGTTTCTGGCCCCAGGCTCTGGTAATCTAATCCTTCGCTTGCACAGTAATAATAGCTAATATTTATTCAGCCCTTATTTTCTCACAGTATTTTGAAGTGGTACATACAATTATAATCCCTGTTTTACAAACAGAGGTGCTATCTCACAGAAAGATTGAGCACCTAGCAAGTGGTAGAGTTGGCATTCAACATGGTATCTGGCTCAAGGGCCAAAGTTCTTAATTGCTTTGCTCCAGGGCAATACAGAGTCACATACAGCATAGCTCCAATGGACTCATATTCCACATAGCTGAAATCTGCTAGAGCTGTCCAGGGCACTCTATTCATTAGCATCAGCTGTTAACAACTTCAGCTATTTTCCTTAGCCTTGATATGTAGCTTAGCTTGAAGGAAATCATTTTTTATATTATTTCATCAAACTGTAGATAGATCTAACTTTTTTTTTAAATTTTCTTTACTTTATTATGTTGGTTTTGCCATACATTAACATGAAACCACCATGAGTATACATATGCTCCCCCTCCAGGGCCCCCCTCCCTCCACCCTCCTGATTCCCTCCCCCTGGGTCATCTCGGTGCACCAGCCCCGAGCCTCAACCCTGGGCTGGCGATTGATTTCACATATGGTAATTAACATGTTTCAATGCCATTCTCCCATATCATCCCACCCTTGCCCTCTTCCACAGAGTCCACGAGTCTGTTCTATACATCTGCGTTCCTTTTGCTGTCTCGCATGCAGGGTTCTCGTTACCATCTTTCTAAATTCCCTATATATGCGTTAGTATACTGTATTGTTGTTTTTCCTTCTGGCTTACTTCACTCTGGACAATAGGCTCCAGTTCCGTCCACCTCAGTAGAACTGATTCAAATGAATTTTTCTTTAATGCTGAGTAATATTCCATTGTGTATATGTACCACAGCTTTCTTATCCATTCATCAGTTGATGGGCATCTAGGTTGCTTCCATGTCCTGGCTATTGTAAACAATGCGGCGATGAACATTGGGGAACACGTGTCTCTTTCAATTCTGGTTTAATAGTTGCCTAAAATTGGGGTACATTATTTATTTAAATATTTTCTTATTAAACTGTATTCAAAATGCTTCTTTTTAGGAGAGTCAGCCTATCATAACTGGTAAGAGCATAGCTTTGTTTCTCTGTCCTGCTATTTAGTAGCTTGGCAACCTCAAGGAAGTTATTTCGCTTCTGCACATTCCAGTCTCCCTTATCTGTAATATAATTATATAAATGTTGAAGCTGAAACGCCAATACTTTGGCAACCTGACATGAAAAGCTGACTCATTTGAAAAGACCCTGATGCTGGGAAAGATTGAGGGCAGGAGGAGAAGGGGACGACAGAGGATGAGATGGCTGGATGGCATCACTGACTCAACGGACATGAGTTTGGGTAAACTCCGGGATCTGGCAATGGACAGGGAGGCCTGGCGTGCTGCAGTTCATGAGGTTGCAAAGAGTCGGACATGACTGAGCAACTGAACTGAACTGAATTGTATAAAAAATGAGCTTATCTCATAGACTCTCAAAAGAATTAAGGAAAGTGCTAACATATAATGTGATCGTTATACAATTTGTTTTTCACTATTGCACACAAGAATACAATAGTGCACCATTTGGACACTTACAAATACTCCTTTAGGTTAGATTTTTAGAAGCAGAACCACTGAATCAAAGATATGTGAAACTTTACATTTTTATAGAGCGTACACTGGAAAATGATTCCCCAAACAGATCATTTTGATTAAATGCCCACGAAAAGTATATACCCTGGTAAATATTGCTTTTAAAATTTGGCCACTGTAATGTTGAATAAGTTGCTTGACTTTGTTCTTCTATTCAGTATTTCGCTGATACCTAGTAAGTTTAATTATAATAATTATTTAACCATATAATATTGTGCAATATTGTGACTTGTAATAAATATTTATTTGGTTTTCATCTCCATTTCTGGTACAGAGGTTGTAAAACCCTTGGAATTTACTAAGTGAGAATGGTAAAGATGTCTGTCTTTTTATGTAAATGAGGTGAATTTTGGATGGGATCATAAGAAATATATATTTGATTTTCATCCCCATTTCTGGCACAGAGGTCCTAAAACCCTTGGAATTTCCCAAGTGAGAATGATAAAGATGTCTGTCTTTTTTATGTAAATGAGGTGAATTTTGGATGGGGGTCTGGTTGCCAGGAGAACCAACCATTTGATTAGAGGGTTACACTTGTCAGTTGCCTGTCCCCCACCGACTCCAGAGGGGAGAGTTGAGTTCAGTCACAAATAGCTAATGATTAAATCAATCATGCCTATGTAACAACGCCTCCATAAAATCTTAAAAGGATGGGGTTCAGAGAGCACCTGCACTTGGAACTGGGAGGAGAGTGGAGCACTCTGAGAGGGCATGGAAGCTCTGCGTCCTTCCCCATACCTCGCCCTGGATGTCTCTTCCATCTGGCTGTTCCCGAGTTATACCTTTTTATAATAAATCAGCCATATGGTCTCTTCTGCCATTATTTGTTTGAAGAAAGTCACTAACTCAAACATACAGCTATTAAGTGTGTCTATAAGACCTGTCAACACACAAGGGGAGGAGATTTAAGCTTCATCTTATTGAAGGAAGGAGCATCAAAGAACCTGTGGAAATATTTTTAACACTTCCACGCTGGATATCTCTAATCTCTCTATGAATTTTCTGTTTACAAACATGACCATTTTTTTTAAGTCATAGGTTTTAGGGCTCTGCTGCATTGGAGAATCTACAAATTGTAAGCCACAAGATTGGAGTAGCAACAGAGTCACATTTTAAAAACATATCTCTCCCATCCGTCACCTGAGTAAATGTCTATATTTATGAGGAAATCTAGTATCACCTCTCCCTCTCTCCTTTACTTTCTTCCCTCTTTGGAGAAACAAAGCAATCCTGCTCACGAAGAATACTGGGAAGGAAATTTTGCAAATGTGAGCAGCTTACTTGCAGTTCTGGGTTTTTAACTGCCCTTGTCCCTATTGCTCTCACAAGATTTCAGTCTCAAAAGCTGGAACCACAAAGTCAGATCTGTGTCCACTGCCCGAAAAAGCAAGTGCAGAAAAGGCAACTTAGAAGGTTATGCATTTCTCCCTAACCTACACTAACACACATCGGTAGAATTGGCAAGTCTACGGTGGCTGTGTTTTCCAGAATAAGTCTTCCCTCACAGGCTAGAGTTCTTGATAGAACTCTAGTGAGAAAGACACAACCTGAAAAACTTCCTTCAAGCTGAACTTGAATCACCCTTGGCAACCCTGGTATCTTTTTGGTCCAGAATGGCACATTTATTCACTGAGAAATTCTAAAATATGAAATCTCAAAGGGAAGCTGTAGACTGAGACCCCTGCACTTCTCAGGAGGCTGCCAGATCAAAGTGCAAACTCCCCCACCTCTTCTCCAAGAACACAAGGAATATGAAAGGAGGAGGCTTTTTTCTATGGGACAAAGGTTCTGGTTTGTTCTTCCCCAGGAAAGATTAGTCCAAGTGTATCTGCTTCATAATTTTGGTATATTATTCTGCTTGGACTGTCATAACAAAATATCACAAACTGGGTTACTTAAGCAACAGAATTGCATTTTCTGAGATGTGGAAGCTAGAAATTCAAAATCAAGGTGCTGGCAAATTTAATTTCTGATGAGGATATTTGTCCTGGCTCATAAATAGCTGTCTTCTCTCCGTGTCCTCATGACCTTCCTCTCTATGCCTACAGTGAGAGAAAGCGCTGCTGTCTCTTCCTCTTTTTATAAGGACGCCAGCCCTCTGGGAGCAGCACTCCACACTCATCTCATTTAACCTCATTCAGGTGGTTCCCCAAATATCCTCTGTTCAAATACAGTCACACTGGGGGGTTAGAACTTCAGTTTATTAATTTGGGGAGGACACAATTCTGTCCATAACAATTGAGATTAGTGCTTTGACACATATGAGGCTTGTACGTTCTCCACATCATAAAGAAAGATGGCCGATAGTGTGCTGAACTAAAATTACATTCACAAAATCTTTACTAAGTTTAAAAAAGAAAACAGTTCCAGATTTACTTAATAATGTTATCTATTAAGTATCAAATGAGGAAAAATTTTCAAAGATCATGTAAGTGATTATATTATAATTTTAAACTATCATTGTTGCAAACATTCATAAAATGGAAATAATAATACCTAGTTCTCAGAGCTATTATGACTTTCCTCTAACTTGCCTTAATAGATTTAATTGCTTCTCGCCCATATCACCACTACATTTTATGCACAGCTTAATTCAAGGGTTGATGCTTTATATTACCATTGTTTTTCACATGCAACTCGAGCTCTTTGAAAATTAGAACAGTGCCTTCTCACCTTTTAAGAGCAGACTTTTAATTCAGTGTCTTGCATACTCCAGTAATATAATAAACATTTATTCTGTCAAAGAACTTATTAGCCTCAAGTCAATGTGCTTGCTAAACATGAACCAAACATAAATGAGAAGAAATACTAATTAACAAATGTATTAAGATTATGCTTGTAGCTTTTTAACACTAATAATTTAACTGTTGTTAAACTTTGTTGAAAAATCATCAAAATTAGTTGTTCTCTAAACTTCTCTGCAAATTACCACAAATTATTTTGAATTTCTCACTCACAAAATGTATTTCAAAGAAGAAAACCAGATTCAGGGTTTTAATTTTGGATATCAGTAATACTTGAGGCAATCCAAGAGTCTTAAACCAATAGATGGTTGCCCTTTGTAACATTCTTAAATGCTCTGAAATGAAGAATAGTCTAATAATTTCTTATCTTCAGCATAAAATGTTAATAGCTTTTAAGTATTTACTGATAATAGCTATAATCTAGTCAAACCTGAAGGTTGACAAGCAATTTTAATTTTTTACTAGTAATGATCCTATTAATTTCATGTGTGAGTGGTTGAGGAAGTGAGAAGAGGTGACCCCAAGTCTGTCCAGGAACAATCCATCCAACAGGATACTTTGAGCCCGAATCATACATTGTACAGGAGGCAGGGTGAAGATGATCCCCAAGAAAAAGAAATGCAAAAAGTGAAAATGGCTGTCTAAGGAGGCCTTACAAAGAGCTGAAAAGAAGAGAAGTGAAAGGCAAAGGAGAAAAAGAAAGATATACCCATTTGAATGCAGAATTCAAAAGAAGAACAAGGAGAGATAAGAAAGCCTTCCTCAGTGATCAGTACAAAGAAATAGAGGAAAACAATAGAATGGGAAAGACGAGAGATTTCTTCAAAAAAATTAGATAACAGGGAATATTTCATGCAAAGACGGGCACAATAAAGGACAGAAATGGTAGGGACCTAACAGAAGCAGAGATATTAAGAAGAGATGGCAAGAATACACAGAAGAACTGTACAAAAAAGATCTTCACGACCCACATAATCATGAAGGTGTGATCACTCACCTAGAGCCAGACATCCTGGAGTGCAAAGTCAAGTGGGCCTCAGGAAGCATCCCTATGATCAAAGCTAGTGGAGGTGATGGAATTCCAGTTGAGCTATCTCAAATCCTGAAAGATGATGCTATGAAAGTGCTGCACTCAATACGCCAGCAAATTTGGAAAATTCAGCAGTGGGCACAGGATAGGAAACCATCAGTTTTCACTCCAATCCCAAAGAAAGGCAATGCCAAAGAATGCTCAGACTACTGCACAATTGCACTCATCTCACATGCTAGCAAAGTGATGCTCAAAATTCTCCAAGCCAGGCTTCAATAGTACATGAACCATGAACTTCCAGATGTTCAAGCTGGATTTAGAAAAGGCAGAAGAACCAGAGGTCAAATTGCCAGCATCTGCTGGATCATTAAAAAAAGCAATAGCGCTCCAGTAAAAAATCTACTTCTGCTTTATGGATTATGCCAAAGCCTTTGACTGTGTGAATCACAATAAACTGTGGAAAATTCTTAAAGAGTTGGGAATACCAGACCACCTGATCCTCCGCCTGAGAAATCTGTATGCAGGTCAAGAAGCAACAGTTAGAACTGGACATGGAACAACAGACTGGTTCCAAACAGGGAAAGGAGTACATCAAAGCTGTATATTGCCACCCTCTTTATTTAACTTTATATGCAGAATAAATCATGAGAAACACTGGGCTGGGTGAAGCACAAGCTGAAATCAAGATTCCCAGGAGAAATATCAATAATCTCAGATATGCAGATGACACCACCCTTGTGGCAGAAAGTGAAGAAGACCTAGAGCCTCTTGATGAAAGTGAAAGAGGAGAGTGAAAAAGTTGGTTTAAAATTCAACATTCAGAAAACTAATATTATGACATCCGGTCCCATCACTTCACAGCAAATAGATGGGGAAACAATGGAAACAGTGAGAGGCTTTTATTTTCTCAGGTTCCAAATTCACAACAGATGGTGATTGCAGCCATGAAATTAAAAGACACTTACTCCTTAGAAGAAAAGTTATGACCAACCTAGACAGCGCATTAAAAAGCAGAGACATTACTTTGCCAACAAAAGTCCATCTAGTCAAGGTTATGGTTTTTCCAGTAGTAATGTATAGATGTGAGAATTGAACTGTAAAGAAATCTGAGTGCCAAAGAGTTGATGCTGTTGAACTGTGATGTTGGAGAAGACTCTTGAGAGTCCTTTGGATTGCAAGGAGATCCAACCGGTCCATCCTAAAGGAAATCAGTCCTGAATATTCATTGGAAGTACTGATGCTGAAGCTGAGACTCCAATACTTTGGCCACCTGATGCGAAAAACTGACTCATTTGAAAAGATCCTGATGCTGGTAAAGATTGAAGGAGGGAGAAGGGAATGACAGAGGAGATGGTTGGATGGCATCACCGACTCCATGGACATGAGTTTGAGTAAACTCCAGGAGTTGGTGATGCATAGGGAGGCCTGGTGTGCTGCAGTCCATGGGGTCGCAAAGAGTTGGACACGACTGAGTGACTGAACTGAACTGAACATACATACCCAGAATGACTTTTATTGATCAGGTATAACGTACTCTGAATGTTATCTCTGTTCAGTTCAGTTCAGTCACTCAGTCATGTCCGACTCTTTGCAACCCCATGAATTGCAACACACCAGGCTTCCCTGTCCATCAACTCCCAGAGTCCACCCAAACCCATGTCCCTTGAGTCAGTGATGCCATCCAGCCATCTCATCCTCTATCTTCCCCTTCTCCTCCTGCCCAGTCCTTCCCAATATTAGGGTCTTTTCCAATGAGTCAACTCTTCACATGAGGTGGCAAAGTACTGGAGTTTCAGCTTCAACATCAGTCCTTCCAATGAACACCCAGGACTGATTTCCTTTAGGATGGACTAGTTGGATCTTCTTGCAGTCCAAGGAACTCTCAGGAGTCTTCTCCAACATCAAAGTTCAAAAGCATCGATTCTTCAGCGCTCGGCTTTCTTCACCATCCAACTCTCACATCCATACATGACTACTGGAAAAACCACAGCCTTGACTAGATGGACCTTTGTTGGTAAAGTAATGTCTCTGCTTTTAAGTATGCTATCTAGGTTGGTCATAACTTTCCTTCCAAGGAGTAAGTGTCTTTTAATTTCATGGCTGCAATCACCATCTGCAGTGATTTTGGAGCCCAGAAAAATAAAGTCTGACACTGTTTCCACTGTTTCCCCCTCTATTTCCCATGAAGTGATGGGACCAGATGCCATGATCTTAGTTTTCTGAACGTTGAGCTTTAAGCCAGCTTTTGCACTCTCCTCTTTCACTTTCATTAAGAGGCTTTTAGTTCCTCTTCACTTTCTGCTTTAAGGGTAGTGTCATCTGCAAATCTGAGGCTATTGATATTTCTCCCAGCAATCTTGATTCCGGCTTGTGCTTCTTCCAGCCTAGAGTTTCTCATGATGTACTCTGTATACAAGTTAAATAAGCTATATTAATTTTCATAACAGTCACATTAGGTATGGATTCTATTTGAAATTAGTTAGGAAATTATATTACCTGACAATCGTTCTCTCTCTTAGAACATTTGACCCTTTTCTAAGAGAAGGGGATGTTGACTGTGAGCTTCCATTAACAGTATGAACCAAATCTTGATCACCTACTATATGGTATTCTATTTACATCAGTCATAAGATGGAACATACCAACAGTCTGACTGTTTACTCAGTCTGACTGTTCACTCAGGCTGTTTGTACCACAATTTTTTTTCTTGCCCATTTAGTTTTTACACAGAAAACATGTCTTTTGTCTCTATAATCTTCCAGGTGGCTCTACACTGAAAAGCTATTTACCAAATGTCAAATTTTGTATAATGTTCTTGAATCCACATCATTCTCTTATTTCCCCAAGTCAACAGGGTTAGAAGCCTGCAAACTATATTTATGAGATGCTTTGCCAAGCTCAGTCATGTCAGACATGACTGAGTGATTGAACTGAACTTGCCAAGTTGGTGGCTTCAGTGCCAACTTTCTCTTCAGTTCTAACACTGAGAAATGTGGGCAGAGTTTGGAAAGTTGGAGAAGCTGGGAGATTTGCAAATATTGACCCAATGCTATTGGATTGCACACTTCAGGATTCTCACTGGTAATAGTTAAAACAGAAGTGGTAGAAGTTGAAGAAGTTTCTCCAGAAGCTGAGAATCTGGTGCTGGCTCATGGGTTTCAGTACAATCAAGGTAGCAACTTCCTGGTATTCTGCTTATATTTCTCCATTCTTTCCAACACCTTTGTAACCAATTTGCTGCATCAAACCTCACTTATCTTGAACTACCTAGTGTTTAATTTCCTTACAGGAAACATATGGTATTACCTTCTCTTATTCATTCCATATTTGCTAAAGGAAAAGTTTTGAATGTTAAAATTGTTAGTTTCTGGCACATTAAGACTTGAATAGTAAATTAAATTTCTAACAATAAGCACATCACGTATCTCTATAAGACATATAACTTTTGCAGCAGAAATTCTGTTAGTGCTTCATGAGTTCATAAAAATTCCTGTCACTGAATTAAAATTGTTTTCCTTCTTTACTAACTATGAAATAGAGGTCATTTAGGCCTATGAGATTTGAAATTGTCATTTAAATGCTTGAAAATAGATTAAGGACATACAATTAACATAATTTTATAAGAATACTGAATTGGGAGAACTGTGTTTCAAGCCTACTACTGCATTAAATTTGGAAATCTACTCTCTTCTGCACTTAAGCAATAAAATGAGCCCTTGCACAGATGAATTCTAAGGTTTGTGCTTATAATTATGCTATTTAGGCTGTATATTTTTATTTTGTTCTATTTTAATGTTAATCAAAAGCTGTATTTGAGTTGTTAATATAGCCAACAAGGTCAGTTCTTGCATTTATGCCAGAGTCTCATCTTCTTCATTTACATGAGAGATTTGAAATAGAGGGTAGAACTATGCTTCTTACCTATACTAAAGTCATCTTTGATTCCACATTTTGTTCTTTGTTTTGAGTAATAGTTAAACTATCACATGGCTCTACACCTCAGTTTTTTTTATTTACAAAACTAAAATAGTATTTTCTCTTCTGCTGAACATACTGGGATCAAATGAGATATCAAGCATATAAATGCTTTATATAAAGCACTAAAACATAATGTTATAATTATATTATTTCATATAGCAGGTGAACATATATTTGAAGATGCTTATATATTCAAATACATCCATTTTATTTTATTAAAGCATCTGTGTTTCACAATATAATCATTGAAGTTGATCAGTTTCTAGGAACAGCCTTCCTTATGTGGATTTGTCACTTTATCTCCTTTAGGGTTAATAATAGCCATGGCTGTTAAGTGAAGAAATTTGGCCTTTTATTTAGGACATAGGTATCTGGCCAACACCCAACAAGCTGGCTTTTCAAACACTTTTTAATCAGTTAAGAGCTTGAAGCCACCTATTGAAGCTGTATGACTAACTAGACATGTGCTTATGTAAAACCTTCAACAGCTTCAAAGTGCCATTCTAAAAGTTTTCTTTTTGGAGAATCAAAAGAACATTGCCACTGTAGAATCCTGAAACTGAAATGAACCTGTGCTTCTGGGCTTTTCCTCAACCATTCAAGATTGTTATTTCTTCCTTGCTCAAACTTTTAGAGAGGTTATTTCATAACCCATAACACATCCATTATTTAAACAATTCTGTGAGAAAAAGTACATCCATTCTACTTTTTAGACAAGCTTTCTATTTCCATGAGCACCCTTAAGAGAGGAAAGAACTTTAGAAGATAGACACTTATTGAAATAATAAAAACAGTAATAATAGCTCTGGAATTCAGTTTAACTACATCTTCCCTAACTTTTTTTTTTAGATTTTCTGCTTTTTGCTTTAAATAGCTCTGTTCCACATGGTGCCCTTTTGCCGCATCTTGAATGTCCAAAGATTCTCATTCAAGTTTGGATTCCACTCTTTTGGCTAGTTTTAATTCTCTGTGAGTTCTTCATTGTCCAAATAAAGCAGGTTCTCTGTCTTACTGTGCTGTGCTGTGCTAAGTCACTTCAGTTGTGTCCAACTTTGCGCCCCCATGGATAGTAGTCTGCCAGTGTCTTCCGTCCATGGGACTCTCCAGGCAGGAATACCACAGCGGGTTGCTGTGCCCTCCTCCATCTTCCCAGCCCAGGGATCAAACCTGAGTCTCTTATATCTCCTGAATTGGCAGGTGGGTTCTTTATCACTAGCACCACCTTAGAAGCCCTCTCTGTCTTACTATTCTTCCCTTAATTGAAAATGGGGTTTTCAGTAAATCAGGTAAACTAATTGATTATAACAAGCTGTTATATTTAGTAACATATAACAACATATAGTATGCTATTTCTTCACAGATTACCATATGGAGTGGAGTGCTTAGTCGACCATTCATGTCTGACTCTGTGACCCCATGGACAGTAGTCCACCAGGCTCCTCCGTCCAAGGGATTCTCCAGGCAAGAATATTGGAGTGGCTTGCAATGCCCTCCTCCAGGGGATCTTCCTGACTCAGGGATCAAACTCACATCTCTTATGTCTCCTGCATTAGCAGGCAGGTTCTTTACCACTGGTGCCACCCGGGAAGGCTGTACTCATATTTACTACCCCTTTAATGAAGTCACAGTGCTAAAGCTAAAGGTCAGTGAAGTTCATATAATAAAGAGGTCAGCAGAAGTGGGGACAGGGTTGCTGCCGCTGCTGCTGCTAAGTTGCTTCAGTCGTGTCCGACTCTGTGTGACCCCATAGACGGCAGCCCACCAGGCTCCCCTGGGGGACAAAGTTGAGGGAAGGGAAATTGGAGGTAGGTGGTACAAACTTCTAGTTACCAGATAAATAGCTGTTGGGAATACAAGGAACAGCACGATAGCTATAGTTAACACTGGTGTATAATGTACACTGGGCTTCCCTGGTGGCTCAGATGGTAAAGAATCTGCCTGCATGCAGGTGTCCTGGGTTTGATCCCTGGATCGAGAAGATCCCCTGGAGAAGAGAATGGCTAACCCACTTCAGTATTCTGGCCTGGAGAACTCCATGGACAGAGGAGCCTAGTGATCTACAGTCCATGGGGTCCCAAAGAGTCAGACATGACTGAGTGATTAACACTTTCATTTTCAAAAGGTATACTAACTTGAAGAGAGTAAATCCTAAGAGTTCTCACAAGAAAAAAATTTTTTCAGTGTTTTCTCTTTTTATTGTTATCTATGAAATGGATGCTGGCTAAACCTACTGTAGTAATCATTTCACAATACATGTCAGTCAAACAATTATGCCATTCCCCTTAAACTTATACAGTGAATATATGTCCATTGCATATCAGTAAAACTGGGAAAATTCAATTTAAAAAGACTCCCTAGGGAATTCCTTGGTGGTCCAATGGTTAGGACCGCAGGCTTCCACTTCAGGCAACACAGGTTAATTTCCCCAGTCAGGAAACTAAGATCCTGCATGGTGCAGCCAAAAAAAAAAAACAAGCCTTCTTAATATGAAGAGAGGATCTGAATAAACTAGACTCAAAATTCATACATATATCTTGTTATACCTCCTTCTAAAACAGGCCTTTCTACTAGAATACATGTTTTAACACTGTTTAGCTTCTGATAACACCTAAACCACAGACTCGATAGCATTCATATGATTCAGAACATTCATTCTTCTATTATCAAGTATAATGTACCATCTTCCTTGTTGATTTTCATCTTAATTTAAATATATAAGGAAATATACTATTTCTATTTATTTTGGCTGAGCTGCATACTTAACTATGATTGAAGGAACATTTCATTTTCTACCATCAAAACACATTTTATACATTTTATCTTTCAATAAAGGTAGAGATTACATGGGTAGTTAACCATATTTTTGCTACAAAGATTTCCCATTGGTTCAGAAAAGGACAGCTGCCTGCTCAGAGTTTTTCCAAAGCATATTATTCAAAAACTTGAAGTGTATGAATTGCATACAAATATTAATATATAGTGTGCAAGTGTCAATGATTGACATATTAATGAGGCATTCAACAGAATTGTAAAGCCAGTCCAAAAGAGGATAGGAGAGACTGCCATCCATATTAATAGTTAGTGAACTAAAGAAAGAAGGCTGAAATAAAACTAAGTCAGATGTAAAACTGGTTGATGTCTCACAGGGCAATAAAACTATAATCTTTTGAGTTATCTTTCTACTTGCATCTTTCTTTTCTTCTGTTTCTTTTTTCTTATACAACTTAAGCCCTTATTTCACAGAGTTTGGGCCTAATCAGTAGTAAATAGCAAGTTCAAAAAATCTCATTCTTCCAGGGAATTGGATAGTCTTTGAGAGGAACTGTTAGAAAAAGTTCCATTATATCACTGAAAGGCCATGCAGTCGTTAGTTTGCCTTATTTTCTATATGAAATAATTTTTATACTACTTTCTACCTTATGAAGAAAAATACCCAGGGCCTTGTTTAATACTGTGTCAACACTTCATGTGTAATTTTTTATTTAGTTCTCAACAGAGCATTAATAAGCATAAGCCTTTTTGTGAAATTGAATATGTCCTTAAGAAAAATTCTTATGAGAAAAAACTTGGACAAAAGAGTTCAAATATTTTAAAGGTTACTGATGTGCATAGCCAAATTCATTTCTATCAGGGATATGACAATCTGTACTATTCATGTAGAGTAGAATACTCTGACCATCATACTGACAGAGTAGAGCACCATCATTTTAAAAATCAGGCGATTTGGTAGAGGAGAAATAAAATCTCATTTCAATTTATCTACATGATATCTGGTTAATAGCTGTTTTTTTAAAACATGGTTTTGCTATTTTCTTTCAAATTACTATTTGTATGTATTTCTATTAGATAAATGTGGCCTTGTTTTCGACTCTTTTCAGCTTTAAATATCTGAGGTATATTAATCCTTTGTGTTTACTTCTCATACATCAAAGAGCTTGTCATAAGTAGTAGTAATAGAATATTTTATGTGAGGAATAATTACATCCTAAGTGAGGTTCATTTGTGCTAACTTGAAACTCAGCATATGATTATGCTAATAAAGATATAATGTTGTTTCCTCTTGTGCCATTAAACTGATCTATTAAAAATTGTTTTATATGAAAACTACATATACAAATAATGTTAATAAGGGTCAAGGACTGAAACTACAGGAAACGTGGGGATATTTGTAAATGCAAAATTCTCTCCAACTTGGCTGCAGCCATTATGTTAATAAGTGAGCAATATAGCTTTAGGGGATTCTATTTTGAACAACTTAGAATAACTGGGCAAGTTTCCATGATAGTATCATTTTTGGGGGATGTGCTTATAAAATAATGTCAAGGACTGAAACTGAATTATATCCAAGATTGTTTTATTTATGTTGCATTTAAAGTATGTATGTGTATGTATATATATATATATACACACATAAATACACACACACACACAAGTGTGTATGGCGGTGGTGGTGATGGTGGCGGTTTAGTTGCTAAGTCGTGTCTGACTCTTTGTGATCCCATGGACAGTAGCCTGCCGAGCTCCTCTGTCCTTGGGATTTCCCGGGCATGAATACTGGAGTGAGTTGCCATTTCCCAGGGATTAAACCTGAGTCTCCGGCTTGGCTGGTAGATTTTTTATCACTGAGCCACCTGGGAAGCCCCATACAAGTATAAATTAATATGTATATATATAAACATATAAAACAAAATATGTCATTAATACTACTTTCAGTATTTTAAAGATTTTTCTCTGGTATCATTATCATAGATGCATTTATTTATTTTTTTAATGATCGAGCTCGATGTTTTATTTATTTTATTTTTTTTTATTAGTTTTGCCATACAATGACATGATATCACCATGGGTTTACATATGCTCCCCCTCCAGAACCCCCCTCCCTCCTCCCTCCCTCCTCCCTCCCCCCGGGAAATCTCGATGCATCAGCCCCGAGCATCAGTCCTGGGCTGGCGATTGATTAGACATATGAAAATTAACATGTTTCATAGATGCATTTAAAAGATGACTGTATTTTTTAAAAGTTATCCTATCTTCTAGGAGTAGATATAAGTCTATCGGTGCTTTAGTCCATGGGGTCACAGAGAGTTGGACACGACTGAGGGACTGAACTGAACAGAATTAAAGCACTGGCAATTGTAATAAGTGGGCTAACTTATAACAATTAGGGATATATATGTGGCTTGTAATATTTATGTACAATTACGAATAGTAAATTTTAAATAATAGTGCTATATAAAATACATATATGTATATACAGCACAGTGGACTAGGTAAAAATTATGATAGCAAATTTTGGAAAAATGAGTTTTTTGAGCTCTGTAGAATTCTGTATAAATCAGTGCATATAAAAGTTATAGAAAACTTTGAGGTCACCCTTTTTCCGGTGTGCTTTTGTTGAGGGTCTGGAGTGTGCTCCTAAAGAAAGTATGAGCCTTTCATGTCCTTTACCAGGGACTAGAGATCCACTAGCCTGAAGAGTTACTCAGATTGAAGCCACAGTCCTTTGATTTTTTTTTTTCCCCCCTCCCTTCCTCCAAGCAAAGATCAGAAGAGCGGCGGGGCTGGGGCCGGGCAGGAGGCGGCGCAAGGAGGTGGAAGAAGAGAGGGGAGTCGGAGGGGAGGGGTGGAAGTGAAATCAGAAAAAATGCCTTGGGGAGTCGTGCGGGGCGGCGCCCCTGGACGGCGCCGTGCGGGTCCCGCGTCTCCGCGCAGGCGGCTCCGCCAGCCCCGTCCCGGGGTCCCGGGGTCCCGGGTGCGCGCGCGGGGCCGGAGCTGCCCAGCCCCGACCCGCAGGGCTCGCGTCCGTCCCCGGAGGGCCTCCCGCAGCGTGCTGTCTCCGTTTGCTCGTCGAGGCGAGAGCAGGCAGTTGGCTCTTCCTTCAAACGCCAAAAGGGCTAGTGAAGGACCGCGACGGGGCGGGGCGGGAGCCCGGACCCCGGCTGGTCACTCTGCCGGGGCCGCGGTCTGTCGGCCCCGGGGCCCTTTGGCCCTTCGGGGCCTCCGGCTTAGCAAAGGGGAACCGGAAGAGTGGGGGGGCTGGGGGAGCCTCTTAGCCTCCTGAACTCGGGGGTGGGGGGCTCCGATTCCGAAGTCCACCTGCACCCAGCCCCCAGCTTCGCTCCCCCAGGTCTGAAAGCCCAGGCAGGGGTGTTTGTGGCGAATCGGTAGGTAGGCAAAGGATTCTTGGCCCTCGCTCCTGCGGGCCCCGGTCCGATTACTTTTGACAGACTGGAGCTGGCGGGGCGGTGGGGGTATTTACTTTTGAATCTCTTATGCGTGTTCACTACACCTGGTGTGGTTGGGTGTGGAAAGCGGGGGCGGGGGGTTCCCAAATCTAGTGAAATTCCCCATTCGTGAGTATTATCACGCCCGTGGGGTGGGCAGTTCTTAAAAGTGTAGCAAGTCTGCAAATAACTACAGAACACAATGCAGTCCCCCTCCCTTCCTCTCTCTCTCTCTCTCTCTCTTTTTCCTTTTCCTGCCTCCAAACGCCTTCTCGGAGGCTGAAGCTGGGCAGGCCTCCAAAGGTGCAGCGGTCACCACAATCCCGCAGTTCAAAGTTAAGCAGCAGTTGCACAACTTTCAGCCGCTCTCTTTAGGCGGCTGCTAATGAGCTAAGAACCCAGGAGCATCCGAGGAGGTGGAGAGGAAGCTCCCCGTTCGCCTCCCTCCACTCTACAAATCCCACCCCCAACCCCTCACCCCCGAGAACTTGAAGATCTCATCTTTGCTGTTCGCTGGCCTGGCGGACCATGGCTCCCTTTGGAAGGAACTTGCTAAAGACTCGGCATAAAAACAGGTAAAAGTTCAGCGTGTGTGTGTGTCCGGAAGCTTCTGTGTGAAAGGATGTGTTCTGTGGTAGTTAGATTCTGGTTCAAAACGCTCTTGGAGGAATAGAGCCCTGGAGAGTTAGGTCTTGTCCTCCACTGGTAAGGATATTGGTCCAGTCACAGCGACTTTGGTGACCGCAGTTGAAGGATCTCTGAAAATAAAGAAGGATGTTTTTAACTCCCTTTTCTCTTCCTTTGGCCACTTCTGGTTCCACCACTAGTATCTCCCTCTTTGTGCTTGTTGCCTTGCTTATTTGATAGTAGTGGAATGGCAAGTTTTCTTTTGTGTCAGACAGGATTTTAGTGTATTAGATGAAGACAGAACTAGAATTTATTAGCTACTAATTAGAAAAAAAAAAAAACAGAACTGCTGATACAATCTGGAAACAATGCTTTGGCTCCCCTTTGAGGGGGGCATTCTTGAAACATGGAAAGTTCCCAAAGTGAAAATACTCTGTGGAGAAACTTTTTGTGAACTCATTCTTTCGAAAATCTTTGAGAACGTTAGGTGATTTTGGGCACTAAAAAACGATTCAAACAGCTGTCCTCCTTAATCCTTATGATTACAATTTGATCTGATTTGCCATTTTTCAAGCCAGCAATGCCCGTAGTATAAATAAATGTATTTCACATACATGCAAATTTTTCTTGATATGTATTTATGTGTGTGTCAGTCCTATTAAATGTTTTATTAACTCAAATACCACATTTTTATGCCTAAAAGATGTGAGGGTAACTGCAGAGATGGGCTTTACTTTTTTAATATATTTTGGCACAAAGGCTTTCCACAACTTTTCTCTCAAACACGCTTGTTTGTACTTGTCATAATTTACTTAGTATAAATTTGAAAGTATATAATTACATGGCAGGAAATGATACGATTATTTTAGAGGGTCTGCATGATATTATAGTGGTACAGCTTTAAAGTCAATCTCTAGACTTTCTTTTGGGCCTGAATGTCTACTTGAAAATGCTATCATTATCTCTTTCCAAGTGTCTTTATGATTTAGTTGACTAAATTAACTTGAGAAATGAAAGCAACAATAAGTAATACTGTCAAACTTTCTAAATATGTTTTATTTTCTAATAATTTGAATATATATCACAAATATTTCTGATAGTTATGAGACTGTGTGTATGTTAAACATATCGTTAAAAAAAAAAAAAAGGAAAGTATTAGTCACTCAGTCATGTCCAACTCTTTGTAATCCCATGGACTGTAGCCCGCCAGGCTCCTCTATCGATGGAATTCTCCAGACAAGAATACTGGAGTGAGTAGCCACTCCCTCCTCCAGGTGATCTTCCCAACTTAGGCATCGAACCCAGGTCTCCTGCATACCATGCAGGCAGATTTTTTACCATCTGAGCTACCAGGGTAGTCTTTAAAAATATGGTAGTGATAGTTATAAAAAATAGTCTTGTATTTTAGTACTGCTGATACATTAAAAATTATTTCAAACAACTCCCTTTGCCAAAAGAAAATCTTTACTGCTTTTTGAAGGGTATTTCAGTAGCATTATTTTTGAAGTGTACTTGTTTAATGCTGTAAAGATATATAAAAGATTACTTTGCGAAAGGATGAAACAAGTTATGTTTTGGCATAGTAATCTTTCTGAATAGCACCCCTGTAGATCAGAGTTGTGTATTTGTGTGTGTGTGTGTGTTTTAAATAATTTAAGAATTCTGTCATTGGTACACCAAATAACAGTACAACAAAACTGGGTACATCCCTGTGAGTTTCCCCACCATGTCTACTTTCGTTGCCTTAAGTTGATTCTTCAACATCTATCCATACAACTGGCTTTCGTTCAGGGAGGTGAGTATACGGACATTTTAATATGACCTTTTCTCTGCAAAATTATGAAAAAGTGAAAGGAAACAGTGAAAGATGGGGAAGCTTAATAGTATTTTAAGTTGCTCTGAGAAAAGGGAATGGTATTCCCCAAAGGTGATGCTTTATTATGAATATGTGTTTTGGTGAAAGTGGTAATAGGCTGTAATGACTGTAATAACTATGTTATTAAAGATTTGTATTTTTCCAATCCTTAAGAAACTCTTAACCACAGAGGTGACTTGGGACTTAAAACTGGGTATTTCAAACTAAGCAGGTAAATAAGCCATGTGGTGTGTTGAAAGAGAATTAATGTATATTTGTTTTCTTCAAGATTTAGTTTTGCTATAGATGAGATGTATTTTGTTTTGTCTGTTTTGTTGTTCCATATTCTCAAAGGTGAAACTACAGGTGAAATTTAGTTACAGAATTAAGTTTATCAATTTCAGTTTCTGAGTTCCATAATGATTTAAATAATTATACTCCAAAACATAGAAACCAAATAACTTTCCTTAAATGACAGGTGATTCATCCTTTGATCGATTCATTCTTTGATGATAAAACAGTTACCTGATACCAGCCAATGCATTCTTCAAGTACATAGTATACAATTCCCTGTAAAAAGTAAAGGCAGAATTCGACCCATGTATTTGTGTACACTGTGATATAAAATGTATGCAGTTAAAAGATTATTGTATCTTTGTCAGCAGGAAAAAAACGAGCATTTTTGGAGGAAACGTTAGGATTTTGAGATCATAAAATTTGGAGAAAGTTTGTTTATTGAAGTTTTCTGCATCCTGTTCTCTCTCTTTTCAGTTTTGTTCACTCTGATTAATAGAATGATAGTTAATCACCCAAGATTGAACCTCTTAAGGTAGTTCTGTAAGCAGTCTCATAACACATGGATTGAGTTGCAAAGAGTCTTAAATACAGATGAAAAACAAATGAGGCTTCAAAGTATGAAGCATAAAAACTTTTACAAAACAGGCCCTGTAAATGTTGAAGAGGGTAGAGCCATATCTGTCTAGTCCCTTATCAGTTCATTTGCTCAGTCGTGTCCGACTCTGCAACCCCATGGACTGCAGCATGCCAGGCTTGCCTGTCCATCACCAACCATCACCACTATCTAATCCCCATTGTGTTCTAATTCTCAGGACAGTGCCCAATATGTGATGGACCTATATAGCACCATTGTTTATATAGTTTTATAAACTAAAATTGTAACTTGTACTCAAAAAAACACAGCAACATTCTATTCTCTCGTCATCATCTGGTATCAGCTGGTGTTATATAAATGTGAATGCTCTATAAAGGATTGGTTGACATTTGATGCAATCCAAAAACCAGGGAGAGGAACAAAAAATTTATATGGATTTGAACACTAAGCTAATCCTACCCTACCAGAACATATTTTCTAAATGTTAAAAATCAGTCAATTCAAAAAACTGGAAAATAGTCTTCAGGAATACTAAGGATAATGCTTGGTCACAAAACAATTTTATTTGGACACATAAACATTTTATGCTTTTCACTTCTACCTTTCATGTAAATATTTAAAAGAAATGGAACCAATCTAAAATGTTTACGCTTACAATCAGAATAATTATTTTTACAGCTTTCTGATCCTTATAACATTTAACAGGAAGAGTACAATTTTCAGAAGACACTTTGGTCTCAGGAAATGGATTGTTTACTTTGTTTCCATAATAATTAGAATGTTCTGTGATTGAATCCCAAAGATTGAGGATTACCTTCTTAGGCAACTTTTTGTTCACATGAAGAATAAAAATGTTGGAGAGTCTAGATATTTTCTTTTCAATGAACAATTAAGTTTATTAAAATGCTTTTAAAAGTTGATAGGTGGCTTTTGTTTCTCATAGAAAATCCAGAGAAGCAAATAATGAAGTGTGAATTCATTGGTATTCATATGGACATTCAATAACTGAATTTAGATTATTAACATATTTAGGTATTCACATAAGTTCCATCTGTGAGTGTGCTTATCTTGTATTGTACTAAGTCACTTCAGTAGTGTCCAACTCTTTGCGACCCTATTGACTCCTCCCAGGCTCCTCTGTCCATGGAATTCTCCAAGCAAGAATACTGGAGTGGGTTGCCATGCCCTCCTCTAGGGGATCTTCCCAACCCAGGGATCAAACCTTTGTCTCTTATGTCCCCTGCATTGGCAGGCAGGTTCTTTACCACTAGCATCACCTGGGAAACCTCTAAAATTCCTTGGTGTTTCATAAAATTTGGGGGTAGAGAATCGGTTGGACTTTTTAACCAAACCTTTCTTGAAGCAAAAAATTGCCATTGTAAAGCAGTACTTCATATGTTTGTTGGAAATATAAAATTAGAATACTTTTTTCAGGTGATTCACTGAAAATTAACAATGATTATAAAAAGGTCTAATTGTATAATAGGACCTTATAATTATTGTTAGGTATCATTCAGCCAGGCTTCTCAGGTGAGGCCAGTGGTAAAGAACCCTCATGCCAATGCAGGAGACATGTGTTTGATCCCTGGGTAGGGAAGATTCCCCTGGAGGAGGCCTTGCCAACTCGCTCCAGTATTCTTGCCTGGAGAATCCCATGGACAGAGGAGCCTGGCAGGCTACAGTCCATGGTGTCTCAGAGTCTGACATGACTGAAGTGATTTAGCATGCATGGATACACTATTCAGCCAATTTGTCTTTCCTGTGGCATTTTCCTATTATCAGAGGTGCTAACTTTGTCCTAATACCAACTTGAAATCAAAAGTCTCCAAACATTTTGTTAAAAAATCTCTAGTAGTAAATAACACAGCTATATTGTTTTATAATTGACATATAATTTGCATTAAAATTTGCTTTTAAATGAATGAAAACATATCTAACCAGGTTTTTTAAAACCAGATGCCTAATATTGCTCTCTGAAGCTCCGCATGCCACAAATACTTCATCAGAAGGAAGAATTAAGTTTTGTGCTCATGATAGAAATTGCTGGCAAGCCGGATGTTTTCTCTTTGTAATTAGAAGTATGGTAATTTATGAATTCTGTAAAACAGGAAATTATCATGTACTATTTTGTCTAACCTCCAGTAAATATTTGAAATGCCCCTGAAACTGACTTGAGAAATGCCAGATATTTGAGTACGTACATCTTTTCAGTTCCCAGGTGTTCCTGAAAGAGATTTCCCCTGATGATACCTGGTAACTTAAGTAGTTATTACTTGGCAGCAGACAGTGCATTAGGAACAATGACTGGAATGCTCTAACCCTGGCAAAAATACCCTGAGAGCAGTGGCGGCGGTGAAATTGAGCCCTAGGTTAAATCTTGAATTGTTACTCAAAAAGCTAAAGCCAACTTAAAACCCAGTACAGAAGATGCTTTTTATGCACCGTATCAATTCGTGAAACATGTCAAGATGAAAATCTTAAGGATTTTTTTAAAGTATTTGAAAGTTTTTAGCTGGTTAACAGGTTTATTTATATGGCCTTTTTATTAGCTAGACTGTATAACTTAGAAAGTTTTGATGGTATTTGATTTGTATATATTTGGGGAGATCTGATAATGGCTGTAAGTAATTCACAAACCTATGGCTCTCTTCTTTTGATTTTATTTCTAAAAATGGAAGTAAGTTGAAGTAGTAGTATGAGTTTACCTCCTCCAGGTAAATGTGGATGCCAGTCCTTGATAAGAAATCTCTTGGTAACATGTTGGCTTTCTTAAGGCAACACGCCATCTGCCTTGTGTACATGTGACCGGAAAACATTCAGCATACTTCTGTGCAATAATGTTCTTTAATGTATACTTGCTTAGCAGTTTTAAAAGATATCCGTTTGGCAAAGCATGCATAGCACATACAACATTGGTTTCTTTATATCTCTTTTTTTAAAAAATGGATTGTGATTCCATTATTGTGGAGACTATTGCAAGGCTACACCTTCTAGAGAAAGTTTGCATATCTGTTGATTGTAATTTAAAGTAATTTCTACTGCAAATGGTCACCCAACAGCTAAGTACTTAATAATTACTTGTGTGAATGAAATAGAGTCTTAGGATGATGTTTAGCATTGGCAGTGATCAGTAAACTATTTCGAGAACAAAGACGAGTGATGGGTATTAAATATGCTGACTGACAAGGCAAATTATTCTCAATGGTTTGTATCTGCAGGCTAGAATGCCCTCTGTTTTAAGTAAAGTGACTTAAGATATCTATAAACAATTCTCATAGAGTATACATTCAGGGAGATCAGGGACCTCTCCTATCTTGTTTCTTTCTAGATAAAGTTGAGTAGGTACTCAATAAAACTTGTTGATTGAATAAATGAGTTCATATACTCTCCAAATATAGCTGGTCCCCATAAAGCATTTGCATTAGAGTCATACATTTGTGGTGAACAGATTCATGGGTAGTCAAAGAATGAATCCATAAATTCATGGCTGATCTCTCATCATCCCTGCTTCTAGGCGCAAGTCCTTGCTTTCAAATGGTTAAGGGCCATATATGAGAAATAGGTGCTGTAAGAGACTTCTAATGGACTCCTGGTAAAAAACAAACCAGGCTCAGGGTCATTCACTCTTCTCTAGGGATGCTGTCACTTCCATTCATGCTCCTCGAAGGTAGCCATGTATGTATGGGAGTTAGGTTTGGTGCGTGATGGTAGCTGGCTACTCTAGACCCCACTGTTGAATGTAGAACATTGCCTCCTTCTCTGGAGACAAGAGGGAAATGCAACTGGGGAACTGCTTGTTTTCTCCCATGAAAGGAGGACGTATACTCTTTGTATAAGACAATTACAGTTATGAGACAAAGAAAATGCTAGAAATAGGCAGAAAATAATCGTAATTGAAAACTCCAGTTCTTTAGACACCTGGAGTTTAGGTCTTATCTCAGATTTGCCATCACTAGTTGTGTGCGTCTTTTTATAAATGTCTTTCTTGAATTTGTTACAATATTGCTTCTGCTTTATGTTTTGGTTTTTTGGCCCCAAGGCACATGGGGATCTTCTCTCCTGAGTAGAGATGGAACCCAAACCCTCTGCATTGGAAGGCAATGCAGTCCCTATTTTATCTTTCTAATACAACAATAACAGTAACAAGAGCAAGCAAAGGCATTTTTTTTTTTTAACAGAAAACAGAAAAATTCTGTAAAGCAATTTCCTTCAAAGGCAAATTTTTAAGTTTGACAATTGAAGGGGTTGCTCTTTAAGTAGAGGAAATACACAATTATGATTAATAATACACTAAAGTCATTATGGGGCCTCAGAATGTGACTGTGCAAATGAGGAAGCCCTTATTCCTCAACTTCACTAGATTCAGAGTAAATCCATTTCTAACACATCTTAAAACACTTACTATGTGTACTGTTCTAAGTAGTTTACATAATTCTTAAAATTGCCCTGTGAAGAAGGTATGACTTTTTCCCATTTCTCACATTAGTTAGTTAAGACCCAGAGTAGTGCAAGCAATTAATAAGTGGCAGAGACAGAATTCGAATCCATCCTCTTAACCATTACTCTGCACGATTTATTTAGTATTTAGTTTTCTCATCTCTAAAACAGAGTTAATCCTAAGTGATCAAGAATTTGGATTAAATCTGAATATAAATAAAAATTTAGCACAGTGCTAGGACAGTAAAAACTCAGTAAATATCACTTCTTGATCAAGTCTCCTGGATTAAATATGTTATGAAGTAGATCTTGAGTTTTTAATATCTAAACATGATATTTTGGGCTTAAAAATGTCAACCTTGACTCACTAGAACTTCGGTCTCTTTTCCTGATCATCACTGATCTCTTTTCTTCCCTAGATACAAAGAGGTAACATCCAAAATTACTGAATGTAATTAGAAATGAGTATATCAATGTTGTGCAATACTATCTTTGGATCTTGGTGACATATTTCAATTCTGACAGTTTTTACCTTTAATCCTCACACCTCATCTGAGCAAAATTATGAGATGATTAATGACTTTGCAATGTATAGCACAGGGCTTCCCAGGTGGCGCTAGTGGTAAAGGACCTCCTGCCAATGCAGGAGACATGAGACATGAGTTCCATCCCTGGGTAGGGAAGATCCCCTGGAGGAAGGCATGACAACTCACTCCAGTATTCTTGCCTGGAGAATCCCATGGACAGGGGAGCCTAGTGGGCTACAGTTCATAGGGTTGCAAAGAGTCAGACACGAGTGAAGTGACTTAGCATGCAGCAATGCTCAGCATAGTTTAAGAGATAGTTCTTTATGTGCCTCTGTGAATTTTTACTAAAACGGAATGATACATAATTTGAATATTTTAGTATTATCTTTGTTTGATAATATGAGAGACTGAATTGGATACTTAAGGTGTCTTTCATGTTTCAAGCTCCTGCGATTTTAAAATTCCCTCTGCAGAATATAATTCAATTCTGTTGTCCTGCATTTTATGCCTTTTCAAGAAAACTTTTTAAAATGGAATTGAAAGAAAGATTTTTTTTTCTTGTAATTTTATTTTACTTAACCACATTGCCACATAACCTCCATCATGAAAGGTAGCATTATGGTAAAAGTAAAATGGTTTATTTTCAATTATAAAGAGATACGATTGGTTTATAAATTATAATATCTAAGAATTACTGAGTATTTGCTAAGCACAATTTTAAGTTTAGTAGTACAAATGCAAAAATGTTAGGAATAGCTATCATTTTATTTTATTTCTTTAGGACTGGTAAACTCTGTATTTTGTATTGTCCCAAACATGCAAAGACACAACCTCATTCCTAAGAGATTAAACTCCTAATTGAGAAAACAGCACTGTAGTAGCTCATGCATGGAATTTTATTTTAAAAATCACTCTTCCATGGAAAACTATCATTGACAGAGTAAATAAAGCCATAATCTTTATTCTGCAATTTAAAAGATGAAAGTAGAATCTTTTAGAGTTGAAGAAGGCTGTTCCTCTGTAGAGCATCTGCTCACTAAATGTTTTTGATTGACTGTAAGTAGAAGTATATAATAGAGAAGTAAATGGAGAAAAATAAAAATAAAAGTATTGTCATAATTACATAGTGTTTATTAAACTCCCACAGTTAGGTGACAGGCTTGGACAAGAGAAGGGAACACAACAAGGTATATAAAGAGATGTAGGAGGGGACTGAATCATACAAAGCTAGGAATGACTCAGGATGATCAAAAGAGATGAATTCAGGAAGCAGGCAGAAATAGGGTCGGTTTGGCAAGAATCCAGAATCTTGCTTGGGTTGGTGAAAACAATATTTTACAATTGAGAAAAATATTAAAGATGTGTTTATATAACAGTAATAGACTTAGCGTCAACTTTAATTGACTGATATTTATTCTAATAATCATGTTAAACTGGTCAGTCTATCAGTTTATAGAATTGAATTGTTCTACTATTTTTTGGATCTTTTAAATTTTAGCTCTAGTAATGCAGATAGTGGTCCAATTTCAACAAATTTTCATTCTCACTAATTATGGTGTATAATTAGTAGGAATTTTGTGTCTGGGTTTTACTGATGTACTGCACAGTATATACTTGATCTCAACCAATGACTGAGATAGTTTATAGCCACCTAAAATGTCTTTGGTTACTCTTATGCTCCTCATTTACTCTGATTTTTTCCAGTCCTTCTAGAATGCCCTGAAGTTATGGGTAACTGGAGGTACGTAAGAACTATTAGCAGTGAATCAGTTTGGGGGAACCCACAGACCTTCTTGGGCTTCCCAGGTGGCACTAGTGCTAAAGGACCCATCTGCCAATGCAGGCAACATAAGAGACATGGGTTTGATCCCTGGGTAGATCCACTGGAGGAGGGCATGGAATCCCACTCCAGTGTTCTTGCCTGGAGAATCCCATGGACAGACAAGCCTGGTGGGCTACAGTCTATTGGGTAGCAAAGAGTCAGACATGACTGAAGTGACTTAGCATGCATACTCTCACAGACCTTGAGAGTAGAACTTGTAGATGTGTATTTTTAGCTCTGCACATAATTACCTTTGTCTGAAAGCTATGAGAAATGCTATTGAAAAACCATGGATGTCTCCATGGAGTAGACATATAATAACTACAATCTCATAAGAAGAAAAGAATTGTACACAATTAGCAAAAGCACTTATGAAACTATAGTGGATCTTTGAGTTCTACCATGTTTAACGCACAGGCAGTCAAGCACTTTATAGCAGGCAACCACAAAGTATTAGATTTAATTTCTTGACTGCTTGTTCTTCTACTTTGGTAGTGAAAGTCAAAGAACTTTTTCTTAGAATTATTAATAATAGGCATGGAACTTAGACTAAGTTTGTTATTTTTTAATGATCATTTTTAGTGGTTCTACTTTTAGTTAGGAGATCTTGCTTAATCGCAGTTTAGAGAATTAAGTAAAATGGCAGCTTTTGCTATGCAGTGCCTCAGCATATAATAGTATTGCTTTCTTATCTACCTTAGCATCTGAAAATAAAACATTCTCAACTATCTTACTCTATCAAATTTGGCATCTACTTGTATATATTTCCCTTGTTTGGACTCAAGATAATGGTTATTTGATGATTTTTAAAAATTCAAAAATATCAAATGAAACTCACACTTTGGGGGCATTATTAAGATTAAATGTGAATCAAATATGGACCTTACTTTAAGGAAATTGTTGCTTGGTAGACACACTGACATACTTTAAATAATTAAAATACAGGCAGGTATTTTAAGACATCATAATAAAATCTATGTTTTCAACAAAAATATTTATTTACCTTAAGATGTGTGCCACACGTATTTCTATGTGTTGCAGATAAAAAAGTGAGAAAGACAGTCAAGCTCTCTATTCTTATTGAGGTTATAGTGCCATGATGGATAGGCAGACAGTAAGAAAACAATAAATGAACAAGAAATTTCAGGTAGAGATTACAGTTATAGGAATCACTATAAAGACAACTTACAGGAATTCAAAACTGAGTGGAAGAGCATGGTAGAGAGTATCAGGATGGAAAAACGACAGTCAATGATAACTGCAATTTGGGCTCTGAGTAAATAGGAATATCATCATAAAGAAAAGAAAAAAATGGCAACAGTAATTTGAGGGAGGGAAGAACATGAGGGTGAAGAGTGAAAAAATTCAAGGTGTCACTTGAATGTTACCAAATATTCCACCTCCAAACACCTGGTGTTTGGACGCACTGCACATTGAAAGCAGCCTTTCATCCAACCTACTCCCATCCCTCCTGACATCCATATGGGACTGATTAATATGCAACATACCGCACCCGGAATGGGACGTTAAAGGCAAAACATGCTAGTTTCCCAGCCAAGACCTTCACGCTGACTAATCCTATGTTAAACCCACTCATTCTTCATACAGCATTCCACTGCCATCGTCTTAGTGAGCCTTCACTCATTGCCTTTGGTTGCAATTACTTCCAAACATGGTCATGACTTCCATGAGATTATGCATTCTACTGTATAAAGACCAGGTTATTTTTACTTTCTTTTATTTTTAATTGGAAGAAAATTGCTGTACAACAACATGAATCAGCTATAAATATACATATATCCCCTCCTCTTGAACCTCCCTCATACTGTTTTTACTTTCTTATCCTCTAAAGAGTAATACATGTAACCATTGTATAGATATCAGCTTCAAATAATATTTTAGTATTTAAATAAACAAAATCTAGATTTTTGATGCAAGTAAATCATCTAGGTCAGAGGTTGGTAAACTTTTTGTGTAAAAGGTCATATAATAAATGTTTAGGTTATTCCCACCATGATGTCTCAACCACTCAACTCTGTCCATGTGGTGTGAAATAGACAATTTAGAATTAAGTGGGTGTGATTGTACATAGCAAGTTTTTTATTTACATGGAGGGGATAGTTATAACCAGCAGGTCCTAGTTGACTGAAAAATTCCTTTTGTTTACTTCTCCCTCATAGCCCTTCCACCACTCACGCTCCAAAAAACATTAAATGAACACTTAACACCTACTGTCATTGGCTCTTCAGGCTTCCCTGGTGGCACTAGTGGTGAAGAAGCCAGCTGCCAACGCAGGAGACTCGAGACACAGTTCCGATCCCTGGGTCAGAATTATCCCCTGGAGGAGGACATAGAAACCCTCTCCAGTATTCTTGCTGGGAGAATCCCATGGATAGAAGAGCCTGGTGGGTTATGATCCATAGGCTCACAAAGAGTCAGACAAACTGATGTGACAGCGCATGCCTCATAGGACCTTATGCTTCAAAGATGAAAGAGTCAGGCCAGGACCTGACGCTACAAAAAAAAAAAAAAGGTAAAGATGTTGTCACTCAGTGTGTGGAGGGCTCTGTAGAAGCATCAAGAATGGGCACCCGTTTCCATCTGGGGTGGTGGGAGTGGGGTTATTAACAATAAGGGAATTTACCTAGAGGAAGCAACATTTGAAGCAGAGGAAGAGTTGGTCAGATGAAGAAGAGGAGCAAAGCATTT
The DNA here is from genome assembly GCA_007570785.1 of Antilocapra americana. Lineage (NCBI taxonomy): Eukaryota > Metazoa > Chordata > Mammalia > Artiodactyla > Antilocapridae > Antilocapra > Antilocapra americana. The sequence continues at coordinate 23,080,326 of ML663565.1, forward strand.
CTGTCCAAGGAAGTAGGTTATGGAAAAGCTCAGAGTGAACAATAAAAGCACAGCAGATACAGTTCAATCCAGTCTAACAATTCATAGGGTGATAGATGTGACAGAAGCAGCCAGTTGCCCTCACATTAGATCTGTCAGAGGTCAGCAGGACATTAGGAATAGCTAGCTTGAGCCTATTAAAGAGGGCTTGACTATGAGTTGGAGAAATCAGATCTTGGAAGGAATTCTAGGAACAGGTAGGACGGAACTAGAGGATGGAAAAGAGAGAGAGAGTGAGACAGAGAGAGAGGGGACAGAGTTACAAGAGAGAGGTTATAGGAGAGAAATAAAGGTAAATTAAAAATGAAGGACTTGTAAACAATTTAAATATTTTTAAGCAAGGAAGGTGCACAACTAATTTGCAGTTTAAAAAGGGAATTGGATAATATTATGGAGCACAAATGTGAAATGGGTAGGAGTTTATAATAATATAATATCCCCTAACTCACTATAGTAATTTATTGCAAAACCAAAAGTTATCTGAGTCATAGTAGTGGTGATAGATGTAAAGGCACATATGTGAGACATTTGGGAGAAAGAATAAAACAGACATGGTGACTGTTAAAGGGGGATGAGATAGAGAAAAAAATCTAGGAAAACTCCCAGTTTACAAGCTTGAGTGAAATGGCAGGGTGATAGTGATTCCCATTTGATAGGATGGGAAATCAAGGGATGGAAGAGTTTGAGATGTGGGAGGAGGGAATGGTGAATTCATTTTGATGGGCCAAGTTTAAGGTGGCTATAATATAAAGATCAAGTAAACATGTAAATGCAAAGTTGGGACTATTGGTCTAGAGCTCAAAGGAAAAAATAATGGATTTTATAACTATCATCATATAGTTGGTTGATAAGGTTGTGGCTGACATTACAGTCACCCATAGGATGTATATAATGAGACAAGAAATGAGTCATAAAAACCTAGGAGTTGCCTATCATATCAGTTATCATTTACTGATAATAAAAGCATCATAAAAATTATTGACTGGCCACATGGGGTCTTAGTTGCAGCATGTGGGGTCGAGATTCCCAACCAAGGATCAAACCTGGGTCTTGCAATGAGAATGGAGTTTTAGCCATTGGACTACCAGGGAAGTTCTAACAATGCATCATTTGCTTTAATTTTCTGGATAAACTGGGATTGTTATTCTGGTTTTCACTTGAACTCTCTCATGAGCAGTGACTTAGTCAAGGCTTAGGGTCCAGTGGGTCAACTGGTCAGCTGAGATGGCTGGCTCTCTCTCTCTCTCTCCATGTGGTCTTTCATCTCAAGTTTTTTCATCAAACAGCAGTCTCAGAATAGCATTCCAAGAGGAAGGAGAAGTTGCAAGATTTCTTGAAGCCTGGACTCTAGAACTTGCACATGTGGTTTTCATCAAATTCTATTGGCCATGCTTAGTCCCAAGGTCTATTCAAGGAAAAAGAAATATATTCCATCTTTCGATGGAAAAGCTGCAAAGAATTAGTGGCCACCCCTGCATGACATGTACATTTATTGAGTATGCAGAAGCAAGGCCCATGTCGGAACTGAAAAGAAGTTGGAAAGGGAAAGGAAGAAAGAGTAAAGTTATGAAGTCAAGGAACAGACTCTGCAAAAATGAGAGGAAAAGGTCACAACATAAATCTCATAAAGAAGTCAAGTCAGATCAGTTCCAAAAATAGTAATTGGATTTAGCGGTTATGTCTTTGATAAAGCTAGGAAGAAATGTGTCTGCTGTCGGTATGTGGTGGTGGAAGTCACTTTAAAGTGGTTGTTATTGGAAAGAGGTGAGCTGGAGAAAGTGACTGTGGGTTATTAGTTGAGTTTGTGAAGGAAAGATAGTTGAGGTGTGTATCTGGTCAAATTGTGTGACCTGATTGTAGGAAGGGCCAGAAGTAAAGACATATGATATAAAGTATTTAAGAAGGGATAAACGGGCTGCCCTGGTGGTCCAGTGGTTAAGAATCCACCTTGCAATCAAACAGGGGTTTGATCCCTGGTTGGTGAACTAAGATCCTACATGCCCTGGAGCAGCTGAGCCCCTGCCCTGCAGCTCCTTAGCCTGAGCTCCACAATTAGAGAATTCTATGCATCACAACAAAAGATCCCACATGATGCAATGAAGGGCCCATGTGATGCAGCTGAGACCCCACTCAGCCAAATAAATAAATAAAAATGAAATTATTTTAAAACATTATTAAAGAAGGGATAAATTATGAAGCAAAGTCCTAGAGGAGGTGGAGGCAGTGACATTCAGAGGCTATTAAAGAGTTAGAAACTTTGAGAAGGTAAATGGATGTAAGATACTTTTGATATAGATGACTAATGTTTTTCTTTTATCAATAATGTTTTCAAGTAGCTCTTTAGAAAAATAGCATGAGGCTTTGGTATATTCTTATTTCTACAAATAATTTACTTGTTGTTGCTCTTTAAGTAATTGATTTGTGACTAATGTAAAGAGATGATTATTTTAGATAAAACTTCCAGTTGGAAGGCACAGTTTATTACTGTTTATTATAGACTATGTTCAGAATGTAGAAATCAGGAATAAAGGAGCTTCTCTTATATTTTCAGCTATCCTAATGGAGAATTAAAATTCTTACATATTTCTAGTGCCATTCAAATCTGCCAGCATATTTCAGAACACATTTAGAGAGGGATGAGTAGGTGGCTGCAGGCAAATACAAGCTGAAAAGCACCTTCATTAGAAAATAGCTTCCACTAAGAAGGCAAAACCAATTATGGGCTTAGCTGCCAAAAGGAAAACAAATGTTAGTAGTTGACATAACTACAGCTATTGTTAAACTAAATATTCAGGCTGGGTAACTTTCCTTTAATGAATACACTCTGTTGTTATGAAATATTTCTTTACAAAGTACAAATCAATAAGGAAACTTTAGGTATTTGCAAAGCACAGGTAACACTTGGAAGTAAGCCCTAGAATTTCCAATAAGATTAGGTATTTTCTCAGCATTTCATCTGGTAAACACTACATGTTAATATTTACATTTTGAGTATAATCAACTTCCGTAATCTGAACTATGAGCTTAGTTTACTTAACCCCCAGGAATCTCCAGTACACATTCTTTACACATCCCCTTCCCTTTTCTCTGTTTATGGGAATTATGTATAGTATTATAGGACCCTGCAGTGATGGAATATTTAGGGTTTTTATTATCCTATATGACTGGCCTATATGATTACACCCTAGAAAATTAAACTGGTATTAGTAATGCATAAAACGTGATTTTTTTTCTATGTATATGTATGCATAAAATGTTAAATTTCAAGATGGTTTTAATATCTTGCCGCCCCTGTTTTTCATAGAATGATTAATTTTCTGAAGGACTCCTGTTTTAAAACTATTTGAATAAAATGTGAATAAAATAAAGTTTGTGTTTAATGAAAACTATTTGATAGCACTATTTTCATGCTTCATCTATCAAAGCAGTAATCCAAATTTGCAGAGCAGCCTAAGCAAAGACTTGTAGTATTTGTGAGGCTTGTATTATTTGTGACTGACACTATCTGTGATTATCTCTTCCCGAGACTGCAGTACTGTAATCACAAAAATGTTATTTCAGAGGGCATGCAGTATTCTCTGGGTAAAATAACCAGTTATTTTAGCTTGTGAACGCAAAGAGATTCCTCACCATTTGTCTCCTTCATTAATTTTAGTTGTGTTCACACTTTGTTTTGTGCATGTCTCAGTGTGTAAACATTACAGAAAGAGTCAAAATTGTCACTTAATAGTTTGTTTTTGTTTTTAATTTTATGTATAGTGTAGGGGAATAAAAAGTTTTCCTTGACCCTGTTCAGTTCCATGCCTGGTTCTGAAAATTAAACTGACCGAAACAGACTGACAAGAGAAAAGCATTCAAATTGATTTATTGTAAGTTTTATATGACACAGGAGCCTTCTTAAGGAAGTGAAGATCTAAAGAAATGGTTAAATCTCAATTGTTTTATGCTAGGTTTAATTAAGAATGCACACTCACGGAGAAGTGTGGTAGACAGGTCAAAGAATACAAAGTAAGGGTAGTAAACTGGGAGAAATTTAATGGAGTCTTATCTCTGTATTTAGAGATAAGAATGCTCCATTCCTTCAGATATAGGAAGGGCATCTCTCACCTGAGGGTGCTAGGATCACTTTCAGAGGAGAGGGTTGGATGGAATATCCAAGTGAACTCCCCATTTCTCCCATTTTCCAGAACTCCTTCCACAAGGTACCATATTTTGGAGTATCATATGCACTGAATCCCATCAACATGCCTTCATGGTGCATTAAGGTGATCGGTGTTTAAGTATGGAAAATAACCCAAACAAAATCGATTTTAAAAGTCAATGTAGCTTTAAAAATATTTATTTATTTTTGATCATGCTGGGTGTTCACTGCTGCGTGTGGCTTTCTCTAGGTGTGACAAGCAGGTACTCTCTAGTTGTGGTGTGTGGGCTTCTCATCGTGGTGCTTCTCTTGTTGTGGAGTGTGGGCTCTAGCACGCTAGCTCAGCAGTTGTGGCTCACAGTCTTAGTTCCCCTGTGGCATGTGGAATCTTCCCAGACCAGGGATTGAACCTGTGTACCCTGCATTGGCAGGTGGATTCTTAACCACTGGACCACCAGGGAAGTTCTCAATATAGCTTTTAAATTAGGGACCATGATTAGGGACCATATCATGCTTTAGAACTTACAAAAATGTAGTATATGTATAGAAAAAAATATAAATATTAATTATCTCTAGGTGCTGGGATGAATAAAGTACTTTAAAAAAATTTGAATTGAATGGGCAATTCAGCATTTTACCCAGATATCTACTAGAGGAACTATAAAATAATTTTAGTTGCTTCTTAAACAGGTGAAAGAATTAGGAGTCTGTGTACTGACAAGCCTCCAGATTGCCAAGAAAGTTAGTCATTAAATATCACATTGACATGATCTTGTATGTATTAACAATGTATAGAAGCAGGTAGTAAGTAAATATATAAAACACTTTTATCATAATATCACAAATGGTTCCCCCCCTTCAGTAGATGACTATATCTGACTCAGATTTAGTATCTCATTTCCAGAGAGAAAATTTAATGAAATATGTTGATTATTGTATTAGGCAATAGGGAGTTCATCAAAACAGATTCAATTCTAACTCATTTAATCCAAATTATTCTTATTTTCCTTATTTCTACATGATCCATATTTTCCCCCACTTACTAGCTGAGGGTAGTATTGAACAAATTCTTAATTTCTTGTGCTTCAGTTTTTTAATCTTTGTAATGAATTTGATTATAGGACCTAGCTGATAGGGTTGTGATGAAAATTATAAGAGTTGATATATATAAAGCACTTAAAACAAAGCCTGGCACATATTAAGCATGCAATAAATGTGAGCTATTATTATCTAATGTCTCCTTTTACACACACCCCACTGTTCTTTTCCCCAGTCACCTTACTTATTTTCTAAGTATCTGTTCCTTAACTGCCAAGCCTAAACATCATCATATTAAGTAAGAAACTTAAAGAGTCCTCCTTACAGATAAGATCCAAGGATCTTAGATCCAGGATCCAAGATCCTGTCCCAAATGAAATCTCATGAGGCTCTTTTACCTAATTTGACTTTAAAGGGTTATGGGAATTGAGAATCTCTTGAAGACATTGGGGTCAACTTCTATTTCTTATTATGGTTTATTAAATATTACCTAACTTTGATTAGCATTGCTTTTTTAAAAATTTTGTAGCATTTTTATATAGAACTTGTTAATATCTCATGATTTCCAATAATATTTAAGATGATCTTGAATTTTTAAAATCTCTTTCTCTCTTAACATATCTTTTCTCCTTCCTAGCTATATAATGCATTTCTGAACTTAAAGATCATCTTATCTTCTATAGAATTTTACCTTCATCTTTTATTCACATTTACTAAAATCATAGTTCTGTTAATACATTATTGACCAAGGGATTTTTTGCAGAAACTAATGCCTCTGGTCAGTTATGTGTTAAGAAATGAATGTTGAATCAAGTTATATAAATATGTATGCTATAATTCAAAATGGACAATTTATTTGGGGAATGACTAACTTATTAGTTATTAGGATAGATTTAATTGATTTATATAGAACTTTTTTTCAATCATATATTTAAACTTTTATCTTTACCAGATTCTGTCTTGAAATTTCTGTTTCAGTCATTCTTTTTCTCTTACTACAAAGCCACCCAATTATAGTACACAAAATATAAATTTTTCTCTTATATAATAGTAGTGATGCTAACTAATTAATTAGCTAAACTCATTGTATTGGATTGGATAAAATGTTCGTTTGAGTTTTTCTGTAAGATGTTATGGCCAAACCAGTATTTGTACTGTGATAATTTTGATTATTGGGTAAAGATGCTATTAAACTTGGAAGCTTGACCTTTTAGTTTGAAAGGAGCTGTGTCATGTAATTTAAACCTTGACTACGCCAACTATTACTTATGGCATGCTCAGTATTTTAAACTTCATAATTGGTATACAGTTGGGTTTGTAAATTAAAATGCCAGTTTATAATCTTTGGTATGGAATGTGATTTAGTAAACTTGCTCTTAATCTTCACCTATCTTTATTTTTTAATTAATTGTATGCTTTTATTCAAGACACTGTAAACTACTACAAGGTAATTTTAGATTTGAGCCTGAGATAAATATCCTGAAATTGAGTTTCTTTTATTACTGTATAATAGCTTCCATTCCTAATCATCAGTTCTGCATCTTGCATTGTTGAGGTAGTCTGTCTCCAAGTGTTATTTACTGACATGTTTTAATTATGAGTGCCACATGTAGTGGGTTATACACTGAGGAGTTCGAGAGGCTGGATTGAGTTCCCTGTGAGAGTTTATTTGGTCAAGATATTTTGAGAACAGACTTCATAAGAAGGATTTTTATAATTCCACAGGCATGTTTTCCATGGAAAAATCTGACTATTATGAGGCATTGAAATATGTTCTCTGTGCTGGACCAGAATCTCAGTGCAACATGTAGGTTTTTTTTTTTTCCTGTATTCTTATTTTTGTTACAGGACACATAAATGAATAACATGTGTTGTATTAATTCTGGTTGTGGTCCTTGCTATGGCTTTGAACTGCATGATGATATCAGGGGAAAATAAATGCCTGTCTTTTGAGGAGTTCAAATATATTTTGAAGTTTAATCAGAATTTCAAAGGGAATTAATTTTACTATGTGTTAAGAAATATTAAGGAGACAATTCATACTTCTCTATAGAATGAGACATTTGACTGGAAAGCATTCATTTAATTTGAACTGTATGTAAAAAAACACTAAGACAATATCTTCGTTTGGCCAAAAGTCTGATAAAATTTAGAGTAATAGTAACCCTTGTTTTGTATTCAGCAATCAGAAAAGCACAAATAACCAGATTTTTAAAAATACAGTATTGTATTCCAATTCATTTGAATAATGTGACTTCAAGACAGTATTATATTCTAGGGTGCCTTTGAATAACCAAAGCAAGAAAATGTTATATTCAGTGTAGTTTTATTGCTGAAGTATTTTTAAAGACACTTTCTGACTTGTCTAGGCTTGTCTAACATACCTGTACTGTCCACAGCCTTAACTAAGTGATAGTTTATTTTTCTCATTTTCCATGGTTATCTCTGGGAATTTCCCTTTGGTCCTGTAAAGACTGCAGATATTATCTTGACTATTTCTTCTCCTAAACTGAAGTTGTCTCAAATTCATTCCTAATTCTGGTCTTTGGTTGTCCACTCTGTCGTAGGGCAGAATAAACCTGCAAAGAAAGAGTAAGAGAGAAATACAATGAAACCCTTTCTGCTGACTTCCAACCCTCACCATGCCCCTGGCACTGCTCTAGTCTTCTTGGCCACTCCCATCCTGTCATTTCATCCCCACATCTTTTTTTCCCTCTGTTCATTCCCCATTTAATGGTCAGACATTCAAATACTATTTCTTAATGAAGAAGGAAGATTTACTATTTCTTAATGAAATCTATGAATGCAAGCTTGTTTGTTTGTTTCCCCTGAACTAAAATTAATCCTATTGTGAATACTTGTGTTTCAATAGCATCTTAATGCAGATATCGGTATTCTTTAGGACCAGTTCTGGGACTAACAGAGGGAAGTCCAGTTGGGCAGGATTAATAATAATAATCATAAAGACTGGCCATGAGTGTCAAAGGAGAAAAAGTTCCATTGGCAATCCATTAAGCAGAATGCCAACTTGCATCACTTATTTTGTAAATGTCTCACTTATTTGTTATTTTTGTTTTAATGTATTGTACTGTTAGAGTCTCCACAAAATGTAAGAAAAAATGGTATAGACAAAGCTGTGATGAAAGTATATTTTGTAGTATATATGGATCAGGATTCCTCAGTGGGCTTCCTCTGTGACTCAGCAGTAAAGAATCCACCTGCAATTCAGGAGCCAGAGGAGATGCAGATTCAGTCCCTGGGTGGGGAAGATCCCCTGGAGGAGCAAATGGCAACCCACTCTGTATTCTTGCCTGGACAATCCCATGGACAGAGGAGCCTGGCAGGCTACTGTCCACGGGGTCACAAAGGGTCATACATGACTAAGCAATGAGCCCATGCACACATGCATACATGGTTCTTCAACAGCACCACTGTTGATATTTTAGGCTAGATCATTCCCATGCTCCTAGCATCCCCATATTCTAATGTGAAAACCTGAAATGTCCCCACACATTTCAGGCAAAATCACCTCTGGTAGAGAACTACTGGTTTAGAAGGAGAGTATTCAGTTTACATAATAAGCAATGGTAATAGAAAGAAACAGAACAGTCTTTGGGCAATGAGGCAACACTAAGAGATACGTCCAACATGCCCGCAGAGCTTCTCAGGTCTCTACCCTTCAGTCTGTTGGAGACTTCCATCACTGTTTGCAGACAGAGGTGCCACCAATTGCTCGAAACTGATGAAAGTATAACTTTTGATTTCCAAGCATGGAATATGATTCTGCAGAGTTGAGCCATAAGAGCATTTAGAATCACTCCCATATATGGCAGCTAGATAGGTTATGTTAGGATCATACTTCTAGGCTGGCCTAGGAAATAAAAAATTATAATTTAGATTCTATGGAAAAATACATTCAGAGATCTAAATATTTTTTATAAATACCATGGATTGCTAGTTTACATATACTGGGTTTTAGCATATCTTGTAATTATTCTTAATAATTTCTCTTTTTAATGATTCTTATTTTTTTAAAGTAGGGCTCAATATGAAATATTTGTCCTGATAAATTTTATACATCAAATTTCAATTAAAATTCAATGTCTGCCATACTAGGAAGAAATGTCATTTTTAAATTGTTCTCTTGGGCTCCAAGTTCATTTTTTGTTTGTACAACTTAATAAAGATAGCCAAATATTATCTATTTATCTTTATTTTTCTCTGCCTTCACACTTAATCTTTTTTATGTAAATACTTATGTTGTGGCTCTTCAATTTGACATTAAAATGTCCTATTTAATACTTAAGATTTCCAGATTTAAAGAGTTGATTTATTCCCTACTGCTTTATGCACCATAGTTACTCAATGGAAACTTGTTGAAGAAATATTTAGTTGTATGAATTTGCATATTTAATTACAAGCCAACTCATCTTAATTTTTTGTGTTTTGTGGTATTAAAACTAATTATCAGTGGAGACATTTTTAATTTCATGATTGAATACAGGATGAATGCAAAAATTCTCATATATAATTTTCCTTCTATTTCAGAATAAATCTGGAAAAGTACCTGTGAGGCTAACACATGTCACTGAAGAGTTTCATTTGGCATATAAATTTTCTTAATTGTCTGATGAAGATACTCTAAAAGGAAAAAACTGAATAATAGTTATAGAAGAGTAGTCAGATGAGATATAAATATGTGTACAGATTTATTTTCATTGTAATAAACTTGATTGCCATAGTGTTAAAATCAGAGAGTTATAAAACAGAGAAGAATTAAAAGGATTCTCAGCTCATCTGTGATCCAAATATTATATTAATGATCCTTTTAAACATCTTTTATTAGATAAACAGTTGTGTTATATTGGATGTGTACATGCAAAAATATTGACCAGCTGAAAACAGGTGAAAAAATATTATGAGATAGATTGGAAAATATTTTGAAAATAATACTGTTAACTACTGTAGCAACCTCAATAATGTTACTGAATAATACCACACCTCTCTCAGCATTAACTAATAATAACAGTAATGGTACCATTAGTGTTAATAGCCTATATTTACCCAGTACATTTTCCACAATTTTCAAAGCACTCTTCTTCTTTCTCTTCTTATCTGATATTTGAAGCAATCTTGTGAGAAATGTGAGTCAGAAATATTTCTTGTGAGAAATATTGGAGTATTACAGTGATGAGTATAGAAGATTAGAAAAAAATAATTTATCAGCATTCAAAATAATTGTTAGTGAAAATTAAGATGAAATCATATTTTAAAATATCAAGTATTGTTCCTACTATTACTTTTTCACAAATTTTTACAAATAAATCTTGTTAATGTTTCAGAAGGCAAAAAAGAATTTAAAGCGTCAGATAAAAATGGATACTGTGGTACTATGAGTGTGTTTTATTTTCATTTATATATGTAAATAATTTTTAAGCATATTTTGTGATTATAAACTATTTGAAAACATAAACAGAGCATGTTGTTGTTATTCAGTCTCTCAGTCATGTCCAACTCTTTGCGACCCCATGGATTGTAGCATCCCAGGAATCCCTGTCCTTCACTATCTCCCGGAGCTTGCTCAAACTCATGGACATTGAGTCAGTGATGCCATCCAACTGTCTCATCCTGTCTTCACCTTCTCCTCCAGCCTTCAGTCTTTCCGAGCAATAGGGTCTTTTCTAATGAGACGGCTCTTTGCATCAGGTGGCCACAGTATTGGAGCTTCAGCTTCAATATCAGCCCTTCCAGTGAATATTCAGGACTGATTTCCTTTAGGATTGACTGATTTGATCTCCTTGCAGTCCAAGGGACTCTCAAGAGTCTTCTCCAACACCACAGTTCAAAAGCATCAATTCTTTGGCACTCAGCCTTCTTTATGGTCCAACTCTCACATCCAAACATAGTGATCATGGTTTAGCTGCTAGGTTGTGTCCGACTCTTGTGACACCATGGACTGTAGCCTACCAGGCTCCTCTGTCCATGGGATTCTCCAGCCAAGAATATGACTACTGGAAAAACCATAGCTTTGACTGTATGGAACTTTGTTGGCAAAGTAATGTCTCTGCTTTTTAATATGCTGTCTAGGTTGGTCATAGCTTTTCTTCCAAGGAGCAAGCATCTTTTAATTTCATGGCTGCAGTTGCCATCTACAGTGATTTTGGAGCCCAAGAAAATAAAATCTGTCATTATTTCCATTGTTTCCCCATCTGTTTACCATGAAGTAATGGGGCTGGATGCCATGATCCTAGTTTTCTGAATGTTGGGTTTTAAGCCAGCTTTTTCACTTTCCTCTTTCACCTTCATCAAGAGGCTCTTTAGTTCTTCTTCACTGTCTGCCATAAGGGTGGTGTCATCTGCATATCTGAGGTTATTGATATTTCTCCCAGCAATCCTTGATCCCAAACAAAATAATACTTAATGAGAATCTTAGGATATATTCAATAATATCAAATTTAATAAAGTGTAAAATACATATATAATATTTTAAAGTGTATGTATGGGAAATGTCCTAATATATACTAAATAATTAGGTAGTATACATTATGTATATAATAATAAGGACTTCCTAGGTGGCTTAGATGGTAAAGAATCCACTTGCAATGCAGGAGACCTGGGTTCCAATCCTGCATCAGGAACCCCTGGAGGAGGAAATGGCAATCCACTCCAGTATTCTTGCCTGAGAAATCCCATGGACAGAGGAGCCTGGCTGTCCACAGTCCTTGGGTTCACAAAGAGTCTGACATGACTGAGTAACTAACACACTTTCATGCTACATAATTATAGATGCAGTATACTATATATTGGGCTTCCCAGGGGACTCAGTGGTAAAAGAATCCACCTGCCAATGCAGGAGATGCAAGAGACAGGTCTATCCCTGGGTCAGGAATATCCCCTGGAGAAGGAAATGGCCACCCACTCCAGTATTCTTGCTTGGGAAACCCATGGACATAGAAGCCTGGCAGGCTACAATCCATGGGTGGTAAAAGAGGCTGACATGACTTAGCGACTAAACAGCACATGTTTTATAAATCATACAAATCTTTCTATGATCCACATTTCCATGATGGTATCAACCACTGAAGAGATGCTCAGCAAATATTTGTCACATGAATGAGTGAATATAAACTCAATTGGAGCCATACTATAAAATAAATATAGTTTGCAAAATCCTAAGCCTGCTACAAAGTAGAATTAAACGTGATGAAGCTTCTACTAGGTATGGAAAATTTACTGCCTACACTCAGTGAAGAATGGTTATTTTAACATGCTCAGTCAAGTGGCAGAAGTTTTGAAAATTACCTGGTTTGAATGATGCTAATAAAAATTCCTCAAAATATTTAGAGAAAAATTGACTCAAGAAAATAAAAGGATGTTTAGAGCAAACATTTTATTTAAGTGTTTGGAACCAGTTAGCCTGTGAGGCTATTCATAAAGGCACTCAATTTCTCATATGTAATATGGAAATAATAATATCTTTCTTGATTGTGCATAATGACTGTTAGGGTTAGATCATCCACATGAGCTGAAAACTATCAAGTCTCTAGTGGAAGCCACAGCATATAAGCACTTGCTCCTTCCAAAACAAGAGAATCCCAATTAGAGCAGGGATCATGGAAGAATTGGGGAATTCTCATGTACGTCATTATTATTCTAGCATACATAAGGACTCTCTGATCCCTGTTTTCCAGTCTTCTTCACAGCTGCAGTCTAGAGCTGAAGCATTTATAAGTCATGTGTCATCCTTAGCTACAGACCCAGAACTGATTTTTCCCATCTGGAAAATGGAACAGGATGTTAAGGATTACTCTAAGGAGACAGCAGTAGGGCTTTTACATTTATGAGAGTTTTGTCAGCTAAGGGAGGCATACAGGCCAGTCAAAATCCTTTATTACTATATGAAAGCAGGAACAAGATTAATAAGAAAAACGCATAGCAGGTAATACGTTTCCACATACTTTTCTCCATGGCTGGCTATTGGGAAATGTCCTTCCTTGACCTGTTGGGTGCTCTAATGAGGCACTGTGGTTCCACTGCTATCAAAGGCTAATTTATGTGATAAAGTTCCTCTTTGCTGCTGCTGCTGCTAAGTTGCTTCAGTCGTGTCCGACTCTGTGCGACCCCATAGACGGCAGCCCACCAGGCTCCCCTGTCCCTGGGATTCTCCAGGCAAGAACACTGGAGCAGGTTGCCATGTGCTCCTTCAAGTGATCTTCCTGACCCAGGGATTGAACTGGCAACTCTTACATCTCCTGCATTGGCAGGCAGGTTCTTTACCACTAGCACCACCCTGGGAAGCCCCAGACTAGTCTTATTCTACCTCTTATTCATCACCACTTTGATTATTATCTTAATTCTGGCAGTTCTAACTGCAGTTATATTGTGTCTGGCTTTCTAAAGATAAAATAGCCTCTATTATCTTTGACGGCAATTTGCTTGTTCCAGAGCCCAGTAGGGGTTAAAAAGAAAACTAAGATATTTTTCATGGTCTTAAATTTTCTTTATCATAAAACATCTGATTCTTGTGTAGTCTCACCTCAAAATGCATCTCTCACTAAGGGCAAAATTTAGAGGGTATTAAAATTAAACCATCTTCCTGAGTTTACACAGGTGATGACAGTAATATAATGTACTTTGTTTTTCTTTTAGATCTCCAACTAAAGAAATGGATTCAGAAGAGAAGGAAATTGTGGTTTGGGTTTGCCAAGAAGAGAAAATTGTGTGTGGGCTAACCAAACGCACCACCTCCGCAGACGTCATCCAGGCTTTGCTTGAGGAACATGAGACTACATTTGGGGAGAAACGATTTCTTCTGGGAAAGCCCAGTGATTACTGCATCATAGAAAAGTGGAGAGGCTCTGAACGGGTTCTTCCTCCCCTAACTAGAATCCTGAAGCTTTGGAAAGCATGGGGAGACGAGCAGCCTAATATGCAGTTTGTTTTGGTTAAAGCAGATGCTTTTCTTCCAGTTCCCTTGTGGCGGACAGCTGAAGCCAAATTAGTGCAAAACACAGAAAAACTGTGGGAGCTCAGCCCAGCAAATTATATGAAGACATTACCACCAGATAAACAAAAAAGAATAGTCAGGAAAACTTTCCGGAAACTGGCTAAAATTAAGCAGGACACAGTTTCCCAAGAGCGAGATAGTATGGAGACATTAGTTCACCTGATTATTTCCCAGGATCACACTATTAATCAACAAGTCAAGAGAATGAAAGAGCTGGACCTGGAAATTGAAAAGTGTGAAGCGAAATTTCATCTTGATCGGGTAGAAAATAATGGAGAAAATTATGTCCAGGATGCATATATGTTGCCCAGTTTCAGTGACGTTGAGCAAAAGCTAGGCTTGGAATATGATGAAAGGCAGATTCTGGAGGACCTGAGAGAAAGTGATGGAATTGTACAGCTGGAGGAACGACTGACCTACTACAGAAAGCTCATTGATAAGCTCTCTGCCGAAATAGAAAAAGAAGTAAAAAGTGTTTGCATGGAGATAAATGAAGATGCAGGAGGGGCAGCTGCCAGTGAACTTGAAAGCTCTAATTTAGAGAGTGTTAAGTGTGATTTGGAGAAAAGCATGAAAGCTGGTTTGAAAATCCACTCTCACTTGAATGGCATCCAGAAAGAGATTAAATACAGTGACTCATTGCTTCAGATGAAAGCTAAGGAATATGAGCTCCTCGCCAAGGAGTTCAGTTCCCTTCATATCAGCAATGCAGATGAATGCCAGCTAAAGGAAAACAGAGGAAAGGAATCTGAGATGCCCACCAGCAATGGGGTGCTTTCTCCTTTTACTCAAAGAATATCTAACATGTATACAAATGACACAGACTCAGACACTGGTATCAGCTCTAACCACAGTCAGGACTCGGAAACTGCTGCAGGAGATGTGGTACTGTTGTCAACGTAATTTAAATGGCTTCACTCTGACCTACTTTAATATTGTTCGTGTTTGTTTAATTTAATAGGAAAATTTAAATATTCCACTCTGGAGAAAAATGTAAATAATGTTAAGGAATCCAGTAGCTAATAAGAACTAGAGAACTTGGTTTGTTGGTTTGTTTTGATTTAAGAGTTCCAGTGTTATCTAATTATTACAAGTTCAAACAATGAACTGTTTATTAGGAATGCAGCAAAAATAGCTTGTAGATATATAACAGAGAAATAATTTGATGTGAATTATAATCTGTTTCTGTGAGAAGTGATTTGTTCAGATTTCAAACTAATTCTTAATATTAGACATCAATATATTGAAACTATACACGTGAACAAGTAAAATTAAGATGTATTGTTATAGAGTTTTCATCACTGTATCATTGGTATTTTATAATCTGTAAAGTACATGCTAACTCTTAGATTGTAACTGTATTAATTCAAATCCTTGTTCATTTCTTTGCTATTTAGAATGCATATCATCTCTGTTACTTCCTGAACCCCTCTACCTGTTTAGGTTTAGATTACAGGAGATGGAAGGATTGTTACTGGGACACATACAAATACCATCAGTGGATCAGACAGGGGTATAGATAAGAAAAACCAGGTTTTGCAGACAACAGCAACTTTTCTAAAGAAGCTGAAAATTTTTTTTATTTTATTTTATTTTTTTTAATTGTTTTTGCCATACAATGACATGATATCACCATGGGTTTACATATGCTTCCCCTCCAGAACCCCCCTCCCTCCTCCC
>ML663565.1:23096330-23119974 GCA_007570785.1 Antilocapra americana
GGGCTGGCGATTGATTAGACATATGATAATTAACATGTTTCAATGCCCTTCTCCCATATCATCCCACCCTTACCCTCATCCACAAAGTCCACGAGTCTATTCTATACATCTGTGTTCCTTTTGCTGTCTCACATGTTGGGTTCTCGTTACCATCTTTCTAAATTCCATATATATGCGTTAATATACTGTATTGTTGTTTTTGCTTCTGGAAATTAATAAGAGATATGTATGTGCTTTCTCTATCTGATATGCACACCTTTAGATCAAACCAGTCATCTGTAAAGGTTCATTCTTTGATTGAGATATGGTGTGGGTTACAGAGAAAAATCACAGGGTCATAATCCTATTTGATTATACTTTATCTAAAAAAGTTGAAGGGATGCAGCTTGGGGTCCTTTGTGTGGGTAAAACAGAGCTCCATGTACCTTAAGTATTCCCTGGAGGAGGGCATGGCAACCCACGGCAGTATTTTTGCCTGGAGAATCCCATGAACTGAGGAACTTGGAAGGCTACAGTCCATTGGGTCACAAAGGGTCAGACATGACGGAAGCACCTTGGCACACACAAAAATACCCATAAATATTAGTATTTTTCCTCTGAAAATGGAGATAGGGACTCATGTGAACAACATCCTTTTATTCTGCTACACCATAATTCAGATTGTCTTTGTGGTCCTTCATCTAAGGTGCAAACTGAAAAAAAGAGTAGCTCTCCTCTATCCCACTCTCAAGCATGAAAGTAAATATCCAACAAATTGAATAGATGATTCAGATTCTGTCTTGACTGGCAATCATTATAGTGCCAGAAGAGGCTTGATTTGGCTTGGTTTTTAGTTAAGAAGTTCCTTTCTTTCTTCTTCTCTCTCTTACCTACTTCTTTTCCTACCTTATTTCTTGCTATTGAACACATGACATAATCATATTAAAAACTGTTTTGTTGTACTGTTACGTGAATACAGCTGCAGTTCATTTTTTCTTTAGCATCTTTCTCACATGTGAGTGGATTATTTTTCTTAGTTTTAATATGTGGATATTGGTTAAGATTCTCAGTATTTCTCAGTTCTTCCCTTTTTATCTTTATGTTTACTGTACTATATGTTTTAACTCAGTTTCCTAATCCTTTTTAAAATTTCTCCATCCTCCAGGCATTGTGCCAACCTTTGGGAAGATATTTAACGTTTTCTTAATATTTCAGTTTTGGGGAGTATCTAATGTTACTATTTTTCATACTAAGATACTGCTGAAGGCCTTACTTGAAGTTGTGTGGTAAATGCCTTATCTGAAGTTGCATGGTAAGAAACGTAGGAATTCCCACTGTAGAGAAAGGATGGTAATAAGTAATAAAAGCAAACATGGGTTTAATTTAAAAGAAATAAGAAGGGAATTGAATAGTCATTTAAGAAAGGGGAGTTTATTTGCCTAATATCTCATTAATCATTCAGCACTATGGAAAGCTATTGACGTATTTATTGTTCTCTTCTGGGGATTACACTCAGAAGATCATCATCAAAGATAAAACAGTTTTAAGTGTTGTTTTTCAAAAGTAATCTCTTTGGATCTCTTTGGATTACTCTTTAGTGAGAAAATAATGAAAAGAACATTGTTATCTGCTACATAATTTGATTAATTATCTGAATCCAAATCTGATAAGATATAGAACTAATTAGATAATGCCATTTTAGAAACTTTGCATTAATGTCTGCTTTTGTACAATTAAGCATAGTGATGCATTCTAAGGGCCAATTCTGTATTTTTACAATAAATAATGTTAAAAACTCTTGTCAGAAAGCAAGACCATTGAGTTTTAAAATCACATTAGAATTTCAACTTGTTCTGTTGTTATACAAATGTATTTGTGCCTTTGATTCATTACAGTATTAAATCATCAGTTACCATGGTGAATCTCTAATTTAATATAATATATTAATACAAATAAAAATACTAAAATGCAGTGCCCTCATCTCTGGATACTGAGCTACGCAAAATTAAATGGGAATGTATATTCTAAATTTAGAACTTGATAGAAACTTTAGTACTTTAATTATTTATAAAAGCTTTAAAATAAAATGTTTATACATTCTTGAGTAACCTCACAGATTAACTATGAAATTGTTATATGAAGCTAGAAGTAGCAAACAAAAGCTGACTATTTTTCCCTGTAACAAGACAGATTTTCACAGACTGTGTCATGTTCATTCTCCCACTTGAAATGTCTCTTTATTTCTTCCATCTGCTGTATACTGAAATACCATCCATTTCAAGCTTTTCGATGTGTTATCTCTTTCTATGAAGCATGTTTTTCTATTCAACCATTGTAATACTCTATCTCTGAACCCACAATTATTTTAGGTGTATTTTTCATCAAGGAGCATTTATATTCTGGCTTAGCTTATATTTATTTATGTACTTATCTAACTTCCCTCCCTCAACATATTCTTATTGTCTTGCTACTAGGTCTGTCTTGTTAACCTTACTGACTCTAATCAATCTCTTTGCCCCTACTCAATTCTGGAATTGAATTGCTAAATTTTAGAAGATTGTAACTTAAAAAAAGTTATTTCTATACATGGTAAATGATATCAGTGCATTTTATACATAAATATGCATTTTAGCAAACTTAAAATATTAATAATTCTACTTATAAATCCTTTGGAAGAGAGACTACGTCTTAGTGTCATTAAGAAAAAAAAGTTACTGTAGTATCGACTTTCTATTTTATTTTTAATTCACAGAGTTACCAATTACAAACAATGGGAATATTTTCTTTCTAAAAGCTCATCCATGGTTAAATTATGGTGTTTTCCACTGCATCCTTGCATTTAATAAAAAATATTTTATAGAGCTAGGTTTTAAGTGGTAGACATACAAAATAACTTTGAAATATCTTAAGTATTTTATTTTTTTCTTTTTCATTAAAAATATAAATAAATGGCCTTTCATTGGTGTGTAGAAGCTATTTTAATCCATTAAAGTTTTATTTTTATATTTATTTAAACATCTACTGTACGTGACAAAATATATTTCTGTGGCTGCATTTTATAATTTTTCAAGGTAGGATTGTTATTTTAATTACAATGTATTTTTCTTGAGACAAAAGGAATACCTTTTAATGTGATATAGATTTCTTTTAAATATTAGACTATTTCTTTTCATACTAGCTGATTGGTTTAATAACTTGATGTGACAAGTATAAAATACAAACAATTTCTTCAAGTGTAACCGGTCCAAAATAATAAAAGGAACAGTTGTATACTTTTGTGTGATATTGTTTGTCTTTTGGGGTGTGTTACCTGTCTATATTAAAAATAAATTTTTTATCAGTTGAAATTATATAATTTTCATGCTCACACAAGTTAATATCAGGCATTGTTTCATGACAGTAGTAACAGAGCAAAATGATCTAACAAAACTTTTTGTTGGGTTTCATACATATTTGTTTCAACTTACCATGAATGTCCTTACTTTTATACTAGATGGCTGGTTTCATACTAGATGGTTATTAAATGGCTATCTTACTTTCTATAATAAAATCCAGTTAAAAATAAAAATACTCAAGTGTATATCTTCCCTGCTATTACTCAGTTTGTCACTACCCTTATTTCTCAAAACATTGTAATTTTAATTACCTTTAAATTTGGAAATGATAATTTGGAAAATAAGGAAACCTATTTGTTCATTCTATAAATCACCATGAAATTTCTCTTAAAAGATTGTATATAATATTTAGTATGACACATAGAAATAAGTTAACATTGTTTTCTTAGTCAGTGTATCTCAATAGTGAGAGAAAATACACAGTAGTCATTTTCTTAACCTAAAATTAATTTGTTTTCAATAACCCTTGGAATTGAGAATCACAATTTGTAAGGTCCATAATGAATAGTTTCCTATCAGGAAGTGAAAAACTAAATGCTTTCATATTTTAATAAAAGGAATTTATTGAGTTTTTCCTAAATACAAATATCAGACACATTTTTATAGAAGACTACTAAGTCTCTCCCTACATCACATATGTATGTATATAATGTATATGTAATACCATTGAGATTGTTTCCAAGTAAAATAGACACATGATATTCTTATTATTAGTATAATTCAAATGCTCAAAAGATGTGTACCAGGAAAAGTAAGTCTCCCTTCTTAATTATCCAGATATCCTCCTCAGAAATATCACTGTTATTTATTGTTTTACAAATAACCTATGCATATATATATATACATATATATATACACACACACACATATATTCCTCCATTATTCATGTAGAGGTTCAATGGTAGCAGGGAATTCCACTATACCAATTATAATTTTATTCACTAGTCGTTTTCTGATGGACTTTTAGGTATATTCCAATCATTTATTATTATTAACAATCATTTACTGTTATCATTGAATTTCTGTTAGGTTAGATTGCTAGATATAGAAATACTGTGTTAAAGAATGAAAAACGAATTGTTAAAAGTTTAATGAACATTGCTAATTATTCTTTAAGGAAATTAACTCTTTATGAACTGAATTGGAAACATACTTATTCCTTCCACAGTGTGTGCTGTTTGTTTATTTGAGTGTAGAAATTAAAATTTCTTTTATTTTGAATTTATGGATTTTTCTAATTAATAACCCATGAGGGCTTTTTGGGGGGGATTATTCCTTAAAACTGTCTTTGCATTTCATGATAAGCGATTTTAAAACTGTCTCTATCATATCTTCTGTATACTATATTTGTTTCCTGTCTTATTTTTAAACATTTGAACTATCTAAAATTGAGTTTACTACAATGTTCAAAAGTAGAAAGACAATTTTTTAGATAGCTACTAGAAAGAGAATTCTTTTGATAGTTACCAGTTATCCCTCATCACTTGCTAAATAAATCTGTCCCACCTTTTTTGGTGAACCAATCTGTGGTATGTATTTTGAGTCTATTTCTGGACTTTCTATAGCATTCCATTGATTTAGATGTGTATTTTATTAGAATTTGTGCTTTACTTTGTACTGATGATTGCTATAACTAACATTAGAAAGTAACTTGAAAATATTGGTATCTATGAACAACTCTAATTATTCACAGCTTTCAGTCAGCACTCCTAGTTTTCATAATAAATGGCAAGAAAATATTCCAAAATTTGTGAAAACACATATGCATTCAGGTATTTATCAAGTTTTTATGAATAGTACTAAATTAAAAGCCCAATAATAGAGGAATTAGGTAAATTCTGAGATGTTATTTGTGTGAGGAATTTATAAACATTAATACTGAAGTTTTTGTAAGACCATACAACAGAGAAATCTAGTTTGAAAGAAAGGAAATACAAATGTATATTGACCATTTCTGTTTAAAAAAAAAAAAAAAACGTGCATTGCTGTTGCAGTCGCTAAGACATGTCTAAGTCTTTGTGGTCTCATGGACTGCAGTGTGCCAGGCTCCCCTGTCCTACACTGTCTCCCAGAGTTTGCTCAAATTCATGTCCATTGAGTTGGTGATACTATCTAACCCTCTCACCCTCTGCCACCCTCTTCTCCTTTTACCTTCAATTTTTCCCAGCATCAGGGTCTTTTCCAATGAGTTGGCTCTTCCCATCACATGGCCAAAGTATTGGAGTTTCCACTTCCATATCAGTTTTTCCAATGAATATACAGGGTTGATTTCCTTTAGAATGCCTGCTTTGATCTCCTTGCAATCCAAGGAACTCTCAAGAGTCTTCTCCATTACCACAATTTGAAAACATCAATTCTTTGGCACTCAGACTTTTTTATGGTCCAACTCTCACATCCATACATGACTACTCAAAAAACCATAGATTTGACTATACGGACCTTTGTTGGCAAAGAGATGTCTCTGCTTTTTAATACGTTGTCACAATGCATATTGACCAATTCTGTTTTTTAAAAAAATGCATACCAAATAGCAAATGCCTATAAAAATGAAGATGCATATTTTTTGCTGAGAGTTTTTGTATTAAGGTGAAAATTTGGTTCACAATATGCTTCATATATATACATCATAACCTAAAGACATTAAAAGTGTTTTCTGTACATAATAGAATATCCCTCTGACTTTCCTATATATTTTCCTGAGACTTTTTAGAGACTATCCTGTACATCAAACAGCTAGAGTAGTGAATAATGATAAGATTAACCAACTGGGAACAGAAAGCCTGAATGCTGTAAGCAAACCATCTGAATCCCAGAATACCAAATTCCTACCTATAAAATAATTTTTTTAAGGAAAATGAAAGTGAAAAGTTACAAAAATAAATTAGCTAATGCACATTTGGCTTCTCTGGTGGCTGAATGTAAAGAATCCACCTGCCAAAGCAAGAGACACAGGTTTGATTCCTGTGTCACAGGAAGATCCCCTGGAGAAGGAAATTGCAACCCCCTTCAATATTCTTGCTTGGGAAAGCCTATGGACAGAAGAGCCTGGTGAGCCAGAGTCCATTTTACAAAGAGTGGGACATGACTTAGCAACTAAAGAACAAGAGCAATGGTTCTTTCTAGCTTGGTTAAATTATGTAAGATAATGCATTCAATGGATTTGGTACATGACAACAAGCATTAGATATATTTCTTGTTTTTGGCTCTTTTATCTCTGGCAGCAGCTATGCAAGGTTAAATCAAAGTAACCTACTGACAAAAGAAGGAGTTCAAACTAAAAACTCCACCTTTCCCACATTTTCATCCTTCTCGTTTTCCAAATTAGTTAGGACAGGGCTGTAGGGCTGTGAGTTTGGCCCTTGGTAGACAAAGGAGTCATGATTATGTTAGCTCAACAATACATGGCCAGGGAAAAAGAACATCATTTATGTTTCCAGAACAGAAAAACTAAGCTGGAAATAGAGTTGGAGAGAAAAATAGCCTGTTTTATTTATATTTTATATTTATATTGCTCCAGAGTCTAACAGATATTAGCACCTAGTTTTTACCAAAAATATTTTAGTAAAATCAGATTTGTAACTAAGAGTTCCTAGACCATAAAAGCTGTTCTATAAATGTCAACTATTATTTTGTAAGTAATGCAGAAAAGGGTGAAATTTCTATCCAATAATTTTCTTACTACAATTTAAGTATTTTGGAAAGAGTATATCCTAACTGTCCATCACTCAGTACAAATACACTGGCACTTGTACAGAGGCACATTCAAGGTAAGGTTTTTCCCTTCATTCTAAGTAGTATTTGTCATACCTCAGCCAAGAGAATGGAGAGAGTTTTATACCACTTCAGAACTGCAACTAAGACTTTGAAATGCTTCTTAGCATTTTACACATGTGAGTTTCATGAATCACTCCTCTAGTAAGTGCACGTTTGACATAGTGATTGCCAATGATTTTTTCTGATTTTCTTGCCAATATTTTTTCTGATTTTCAACTACTGACAAAAACCTAAATTGCCTTAAGGAGAAAGAGCCCAAAGATGGACAAGAAAGCTAACTACCCCGTTTTCAGCATCTACCCACACTACCCACTCCTGAGGTCATCTCCCAAAGGATTATATCATGAAAAATGTCAATACTGAGAGGAACAGCAGTTTCCCTGGGATGAAGCATGCTAGTGCTAACTGGGATTTATAATTCAAAAGTATGTCAGACTAGGGAGGAACATGCCCTGGGCTGGAGAGTTAACTTTTTAGGCATTCTGAGCTGTGAAGCTTTCTGCAATAATTCCCAAACCTATCTCCACAACAGACTCACAAAGAGTGCTTGTTAAAAATTCCTGAACTTCACCCTGGAGAGTTGGACTAAAGGAGATCTAGATCATAGTCTTAACTTTTGTGCTGCTAAGCAGCTACTCCAATGTTTCTAAAGCAACAACATTCAATTGTGGTTTATTAATTCTAGCAGAGCTGGTGAGTAACTGAAGGCTTTACTATGTTAAAATAAAGGATGTGAAGAGCAAGAATTCTCAAGTTGACTAAGAGAGATCATTGGCTTGGGAAAGATGTAAACAGTTCTAGGGTCTGAAGCCAAAGGCAATCTGAAAACAGACACTACATTTGTTAAAAGGCAGCTCCAGAGATGGCAGGTGCCCAAGGACAGAACCCTTATTGTATCACTTTCAAACAGCAAGTAACATGAGGTGGAAGTGATAGAAGAACTTGGACTATTGTGGGGGCTACTGTTGACATATAAGTACCGCAGCTATTTTGTGTATGTGTGTGTGTCTTATACTCTTTTCCTCAAAGAGCTGAGTAAGTAGGCTTACACATTGAAAATAATAAACTATCCAACCTGTTGTGTTTTATTAGCTCAAATTAAATATGATTTCTTCTATCATAAAATAGCTGAATTTTCACTCAAGAAGCCAGGTCAATTCTGTTCAGTTTGGATTTCAGGCTGATTCCCTACTTGATTTTAGTCAAATTGTTCAAGCATTTTGTGCTTTGAATTTTCTCAACTAAAAAACTGAGATAACAGTATCTGAATTTTTGTAACGCTTTAAGGATAAATGATGCAGCATGAAAAATACCTAGCATGGCCTCTGTAGGCCTTTTTGCAATTGCAGCAAGTATTACTACAACAATATGCTCTCGATCTCATTACTTTTTAATAAGGATAATGAAAGAATCATGTATCATTTCATTTATGTCAAAAAATTTAAATACGCATCAGGCTGAAGAGATTCCCTGGTGGCTCAGATGGTAAAGCATCTGCCCACAGTCTGGGAGACCGGAGTTTGATTCCTGGATCCGGAAGATCCCCTGGAGAAGGAAATGGCAACCCACTCCAGTACTCTTGCCTAGAAAATTCCATGGATGGAGTAGCCTGGTGGGCTACAGTCCATGGGATCGCTAAGAGTCGGACATGACTGAGAGACTTCACTTTCACTTTTCAGGTTGAAAAGTGGTTATGTTACAGTTTTTGCTGTCAGTTTTAGGGGCTTATTTACAAAGTGTCCATCTATTCATCCCATTGCCATTTCAGCGATGTATTTACAGAGTCATGAAAATCATGAAAATTAAAATTTTGTATGAAAAAAAGAGAATGGAAATAGAGCTACGAATTGAAATATAAATGCAAGTTAATAAGCAATATATATATATCCTTTCTTGGAGAATGACTACATTTATACTTAATGTGAAGCAACAACCAAAATTTTAATGAAATTAATAAGATAGAGTTGTACTATGCTTGTTCATTGAGACAATTAAGAAGGGATTGTGTATTCACAGCACAGATAGTTAAAGGCAGCAAAAATGGCCTAGAATCTCAAAATAGACCACAAAATTTTCAAAGTTAGGCAATGTTGATGTGAGTAAAGTATGTATAGTGCAGAATATCTCTCAGATACCAAATGACAATTTTTCAAAAACATATGACTGTTAGAAAAAAATTAATTTCCAATAATATTCAATTATGTTAAGGAATCAAGCTATTATAGAGTGTTTACATTCTCTGTTTCTCAAGATAATGAGATCAAGTTCATAAATATTTGTTATGAAACCAGCATTTTATGTACATATGAAGTAGTCATAATTGTCATACTTTGTGATTTAGAACAATTTAGGAGTTCTTAAGGGTAAGACTGACCTACATTTTTGTTATAACAGAAAAGTTAGTGATACAATGGTTGGCCAAAAATGTTATAACATGTGTTTCTTTTATTCCTCAAAAAAAAATTACTGAGAAAATATACATTATTCTATGTATAGCACATTTTATCCTACCACGATTATTTCATAACAGAAAACCTCAGAAAAGACAAATCAAAATCCCAATTTCTAAAGAAACAAGCTGACCATCTTTCTCTAATGCTATTTCAGTTTAGTTGAGCCAGGGAGGAGGCAGTATGTGACTTCAGCACATGAGGGAATAGATGATAGTTATGAAACAGCTGGAAAGAGGCCAACTCTGACCTCTATCTTGATGTTACATTAACAAAAAGAAAAGATTATTTTAGCAATTAGTAACAATTCTTTTCAAGATTCAAGTAATAAATATACTACAGGAAAAAATTACATGGCTATTACAATATAATCAAAGTATCAATGATGATTAAAGATGAAGAATCCCAAAATGCTATATAAAGATAAAATATATACTTATTTTGAACTGAAATCTTATGTCTTTCCATATATACACACATAAATAGGTAAGCAACTTTTTTTATATAATGGAATTGAAGGATGTGATGTAAGTTGAACACTTTAAAGCCTTTATGCAGTGATGTGTCATCCCAAATAGACTTTTTTACAAGCACTGTGTACAGGCCTCAGTCACCATGGAAGCTCAGCTGAAACTGGCTCTGTAAGTCTCCATCTCCACCTTATTATACTTAATACCTCCATTTAACTGGATCATGGGTGGTCACTTCTTTATATTCTACTCCACTATCTTAAAATTATAATTACAGCCCATTCTTAGTATTCATCATTCCTTGTAGATACAAATTAAATGAGGCTTGAAGAGCGTATGCTTACTCTATGCTAAGTGAGTAATGAATTTTAATGCATATGCCAGGGAAATTTTTCTGGATGGGTAGAACAAGAACATGCAAGTCAGGGAAAGGAAAAGAAAAAAGATTGATTATAGTTTTCTTAGGCAATCAGGGCTCAATTGTCAAGTATATGAATCACCCAGGCTGCTGCTCCCTTTTCATTTCAGGTGTATTAGGAAGGAGTTAACAGTTAACTAACCTCTCTAAAACATTTACCCGGACATAGGTTATCCAATTGGAAACCTCAGTAACTCCTTAGACTCTTCACTATATCAAATCCTCACATGAAATGATCCATTATTTTGGTCATCCATGTAGTTTTCAAAAATCCCATATTTCTTTATCACAATCTTATTACAGTTAGGGCCTGAGACAAATTTAAGAATTCCTGTACTTCATGTTTCTCATATTATGAACAAGATTCCAGACACCTGATATTTGAAAGATAGTTAGTGGCAGAATTATAACTGAGATTCAGACCTCTGAATTCCCAATAGAGTTCTCTTTTCTCTTTTTCTTCATGTTGCCTTTAGGAAAGTGGATTATTCGCAGTCTCTGTATTAACCTACCACTTACTTCCTCAATTCTAATATTCTAAGAATATTTATCTTAGTATCTTTTCCTTCTTTGAGGGGAAAGAAAAAACAAAACAGTATTGATAGAGAAGTCTCATGAAACCCTGGAAGATTTGGAATCTGGGATCAAAGCCCCCTGTATCTCATACCACATATTCACAGAAGCAACAAATGGATGACTGCAGTATCTTGTTTACCTTTTCATCCTTAATTTCTAGAAAATGCTAGACCTCACAAGTATTTCATGAATATTGGTTGAATTCAATTCAGATTTTAAAATATTTCATTGTTATCTGTTGCTTTGTTGTCATGAATATATTTTACAGAAATGTCTCTTGTTGAAGTCTGTCTTCCTGAGACAAGAGTTTGCACAGCCATAGTCTTTACTCCAAACTTGTGATGGAAATAAAAGGAGAGATTTCTCTGCTGGAGCCACTCCAAGTAAATCTTCTCACTCACTCATTAACTCAACAAATGTTTCTTGCTAAAGGCTTTCAGTTTTGTCAGTCCTTTCATCCTGCAGGGATAAATGACACAGGAACATTCCACAAGTTATCTGTTAAGCCACCCTCTGGCGCTCCAGTCATTGTGGGGAGTCAGCCTGCCTATTCCTCTCACCCTACCCTTTTTGCCACTCCCAGGGGACACCCTGGGAGAGTTTACACAAGGTGACAAATCTCCAAACCAACCTGTTTATATAGGCTCTCCCAGTAACCTATTATCATAGATAATTGAGAACTTACGCTACTCTAATTGTAATAAAAAAACATCTTGAGCTTTAGCCTAAAACTTAAGGTACACAACCTTTAGGGATGACTAAAGAAGCTGAACTTAAGTAGGTCCCAGTTTCAGGGAGCATATTCAGCAAGAGGGAAAGGGAAGGAAGAGTAGATCATATCAGGTAAGATGAATGCTATGTAAACATGAAATCATCACTAACAGAAGAAATTATAAGAATAAACTAATATTGTAAATCTGGAAGAATTACATCTCCACAATATTTATAGTATACACAATGATGATCCCACTTTATAAATAGCAGTAATTGAAACTTTCCAAAAAATCTCAAAATATTTCCATACTTGATATGGTCCTACCATCATAACTCACATGGAAGAGAGTTAAGGGAATTTACTGCATTTTAGAGATGCTAAAACAAAAGCACATCAAAGTATTTTTCTCCAAGCATTACTGTCCAAGGTGGTAGGCAGAGAATAAAACTTGGCTTCTAGTTCTCTTGTACCAGTTTCTTGTCTTAAACTGTACACACATTTTACTTTTTAAAAACCACATTTTGATTGCTCTTCTTGACCTCCCTTCCTCCCTCCCTTCCTTACTCTTTTGTGTCCTCTTGTTAAATACCAAAAGTTAAATGGCTTTTTCTTTTTTTTTTTTTTCATCTGCAGATTAGGAGCACACATGAAATTCTTCACAATTTAAATTTTCAAGATTTTATATTATACTTCAATGGAAGAATTTACAAATAGGATTTCCCTAGCAAGAATACTTAATAGGCTGCCATGTCCTTCTGCCAGGGATCTTCCCTACCCAGAGATCAAATCAGGGTCTCCTGCATTGGCAGGCGGACTCTTTACCCTTAGTGAAGTCTCGATAGTTGGTAGAGAGAAAAAAAGGTAAACAAAGGAATACAAAGATTAACAAATGAGAAAGAGATCTGGATAGTCTAGCCTGGCTAAAGAAAACAGACTTGGGAAAAGTGATAAATGTTGTGTTCATTTGTATTTAACTTAAATAGCTAATAAATTGGCAATAACATGATCAAAATTTTTTGAGATTACCATTCTGGAAGGATAAACTGAATAGATGGCATAGTAAAATGTAGTTAGGAGGGAATGAGTTACTAAAGGGTGAGTGCTATTGGGATTATAGAGGGAAAAACAGAAGAGATATTTGGGAATATTAAAGGTAGGAAAGTGTTTGAAATATTGGGTTATGGTTGAGGAAGGAGACAAAACATAAATAAAATTATAAATTGATTAGAACTTAGTAGAACCAAGAGTAGATAAAAAATTAAAGATTCTGATTTGCTGATTTCGAGGTTTCATTAGAATTAAAAAATCGATTGCTATCACTAGGAGAAAATTCATGAAGCAGTGGCCTTCAGTCAGTTCAGTCACTCAGTCTTTGAAACCCCATGGACTGCAGCATTCCAGGCCTCCCTGTCCATCACCAACTCCCGGAGTCCACCCAAATCCATGTCCATTGAGTAGGTGATGCCATCCAGCCATCTCATCCTCTGTCGTCCCCTTCTCCTCTTGCCTTCAATCTTTCCCAGCATCAAAGCAAAACTGAAGTCACTCAGTCATGTCCGACTCTTTGCAACCCCATGGACTGCAGCCTTCCAGGCTCCTCTGTTCATGGGATTTTCCAGGCAAGAGTATTGGAATGGGTTGCTATTTCCTTCTCCAGAGGATCTTCCCAACACAGGGATCAAACCTGGGTCTCCCTCATTGTAGTCAAATGATTTACCATCTGAGCCACCAGGGAAGTCCCAGCATCAGGGTCTTTTCAAATGAGTCAGCTCTTTGCATTAGGTGGCCAAAGTACTGGAATTTTAGCTTCAACATCAATGAACCTTCCAACGAACACCGAGGACTGATTTCCTTTATGATGGACTGACTGGATCTCCTTGCAGTCCAAGGGACTCTCAAGAGTCTTCTCCAACACCACAGTTCAAAAGACTCAATTCTTCAACTCTCAGATTTCTTTGTAGTTCAACTCTCACATCCATACATGACCAATGGAAAAACCATAGCCTTGACTAGATGGACTTTTGTTGACAAAGTAATGTCTCTGCTTTTTAATATGCTGTCTAAGTTGGTCATAACTTTCCTTCCAAGGAGCAAGCATCTTTTAAATTTCATGGCTGCAATCACCATCTGCAGTGATTTTGGAGTCCAGAAAAATAAAGTCTGACACTGTTTTCACTGTTTCCCCATCTGTTTCCCATGAAGTGATGGGAGCAGATGCCATGATCTTAGTTTTCTGAATGCTGAGCTTTAAGCCAATTTTTTCACCGTTCTCTTTCCCTTTCATTAAGAGGCTCTTTAGTTCTTCTTCACTTTCTGCCATAAAGGTTGTGTCATCTGCATATCTGAGGTTATTGATATCTCATCCAGAAATCTTGATCCCATCTTTTGCTTCCTCCAGTCCAGCATTTCTCATGATGTACTCTGCATATAAGTTCGTATTCTGCATATAAGTTAAATAAGCAGGGTGACAATATTTAACCTTGATGTACTCCTTTTCATATTTGGAACCAGTCTGTTGTTCCATGTCCAGTTCTAACTGTTGCTTCCTGACCTGCATATAGGTTTCTCAAGAGGCAGGTCAGATGGTCTGATATTCCCATCTCTTTAAGAATTTTCCACAGTTTATTGTGATCCACATAGTCAAAGGCTTTGACATAGTCAATAAAGCAGAAACAGATGTTTTTCTGGAACTCTTTTACTTTATCCATGATCCAGCAGACATTGGCAATTTGATCTCTGGTTCCTCTGCCTTTTCTAAAATCAGCTTGAACATCTGCAAGTTCACGGTTCACGTATTGCTGAAGCCTGGCTTGGAGAATTTTGAGCATTACTTTACTAGCATGTGAGATGAGTGCAATTGTGCAGTAGTTTGAGCATTCTTTGGCATTGCCTTTCTTTGGGATTGGAATGAAAACTGACCTTTTCCAGTCCTGTGGCCACTGCTGAGTTTTCCAAATTTGCTCACATATTGAATGCAGTACCTTAACAACATCATCTTTTAGGATCTGAAATAGCTCAACTGGAATTCCATCACCTCCACTAGCTTTGTTCATACTGATGCTTCCTAAGGCCCACCTGACTTCACATTCTGGGATGTCTGGCTTGAGGTGAGTGTGAGTGATCACACTTTCATGATTATCTGGGTCGTGAAGATCTTTTTTGTATAGTTCTTCTGTGTATTCTTGCCACCTCTTCTTAATATCTTTTGCTTCTTTTAGGTCCATATAATTTCTGTCCTTTATTGAGCCCATCTTTGCATGAAATGTTCCCTTGGTATGTCTAATTTTCTTGAAGAGATCTCTAGTCTTTCCCATTCTGTTGTTTTCCTCTGAAACACACATGTAAGCCTGCACCAGTGCAGGCCCACACCTGGGTCGAGAGGTAATCTAGTTGGTATTATATGTAATTATGTGGTGTCTCAAATCTAGACATGTGCTGAAAAATATGATTATAAATGAGTTTGGGAAAGATAAAATCTCACATGCAAAGGTGTTCAATGGATTTTAAAAACAATGTGGGAAAAAATAATTCATTTCAAGTGAACAATAATCCAAACATAGGTTAACCTTTCTCAAAAGAATAATTGAGCATCAGGTATCCTGCTATGTAAAGCAATATAAAGTTACTGTTATTGAACTATTTTTCACTTAAGAAAGCTTCAAATTAACTTGACTCAGACTAACACTTGAACATGCCTACAATCCAGAGGTTAATCATTTACAACAGAATGTATCTACTGAACTGAGGACTAGTTCCTGTGAGAAAATGAATTGAAAATAGAATGTACTTTTGCTATTTAGGATTAAAAAGTCATTCTATTTTTTTCCTTTTATTTCCTTGTATCTGATGGAAAAGATTTCCAAGGACAAATAATTAATAGTTTGATTTGTACTATATTTAAGACTCATAATTAAGCTACAGGTTGCAGCTATACAGAGAAACATATATGACAAGTGATGGGCAGGAATCTAATGAGATGGTAGCCTTCCCTGGTGGTTCAGATGGTAAAGAATCTACCTACAATGAGGGAGACCTGGGTTCGATCCCTGGGTTGGGACAATCCCCTGGAGGAAGGCATGGCAACCCACTCCAGTATTCTTGTTTGGAGAATCCCCATGGACACAGGAGCCTAGAGGGCTACCATCCACAGGGTCACAAAGAGTTGGACATGACTGAGTAACTAAGTAAACAATGAGATGAAAGGTTTAGGCCAAATTACAGTAAACATTTAATTACATAGAGATGTAATGTAACTCACCAATAGGAGAAACAGGGATAGCAGTTGCTTTCTTTCTAGGATGAAGCTGTCTTAAAATGATAAGATTCTGTCTGGTTTCTGTCCTCACCTGTTGAAAACTGAGCATATTTTATTTGATCCCATGATCCTCTTCCTAGTCAAGATATTGACCACCTACTTCTTTCATGAAGGTTTGGAGACAGAAATTCTAGGTTAATAATGCTGGTTTTATGACTTCTAAATTCTATTAACTTTAGCTACATTCAACTATTTTTCTTTTTAAAAAGCTGCTCTTGTTTTTACAAACGATCTGCTACTGTGTCATAACAGAAATATACTGAGCTGATTTTGTTGAAGTATAATGGTAACCCCTAAAGCCTTTGTGGTCTTTGTGACATTTTTGTTTGTTTGTTTTAGTTGTTGTTTGTTTTTGTTTGAATACAAGTTCTTAATTACCAAAAGTGAAAGAAGATATGTGAATATATCACTGTGAGGAAAAAAAATACAGTAAATCAACAAAAAATAGTAGTGAGTCACAAAGAAAAAAAATTGGTCATAAAATTAGGTGACAGATTATGTAGGCAACGAAAAATCTCAGAGATGTGCCAAAATTAAAAAGCAAATAATCAAGACTCTACAAGAGATATGGAATAGAAGTTTCCACAGGTAAGCAACTTTCCTTAGAAACAACAGAATAGAATATGTGAGAAACAAACCGAGCACAATAAATAAATCAGAGTGCATTTAGTCTTTACAGATAATATATGATGAAATAATTTCTTTAACATTGCCTTTAGCTTTTTTGTTTGTTTTTTGCCATACCCTAAGGCATATGGGATCCTTATTCCCCAACCAGGGATCAAACCTGTGTTCCCTGCTTTGGAAGAGTGGAGTGTTAACCACTAGATAACCGGGGGAATCTCTAACAGTTCCTTTATACTAAAAAAATGTAACGTTTCAAGAAGTTTTAATTATTCCTAGACCTCAGTGATGATATCTGAGTGATGAAGAAGCTATACTTGGCTAATGATAAATTACCACATTGCCAAAAGAACAAAAAAATGTCTAGAGAATGCACCAGAAACCTTTATATTAATATTTCAAGTTCCATGCACAAAGAAATTAACATAAAATTACCTAATATGATCATTTATCTATTGGTACATAACAAATTATCTCAAAGCTTAGCAGCCTAAAAACAATACAAATGTATTATTTCACAGTGTCTGTAGGTTGGCAGCCTAGAAAGAGCTGAGCTGGATCTTCTTCAAAATCTCTCACAAGATTGTCATCAAGGAGGTCTCATCTGAAGGCTCAAATTAGGAAGGATTATGCCCTCAAGCACTAACTTGGAAGAAACGTGTGTCATAGTTACCTTAAAGTCACACATCTAACTTCAAATGTAGTATCTGTCCAAATTATTTGGAATAAAAATTGCAAACTTTGAAATGAAAATGATTGAAGCAATGACAACAGTTAGAAACAAAACATTATTAAATGTCTCAATATAGATGTTAGATGCTATGACTCTGTTCATTCACTGATTCATTGATTTTTTACCTATTCTTTCACACTCTATTTTTGAACCCTCGCTTGTTTCTGAGGATACCTCAGTGAGCAAAACAATGTCCCTGCTTATATTATGTTAATAGAGATAGAAAACTATTCAATATATTAGCTGGTGTAACTTGCTATGAAAAAGAAATGCATGTTATAAAAGTATGCCTAATTTTATGTACAATGGTCAATCCTTGTCTCCCTGAACAGGTGACATTTGTGCAGATGCTTGAAGGAAGAAAATAAGCAAAATGTGTTATAAAATAACAGGCTGAAGAGCACTTCAGAGAGAAGAGAAGGGGCATAACCTGAACTGTGGGCACGTATGATGTGTTTACAGAACAGAAAAGAAGAGAGGATGGTTAGAAGCATGGTAAGGAGGAACTCTGAGAGGAAACTGCTCTACTGTGTTGGCCTGGTAGGTCATCGTACAGGTTACCATTTCTCTGGGTAAACTGGGAAGACATGGGAGGCACAAAATTAAAGCTATGCTTTAACAAGATCCCCATGGATATTTTATATAGGACAGAAAGCTGGACATGGGTATACAGAGCAGTAAAAATCCCCTGAAACAGTTCAGGTGGGAAACATTGGCTTAAATAAGGGTGACAGAAATGAAGGTGGTGAAAAAGGGACCAAATTTGGGGTATACTTTGATGTGTGGTGAACTTTTTACTAAAAAATTAGATATGGTGTATAAGTAAATCAAAGGAAGTTTTGTTTTTTCTTTCTTGCAGATGCTTAAACAAAATTAATCCCTAGTATTACTGATGAAATTTTAATAGCCTAGCTTAAACTAGGTTTCTTAAAGGAAATAATACTTTTTACTGGAAAAAAAAAGAATTTTGTCTTTTTAAATTTCACAATCTCTTTATCTAATGTAGAATTTTTAATAGCTTTAACACTAAAACATTGACAAATATTTCTGAAATATTTCATTTCTCACTAATCTGTGAGAAGCCTATCTCAGAGAAAATTTTGTAAGATTGCTTCATCTCAACTTTCACTGTTTAATTATAATAAACTAAAAAATCTTTTAAAAGTCTTGATGAATTGATGCTGAATATATACTTAGGGCAAATGTCAAAAGCTTAAGAATCAATTATGTATCCTGGAGTGTCATATTGACAGATTCACTCTCTTTTTCACTATTGATTTACTCTCTGTTGGATAAACATAAGTACAGAAAAGAAAGAAATTTATTTTTATAGTGACTAGAACTTTAATTCCTTTCAAATTTGTTGTTAAAAGCAGAAACAATAAATAAAATTAATAAAGCAATGGCATTAATAAAAATGACTAAGTAATTTTATCTAACTTAATTCACTGAATTACTTTTGCTTGAATATTCCAAGCAAATGCTACAAAACTATTTTCATTTTTTTGCCTCATGTCTGTGTAAGGTTGAGGAGACTGTCACATACCAAAACTGTGATTTTGGTTAAGTTTAATCAATATGGTGCCTATATCTTTCATCTGCAAAATGGTAACATTGGGCAATAACAGTACTGTGGTCAAATATAATTTACAGTTTTATTATGAGAAAACATTTTAAAGCTGATTTATAAAAATTCATTATCTCAAAATCCATAATTGTGCATGAGTTTAAATTTGCTTTATTTTCAAAGCTTTGCTAAGTTTGTAATCTGTTAACATATTTATTCAATAATTATGTACTGTTCATTGTGTTAATATTTGCAGAATCCTATACCAAGCATCACCCTCTCTTCTCATCCCTTAAATTTTCAGACTTATTTGGGGAATGAAATGTATAAACATAAATCAACAGAAAATGAGAGTAGTCAGATAGCATGTGGTTCAGGTTGGGTATTTTTATAGTTTGGATTCTGTGGTTGTGAGTGACAGCAACCTAGTTAATTTGCTTATACAAAAAAGGAGGTATGTTGTAAAGAAAAGATTCTCTCACAGTTAAAGGAAGTTCTATTGAAACCCTGGCATCTCTGGAAGCTCCAGGGTTTAGGTGAGGAATTCACTCTGGCAATACTATTTTTCTATGCATCTTTCATTTCCATTTAGCATCATTTGTTATCCTACAAACAGGCTTTTTCATGTAATGGGGAACATGGCCATTAGCTGACTCAGATCCCATGTTTCCTGTTCCATGTGTCCAGAACAATAGAGTTTTCTTGTTAGTACCATAAGAAAAAACGCTGGAAACAGACTCTGGACAGGATAAATCAGTTCTAGACCAGTAACCTTTGCCAGTACAGTGAGGATATTGTGACTAGCAAGCTGGAGCCATTTGTCCTCCTACTTTTGTGAGAGGTAAGGAAAAGGAAAGGAGTCTGAGCAGGAAACAATAATAGCATAGCAATAACTTTCCCAGTGGTCAACCTAGAGCATGAAAATTTGGAGCAGAAAACATCTGATACTCATCTTAAGGAGTAAGGGCTTCCCTGGTGGCACAGACAGTTAAGAATGTGTCTGCAATGTGGCAGCCCTGGATTTGATCCCTGAGTCGGGAAGATCCCCTCAAGGGAATGGTAACCCACTCTGGTATTCATGCCTGGAGAAGCCCTTGGACAGAGGAGCCTGGCAGGCTACAGTCTGTGTGGTCGCAAAGAGTCAGACCAGACTGAATATCTTTCACTTTCACGTTTTCACTTAAGGAGTAAAGAGGCAGTGGAAGGGTTTAGGTCTCATTGCGTAGGGCCTTTATACATAATACTGAGGTTGGACACTCAGACTTTGATGCGAAGATTATTGAGAAAGGAGCTGCTGCTGCTGCTGCTGCTAAGTCACTTCAGTCGTGTCCGACTCCTAGTGACCCCATGGACTGCAGCCACCAGGCTCCTCCATTCATGGGATTTTCCAGGCAAGAGTACTAGAGTGGGGTGCCATTGCCTTCTCTGATTGAGAAAGGAGATCAAGAGACGATCCAGGTAAAACTGGTAAAATCTTGAAGGGAGCTAGAGATATGAATGGAAAGGAAATAGAGAGGAGACAAAGAGGGATTTTGAAGTATAATAATTGGGCTTTTTGCAAAGAAGTGGGGGGCAAGAGAAGGTTGTGTCTAGGATGAAACACCATAGTATCATTCACATTGAAAAAATGGTACTTATTAACACTGAAAAGAGCATCTGAGGAGCACAAACAAAACTTAGAAAAACATGCAGTTTTGATAACTTCAGAATAAAATTGCATGTGCATCTGGATTACAAGTCCTGCCTTATGATTTCAACTTGGACAGCATCGTCTGTTCTAATGCTAAAATATTTCATTTGACTGTAGCTCAGCCATTTTATTTTTTACACTGAATTTACCCTTGATTGGTTTGATAGAGTGAAATCCCAAATGGAAGTATTTAATCTATGAGTTTTACTAGAAGCCTGACTAGTTGATACCAATATGGAATAACCATTGTAATTACTTGTATGACAAACATTAAGTAATCATTTTTTAAGTTGCGTTATTTTATCTGTAAAATGATAACTAGAATTGCTTTCAAAATTCACATATTTTCTGAGTATTTCCTTGGAAACAGATTTAGAACTAATGCTTTGAACCAAAACTACATTGAAAGTGGACCTGTAGTAGTTTGTGCTGTGCTTAATCACTCAGTCATGTCTGACTCTTTGCGACTCCATGGACTATAGCCTGCCAAGTTCCTCTGTCCATGGAGATTCTCCAGGCAAGAATATTGGAATGGATTGCCATGCCCTCCTCCAGGGGATCTTCTCAACCCAGGGATCAAACCCAGGTCTCCCACATTGCAGAGGGATTCTTTACCATCTGAGCCACCAGGGAAGCCCAAGAATACTGGAGTGGGTAGCCAGCCTATGCCTTCTCCAGGGGATCTTCCCAAACCAGGAATCAAACCAGGGTCTCCTGCATTGCAGGCTGATTATTTACCAGCTGAGCTACCAGGGAAGCCCATGTAGTAGTCTACTCTCTAGAAATAACCTGAGAAACAGAAAAAAGAGCAAAGATATAAAAATCTGACCTTTCGTTCTTGTCTCCGTGCATGATCCTAAAGGTTGAATTTTGATGGAAGTTATCATCGAGTCCACTTCCCTGGGATCCTCAAGTTAGGCATTAGTCACTCAAATTCCATGTCTCTGCTCAGTTTCTGTATACGTGCTTGTGCTCAACGTATCTGACTCTCTTGTAACCCCCTGGAAGGTAGCCCACCAGGCTCCTCTGTCCATGGGATTTCCCAGGCAAGAATACTAGAGCGGGTTGCCATTTCCTTCTCCATGGGATCTTGCCCACCCAGGGATTGAACCTAGGTCTCCCGCATCTCCTGCATCGCAAGTGGATTCTTTACCACTAGCGCCACCTGGGAAGACCCCCAGGTCTCTGCTCAGAGTTATGCCTTAATCTTTATTTAAAGTCATTTCCCTCATAGAAAAAGAACCCTGGACATCTTAGAACAGGGGTGGAGAAAAACAGTAATAGGAACTCACATGTACACAGGTCACACTATGAAACAGGCACTGTTTTAAAGTGCTTTGCCTTTACCCAACCATGTGACTATCACAGCAAGGCTGTGAGACAGGCTTTTATTTCTTATTTCTCTTATTTGAAAAGCACACTAAAGTAGATAATATAAGCAATTTGTCCAAAGTCCTAAAAGCAGTGAATCGGAGAGTCAAAGTCTGAATCCATGGAGCGATCTCTAGAATCTCTATGTTTCTAACCTCTGGGGCAGGCAAGAGTGTTTAGTGTCACTGGATTTCTGCAGGAGGGGAAAGGCTGTGGGCCACAGTGTTCAGCAGCTTTGATACACTTTAAACTTTATTTTGGTGTGAGGCAGTCAATGTCACTCATCTGCTGCATTTATTCCTAGGAAGATCTTAGTCAAGAAAGAAGTTTCATTAAATTTACTCATAAGAAATCGACTATTTGGTCTCAAACTTCAGTTAATTTTAGCTTCAGTTAATTTTGGCTGTATATTTTCAATTTAATCAAATGCTAGGAAGTTGTGCTCGAGTAACATTAATTATTGAATTTATGGAAATGGCTTCCTATGCATTATAGGTACAAGGACAATATGTATTATATTAATATTTGTTTAAAATTGACAATGAAATATTGACAAGGTGAAACACTTGTGCTTCCCAGATTACAGCAATGTTGTAGAAGAAATGATGCAACTGATATATTTTATTATTTATTATTGTCAAAACAGAGAGATTCTCTATTGTGGTGACTGTATTTATTATTTTTACAAACACTCTGTTTTCAAAACCAGTCTGATCCAAAGATACAGTGGATCCAATGAACACACTGTGTATAAACATGTACCTCTTGGTTTCTTTGCTCTTCCTTCCATGCTGTTTTGTGGTGATGACTGGGAACCTTTAAATGTTTTGTCACCATGTTAATAAGTTAAATGCAAAACAGAATGGACATATTGTAATTATATTGCTCAATAAACCAATCAGTTATTTCAAATTAGGCTGATAAATTGAAGTATTAACTGAGAAGGTGCATTGTAACTCAGGTGAGCATATTATATTAATACAATGGAAGGGGCTACACTGATATGTTATTAGAAAATGAATTTCCGTAAAGAATGTGATTTAGTTCTCATACATTTTCAGGACCTCTATTATATGGTTTCCAGTGAACAGAATTTTTTATGTTATTTTCCAAGTAATACATTTAAGCAACACAGATTTCAAATGTTAGCTTACATTAAGGTATATTAATTCACCCTTTTAACTACTGTGTTAAATTATGTAGAATATTTTATTCATGTATTATGCAAACCCTAGCTGTTTTTTATTGTCCAATTATAGCTGATACTAGAATGCAGATCAAAGCTATCAAGGGAATATTTAAAAAAAACATTTAGTGACAGTGAGTGAAAGAAGATTTTAAATATTTGTTTTGTTTTGGTTAAATTTGGGGTTTTGATTAGGTTAAGTACAAATAACTTATTTATTTATGATGTACCACAGGGCATGTAGGATCTTAGTTCCCTAATCATGGATTGAACCCTCACCCCCAACACTGGCAAGGGAGTTTTAACCACTGGACTGACAGGGAGGTCCCCAACTAACTCATTTTATTTTTTATTTTTTTATTTTATTGTTTTTGCCATACA
>ML663565.1:23120074-23311166 GCA_007570785.1 Antilocapra americana
CCCCCCCCCCCCCCCCCCCCCCCCCCCCCCCCCCCCGGGAAATCTCCTGCACCAGCCCCGAGCATCAATCCTGGGCTGGCGATTGATTAGACATATGATAATTAACTTGTTTCAATGTCCTTCTCCCATATCATCCCACCCTTACCCTCATCCCCAAAGTCCACGAGTCTATTCTATACATCTGCGTTCCTTTTGCTGTCTCGCATGTTGGGTTTTAGAAAGGGATTTGACAAGCTGGATCTTATAAATAAATCTTGAGTACATTAATAGAGTTCTGTTAATAGCAGTCCAGATAGACAATGCTAGCTAAACATAAGTGAAGGGAGATGAGTCTACACTCCATCAACTAGAACAGAATTGTAAGAGAGTTTGAAAGACTGACAATTTCCATCAAAGGCAGGTCCCTGTCTCACACAGTTGTTTCTTCCCACCCTACTGACACTTGACCTTAGTCACTAATTTGAATGGACCAACAATAAATGACCAGTCTGCAAAACAATTTCTCCCTCTTCCTAGAATGGATTTTAAAATGAACTATTTCCAAAATTAGCTCAATTGTGTGCAACAACCTTGCTAAATAAAACTCAGTTACAGTTTTCTTTCCTTCTTCATGACAATGCTTGTGAACATTCTCGTGTCCAGCATTTTTGAATAAAGCCTTAGGCTAATGGTGCTCAAATTTTCTTCCACAAAAATGAACAGAAAATTAAGAATTATGCTCACTTAACACTATTGTTGTAAGAACCAAGGTGATTATTTTCCAATTCTATTGATACAAATTAGCAATTTCATGAAGAACTAGGAAGTCTTATACTGTAAATGGAGTCATTGTTTCTCTTTCACCAAAAAGTAATTTATAAGCGTTCATTGAAATGAAAGCCACATTTGGAATTTTACTGGCTTGGGATATAGTTGGCTTCAAAAGACAGGCTAATGATAGTACATAAATTTAAATAAATAAAGAAGATGATAAAATGCATCAATTGCTGGACTTGCTTTGCTCACAATTTCATTCACAATTGAAAAACAAAAGAAGAGAAACGTGAATTGAGGTCTGAAATTCTGAAATAGAATCTATATTCACCTTGGGTACTTGAAAAACATTTCTAAATCTCAGTTTTCTCATTTGGAAAAATTATAACTGTAATGAATTGAACTAAATGTGGAAAACCAAGTCCACTGCACCCTGTAAATTCCATTTCTCAGCAACAAATGCCAAGTAAAGTAAAAGTCACTGAGTTGTGTCCGACTCTTTGTGACCCCATGGACTATAAAGTCCTTGGAATTCTCCAGCCAAAATACTGAGTGGGTAGCCTTTTCCTTCTCCAGGAGATCTTCCCAACCCAAGGATCGAACCCAGGTCTCCTGCATTGCAGACAGATTCTTTGCCAGCTGAGCCACAAGGGAAACCCAACAAATGCCAAAAACCTACTCAAACTACATGAAGCAATCATGATGATGTCTCTGAATAAAAAATTATAAGCTGAATATTGTTATATATATTCATAATGTGGACATATTCCTGTGTGGACTGGAAGAAAACTTTAAAAATTCTGCTTACTATTTTTGTGGAAGCTAGAAATAAATTATATATAAAATATATATATTATATATATAAAATAAATTGTATGTGTGTATATACATATATGAAATAAATTATATACATAGGAAATAAATTATCTCAACTATCCCCAGATTTAGGAGAGGATATATGATTTAGTTTCTCATTTAGGCCCTCTGACTGACTTACTGTCCTGTCCACAGTGACTGATCTCATCAAAAAGAAGCATATACTTTATACTAAAGTGGGACATTCTTTCTTTGCTAGGAGGATTAAAAGTTACTTTCTTACTTCTGGAGCCACAGTGCAGAAAGTATATTTAAATGCTGGCCTTGCCTATTTTCCCCACCACATGGAGGAAACCTGATTGCATTAACAGAGAATACAGCCAAAGCTCAGAGAAGCAGGGTGAGCGGGTAGAAAGAGTCTTAAGGACAACATGTGAATCCTAGATCCGCTCTTAGCTTCTGTGACCTCTACACCTATCCTTCTTAGTTATTGCGAGAGGGGCCTATTTTTAAAATTTCTCTGCTTTGAGTTAGGTTTCTGCCAAGTGAATATTTAATACACACTGCGATTTGGTGGATTAATTACTTTGAATTCTATAATTTGATATATAACTCTTTAGAAGAACATTTGATAATTTTAAAATATCAATACCAATAAGAAAAATGTCTTTCATAGTATGCCTAGATGAAAGTGAATGAAACTAAACACAGACAGACTTAAACAAACATTAGAATCAAAATAATATCACTTTATAGATATGTATACACAGTTAGTAGATTCTTATCACTGTTTCATCTGCTCATAAAATATCTATTTCAGTCTTTCTGTTATTTTAAAGTAACACTGCAATTAATCCATTTGGGCATGCTAAGGAGAATAACCTTTAATGACTGATAACGTTGGGTTATTTTAGAAGGAATGGTGACTTCATTCTTCACAATGTCTCTTTGGCTTATCTGTCTTATGAAAGTTCATATCCTGAGTTGAGGTCTTTTTCAAGTCTACTGCATGGTGTGCCCATTTTATTTAGATTGACTTGAAAATACAAACTTTTAACCAGATCGCATGTATTGTGTGTCATTTATCAGTGACCTATGTGGGACTGCTGTTTTTGGAGGACATTTAGTAGTTCATTCCATTTTCAAGTATGCAATTTGCCTTGACAATTCTGTAGAATTACCCCCCAAAAGCAATTATAAAATGATTTCTTTATTATTAACATATTGTGTTGATTTAAGGACAGCTGACTCTGTGTTTCAATCAAGGGCATCTTGCAAAACCAGGTTGTATGGAGGCTGCCTAACAATGCAGCTTGTCTTCCTTGAATTTTATAGGGAATCATTCTGTAGTGTTCTTTGAGGGCTGACTCAATTCTGACTTTCAAGTTTCTTATATGCAAATCAGTATTTTACACTGTGATGACCTCAGCAACTCATGATTTGTAGCCTACAGAACATAGTAAATCATTTCTGTGACTCACTGTTCTATACCTATTCCACACCTTTCTTCCTATCTCGTCCTTCAAAAATACCTAGATTCTTCATTTGGAGATGGATAAGTATAACAATTTTAATATAACCAAGAGTTTTTTGGTGGAAACTAGTTAAGATATTGAAAAAAAAGTTTTTGATTGTATTTTATGAAGAAGGATTCTATTTCAGATTGTCTGACTCCAATTCTTTTTTTTTTTTTAATTTTTAATGAAACTGAGAACAAAGCAGGCCAAAATTTTGGTTGATTTCACCAAGTTTCTCTCTGTCTCATTCTGCCATCCTTCCTTCCTTCCTCCTAGTTTCCTTTCTTCATTTTTGCTTTCTTTTTCCCTTCAGACCTATTTCTTAGATATGTAAAAGAAGACTCAAATTTCTAAGCTGTTGAAGCTGAAGAAATTTGAGGAAATTCGAAAGCAATATAAATAATGTTCTAGTAAAAACAAAGCAAAACAAAACCTACTTTGTAGCATTTGCTGATTTCTGTAGTGTAAAATATACCCACAAAGGCCAATTTCAAACAACCAACCTGACGTCATGGAACAGGGAATAGATGTTGACACTTGGGTCTAATTAGCAGGCGCAGGCCTGATCCAGCTCATTACTGAATATGAGCAAGGAGGGTGGAACAGCTTAGTAATTTAAAACTACTAAGCCCTTTTGCTTCCTCTAAGGTAGACTACATTCTAGTCAATGGAAGGCCAGGAAAGATATTTGCTAAAATTGGCACCAGAATCAAGGGAGAAGACAGAAAAGGAGTCTTATTTCACAAGCTGTTTTGAGGACTTGAAGCTTGCATACTCTCAAACTTGAAAAATTCTCATTATGTTGCCATATTTAAATATAAGTCTGAAAATTTACCTTGTGTAATAGGTCTACAGTTTATTCCCAAAACCATATAACAGCTTCCAGACTGGTTATATTTTAAGAATCAATGAGGACAGAAAAATAATGATTAAGTTCACTTAAGCATTATTATTATTATAATTAGAAATGACAGGGTTTGCAATAAGATAGTCCAGTCTCACATATAAAATAAAGAAAGGAAAAGATGGAAATATTGATATTTGAAGGAAGTAAAGAATAAAATTATAAGAAGATGATGCATAAAGTTCAACTAAATTAGAATACCAATTATCTTTGAACTCCACTAACTATAATGGAGATGATCTTCAATAAACCCTGTTAGAAGTTACTACTATATTTCAAAGAATGGTCTGTGAGCAATCTGTATCAGAATTAAGTGAGATGAATCTCCCTTGATAAATGAGTCTTTACTTTTGAGGACTTGAAATCTATCTCTGATAAACTTTCTAGATGAATCTTAAGCATTCTAATTTTGAAAACGTCTGCAATCATTATAGTGTTATAAACTATTTCTGTCAAAAAGCAATACAAAGGCAAATATATTATTTTCTTACTGTGAGGAGAAAGTCCTACTTTAACCTGTAATTTTCTCTTTTGGTGAAGTCTTTGGTTTCAGTATCAGGGTG
Organism: Antilocapra americana; assembly: GCA_007570785.1. Lineage (NCBI taxonomy): Eukaryota > Metazoa > Chordata > Mammalia > Artiodactyla > Antilocapridae > Antilocapra > Antilocapra americana. The sequence goes on from ML663565.1 coordinate 23,124,628, forward strand.
ATGGTGGCTTCATTGAATGTCCTAAGAAGGGCTCCCTCCTCTTCAGTTTTTTGGAAGAGTTTGAGAAGGACTGGTACAAGTTCTTTGTATGCTTGGGAGAATTCACCTGTGAAGCCATCTGGTCGTGGGCATTTGTTTGCAGGGAGATTTAAAATTACAGATTCTATTTCAGTTCTCATTATCAGTCTGTTCAAATTATCTATTTATTCTTGATTTAGAAGAATAAATCAAGAACTTGTTTTATTTTGCTCTTTCTAGAACTTGTCCATTTCTTCTAGCTTGTTGAATTTATTGGCGTATAATTGTTCATAGTATTTTTTTTTCCCCTGTAGTATCAGTTGTTATGTTTTTCATTTCTTATTTTGTTTCTGTTCTCTCTCTTTACTGCTTGGTGAACCTGGCCAAAGGTTTGTCAATCTTGTTTATCTTTTCAAAGAACGAGTTCTTGGCTTTACTGACTTCTTCTACTTTTTTATCTCTATTTTATTTATTTCCTCTCTAATCTTTATTATTTCCTTCCTTCTACTCACCTTAGGTTTTGCTTGTCCTCCTTTTTCTAAATTTTTAAGTGGTAGATAATGTTTATTTGAGATTTTTCTTACTTTTTGAGGAAGAACTAAGAGAGCTCTGCTTTTATTTGGCTAAAACACACAAGTAAAAATAGTTGCAAGGGGGGTTGTTGTTTTCTAGCCAAGGTTATAAGTAGAGGTCCCTTAGAAGGATGTATTGAGTTGCCCTGCCTTTTGTTCTTCTTTTCTGACTGAAATAATATCACATTCCCTGGACGTGGAGCAGTGTTCAAAGTTATATGCTAAAAATGGTAGATCAGGAAGCCAGTATGAGTTTAGGTCCTTGATAATTTCCTTAAGCAGTTGCACTGACCTCAACTGTCTATTTTCTGACTCTTGTTAGTTGAAAAAAAATAACTATTTGTTTTAGCCTCTGTGGATAGATCTGATACATAAAAACAATCCTAAATGCTACAGGCATTAACGCGATATCAAAACAATAGAGGCAATCATTGCAAAGCACTAGGTTTGGTGAAAAACAAAGGAACATTATTTAATATTAACATATGTATGTGGAATAAGACCAGATAATGTAATTTTTACAAATTTTTCTTTTGGTGCATTTAAGTCTATACACTTTAATAACAGTTTATTTTATTTTCATTATCTCCTTTGTAGAACTTACATTTCTTAATCCAAAAATGGTGTCTGATCATCATTTCCATTTGCCTATGAACCTTTTCAATAACTTACAATAAAATGTGCTTTTATTATTCTTGCCTCATAAGATACTTTCAGTTGGTATGAAGTCATCCCAAATTGCAACAAGCAAATTATATTATTAAAAATAAAGAGAAGTTTACAAAGAAGGAAACCAGAATTCTAAAGGAAAAATTTAAAAGACTGTGAAAAAATAGTCATAAATGATGAAGCTGATAAAGGACTAATTGTAGAAGCACGCAGCAGAAGAAAATATCTCAGGCTTCTGATAAAACCTCTTGAATTATTTTATTAACAGCCTAGGTACTTTATTAAACTTCTGAATAAAATGCTACATATGAAAACTAAAAAATAATCAGCATAGAAGACTGAGTTTAAATCCAATAACATTTTCAAAATTTCTTTACAATGTTTTTTCTTATTGAAAAGATATTCTCTTTAATTTTTCTGATAATATTTAAAGTGAACAGAGCTGCTGAGAAGGCTGCTAAAGAAACTCAAAAAAAGAAAAAAAGATAGGATAAGTACTTCCAACATAGTGAAATGGACCCACCCAAAGCTCTAGGTAGGAAGAGATCTGTGTCAGCTAGAAAAGGATATATGGGGGTCTCAATCCAAAATTCAGAACCAAAACCCATAATTACAGGACAGGGAGTGGACTTAACCTTTTCCTGGCGAGAGGAGATTTGGCAGATGTAGATATAAACAAACTATACCTGGGAGTCAGAAAGGATAGGAAACTCCAGCCCAATTCCCCTCTGAGGCTGACCCTCAGTCATCTGCTTACACCCTACTCCCCATTCTATTGGGTTGAAGGAAAGTTATCATTTTTTTCAGATTTTATGTTTAGAAAGTAATAGTGAAGTAAACGGAGAAATTCTATTCTACTATCAGAATGAAACAACTATTTGATGAACAGTTCTGTTGCTGATAATAACCTTTTCTTTGGCATATTATAGGAGAAGGCAGTGGCACCCCACTGCAGTACTCTTGCCTGGAAAATCCCATGGACGGAGGAGCCTGGTGGGCTGCAGTCCATGGGGTCGCCTAGAGTAGGACATGACTGAGCGACTTCACTTGCACTTTTCACTTTCCTGCATTGGAGAAGGAAATGGCAACCCACTCCAGTGTTCTTGCCTGGAAAATCCCATGGATGGAGGAGCCTGGTAGGCTGCGGTCCATGGGGTCGCCTAGAGTCGGACATGACTGAGCGACTTCACTTGCACTTTTCACTTTCCTGCACTGGAGAAGGAAATGGCAACCCACTCCAGTGTTCTTGCCTGGAGAATCCCAGGGACAGGGGAGCCTGGTGGGCTGCTGTCTATGGGGTCACACAGAGTCAGCCACAACTGAAGCGACTTAGCAGCAGCAGCAGAGCAAAATATTAGGAATCCTGGGCCCCTCAGCAAGAGGTGAGGGGTGGGCAAGGGACTTTTTATCTACTGTTTCCCATTGCTGGCTCAGATTATTGCCTGAACCATCCTGAAACCAGTCCCTGGTGCCGAAAAGATTGGGGATTGCTGCTCTAGTGAATTATTAAGGCAGGGTACCAGATGCACCCTCTTACTCATCAAAATTTTACGTGCCTTGGTCTGTTCTTAGCCCTAGTGTGGAAGACAGCAAAGCACCGTACTCTGAAATGGAGCCAAAACTAGGAGGCATATTTGTTATATAACAGAGAGCGGAGAGAGGAGAGATAGAGAGGGGAGAAAGCAGGGAGGGAGAGATGGGAAAGAAGCGGGGAAAGAGAGGGAAAAGAAAGGCTAGGAAGAGGGGAGAGAAAGGGAACTGGAGAGTGGAGGGGAAGGGGAGCAGAGAGAGAGAGAGAGAGAAGAGAGGCTTTTACAAAAGAGGGACCCAGAGAAATGATAGCACTTTCTAATTACCTTTAGCAACAACTTCTGAAAGAAGGGACTACAAAACTTCAGTGCTTTGTTAGAAGAGCTTGCTTTATCCTCAGTTCTCCTGTTTCCACGTGGAGGGACTTCCCAGGAGTTGCATTCTTTGCCTTCAATCCTGCTCCATGGACAAAGGGTAACTCATCTGATTGGAGCCCCTGAAAGGAGTTGTGACTGAAACCCTACTCCTGATCTCCTGGTCAGCCTGCAAGGCCTGCTCTCTTATTCTTAGGGAAGCTTGTGTTTGAGTGAATAAACCTCATTTCCCACTTCCATTAACTTCCCCTGTGACGGCTTTTTATTCATCTTTGCTTTAAAAATCCCCAACCTAGACAAAAAGTAAACTACTGAGAATATGCTGTGATTTTATAGATACTCCTGCTGTTCTTATTTTGCATTTGCACTAGAGTTTCTTAACTAATTCTAGCGTGTGAACTTTAGTTTCGCTAACTATTTTAATGTATGTTAGCTGCTCAGTCGTGTCATAAACTGTAGCCTGTCAGGCTCCTCCATCCATGGAATTCTCCAGGCGAGAATACTGGAGTGGGTTAACAATCCCTTCTCCCAGGGATGGACTTCCTGACCCAGGGAATGAACTTGCGTCTCCCAAATTGCAGGCAGATTTTTTACCTTCTGAGCCACAAATGAAGCTGATTTTAATAGTTAGTCCTTATTATCTAAGTTTCTTCTTCTTCTTCTTCTTCTTTTTTTTTTTTTTTTTTTACTGAGTTTACAGTCTCCTACCTGGGTGCACTCATTAGTTGGAATTCTTGAATCCTAAATTCAAAAGCTTTCATAGCTAGGTTGTTGGCAATTGTGGAAGATAAGCTTGATGGTGCCAGCAGTCCATCAGAACATCTGGGAATCATTTCTCCTACATTCGGAACAGAAACCTTGTCTCAGACTCTGTTCACAAACTATCAGTCAATTGAGTTCAGTCACTCAGTTGTGTCCAACTCTTTGTGATCCCTTGGACTGCACCACACCAGCCCTCCCTGTTCATCTCCAACTTCCGGACTTTACTCAAACTCATGTCCGTTGAGTTGGTAATACCATCCAACCATTTCATCCTCTGTCATCCCCTTCTCCTCCTGCCTTCAATCTTTCCCAGCATCAGAGTCTTTTCTAATGAATCAGTTCTTCACATCAGGTGGCCAAAGAATTGGAGCTTCAGCCTCAGCATCAGTTCTTCCAGTGAAGATTCAGGACTGATTTCCTTTAGGATGGACTGGTTGGATCTCCTTGCAGTCCAAGGGACTCTCAAGAGTCTTCTCCAACACCACAGTCCAAAAGCATCAATTCTTTGGTGCTCAGTTTTCTTTATAGTCCAACTCTCATATCCATACATGACTACTGAAAAAACCATAGCCTTGACTAGAAAGACCTTTGTTGACAAAGTAATGTCTCTGCTTTTTAATATGCTGTCTAGGTTGGTCATAACTTCTTCCAAGGAGCAAGCATCTTTTGATTTCATGGCTGCAGTCACCATCTGCAGTGATTTTGGAGCCCCCCAAAATGAAGTCTGTCACTGTTTCCATTGTTTCCCCATCTATTTGCCAAGAAGTATAGGACCAGATGCCATGATCTTAGTTTTCTGAATGTTGAGCTTTAGGCCAACGTTTTCACTCTCCTCTTTCATTTTCATCAAAAGGCTCTTTAGTTCTTCACTTTCTGCCATAAGGGGGCTGTCATTCTGCATATTTGAGGTTATTGGTATTTCTCACAGCAATCTTGATTCCAACTTGTGCTTCCTCCAGCCCAGTGTTTCTCATGATGTACTCTGAATATAGGTTAAATAAGCAGGGTGACAATATACAGCCTTGACGTACTCCTTTTCCTAGTTGGAGCCAGTATATTGTTCCATGTCCAGTTCTAACTACTGTTTCCTGACCTGCATACAGATATCTCAAGAGGCAAGTCAGGTGATCTGGTATTCCCATCTCCTAAAGAATTTTCCAGAGTTTGTTGTGGTCCACACAGTCAAAGGCCTTCAGTTCAGTTCAGTTGCTCAGTCATGTCCGACTCTTTGTGACCTCGTGAACTGCGCACACCAGGCCTCCCTGTCCATCACCAACTCCTGGAGTTTACCCAAATCCATGTTCATCAACTCGGTGATGCCATCTTACCATTTCATCCTCTGTCATCCCCTTCTCCTGCCCTTAATCAAAGGCTTTGACATAGTCAATAAAGCAGAAGTAGATGTTTTTCTAGATCTCTCTTGCTTTTTCGATGATCCAAAGGATGTTGGCAATTTGACCTCTGGTTCCTCTGCATTTTATAAATCAGGCTTATATAATGTTTTTTCTTTTATTCATGGATTACATATCTTGTTTTGTGCCCCCACTTAGGCTTATGCTTACTAATATGGCCTTAAAATAACTGACTCCTAGTTTTGCAGTCAGATTCCTGAGCTATTCACTGGTTTACTTTCCTCCCTCCGTCTCCCTTCTCCTTCTCTCTCTCTCTCCTTCTCTTTCTCTCTTCTTTCTTCCCTTCCTTTCTCTTTCTCCCTTTCTCCCTCTTCTTTTTTTAGCATTCTCTGAATGGATTTCATCCAATCCAGTAATTTCAGATAACTGAGTCTTACCAAATCTGTTCCATCACCCTGTCACTACACTTATATTTCCTACTACCTGTTTGTCATTACCACCTGAATGTAAGCAGGCTTAACAAACTGAATCTATTCTCATTATTTGCACCTGTACATCTATTATTCCTCCTATGTATATTTCTCCCAAATCACCTACTTTTACCCTTTCCCAGTCTCTAAATGTTGTTGTTATTGTTCGGTTGCTCAGTCATATGCGCCTCTTTGTGATCCCATGGACTGCAGCATACCAGGCCTCCCTGTCCTTCACTATCTCCCAGAATTTGCTCAAACTGATATCCACTGAGTCGATGATGCCATCCAGCCATCTCATCCTCTGTCATCCCCTTCTCCTGCCCTCAATCTTTCTCAGCCCCGGGGTCTTTTCCAATGAGTCAGCTCTCCGCATCAGGTGGCCAAAGCATTGGAGCTTCAGCTTTAGCACCAGTACTTCCAATGAATATTCAAGGTTGATTTCATTTAGGATTGATTGATTTGATCTCCCTGCTCTCCAAGAGACTCTAAAGAGTCTTCTCAGCACCATAGTTAGAAAGCGCAAATTCTTCACCTCTCAGTTTCCTTTGTAGTCCAACTCTCATATTGATACTTTACTACTAGAAAAACCATAGTTTTGACTAAATGGACCTCTGTCGGCAAAGTGATGTCTCTGCTTTTTAATACACTGTCTAGATTTGTCATAGCTCGTCTGCCAAGGAAGCAAGTGTCTTTTAATTTCACGCCTGCAGTTACTATCTGCAGTGATTTTGGAGCCCAAGAAAATGAAATCTGACAGTGTTTCCATTGCTTCCCTATCTATTTGCCATGAAATGATATGACCCAATGCCATGATCTAAGTTTTTTGAAATTTGAATTTTAAGACACCTTTTTCACTCTCCTCTTTCACCTTCATCAAGAGGCTCTTTAGTTCCATTTCATTTCTCTAAATATAAGGGTCTCAGTTACCAAAGATATAAATCACAGTCATGCTCAACCCATCTTTCTGTTTTTATTCCATGTTCTTGGCCCAAGGTCTTATTAGATATAAAAATCACATTAAATATATTTCTTTCAGTACTAATTTATAAGCATATAATTACTGAAGGAGACTAGGATAGATCTCAACCAAATATCAATATTAGACCTAGATTTGTACAAAAAAAAGAAATATAAGATGATGTCAAATTACCTAATTTAGCTTGACAAAATGTACATGGAATTCTAAAAATACTTAAGGAATGTCAAGCATATGCAATAAAGGCATGTGGAGAGGAAATTAAATAGTAGAGAGTGACTGGAGAGGAGTTAATATTATAAATCTGTGAATAAAGGTCAAAAGTTTTATTAAGCAGCCTGTAAGTGAAATGTTCTAGACAATGGTTGCTTCCTCAAAGCAACTATTATATTCTTTCTTCGATAAGATGGTTATAATGTGCTATTATCTCTAACATACAGAGTACTTTCATTTTTTTTTTTTTTTGGATAAAAGGATGATTTGCTTATTTTGCCTCCTTTCTACAAATGTTGGGTTTTCATTTGGCTTACTGCATTGACTGAAAACTTTCCATAAAATTTAATTTTTAATGAATTTCCTCTATACATGGCTTTTAATTTTATTTTTAACAAAAGAGCCACTTTTCATTAAGGGTATGGTAATTATGAAACTAAGCAACTGATACATGTTACTGTAGCTTTACAAAGTATTGTTCTTTCAAAGCAAAGTCCTCTTCTAATCAGGCACAAAATTCTGTTTTAATTTCATGATAATTTCCACTGATTTAGGGACTGGACTAGAAAAATCATTAGAAATAGCAATTTATCTGATTTAAAAAATAAAATGGATAAAAGGGATTATGTCGCAGGTGTGCTGTGTCACTTTCAGTCATGTCTGACCCTTCGTGACCCTATGGGCCGTAGCCCATCAGGCTCATCTATTCATGGGATTCTTCAGGCTAGGATACTGGAGTTGCCATCCCCTCCTCCAGTGGATCTTCCCTACCCAAAGATCCAACTGGAGTCTCTTATGTCTCCTGCATTGGCAGACAATATGAAATTAATGTGGCAGAGAACACAGGCAGACGTAAAAGGGGTAGTTGGACAACATGTCAAAACAAGGCAGTGATAAATGAGGAGTAGGTGGTAATGAGAGCAGAAATACAGGGCAGAGTGAAGTCATAGGGAATGAGGCATCCTTCAGTTCTTTGAACAAGTGTTGGAAGCTGATAGGTCATATTAGGATACAACTTTAATTTTTATCAATAGGATAAATTAAGCAGACGCTGCAGCATGTTGCATCACTTTGTCTGAAATAGCTTGTAAATTTAAGCATGAATAAGATAACAAAGTAAAAAAAAAGACTGGAAGATAGAATTATAGAGTTTAAAAATGAAAATAAAATCAATGAAAAAGTAGGGAGAAATGAAAGTGACTCAGAACAATTTGTTAGATTGCAACCAAATCAAAGAAATTAAATTTCTACTATGAATTACTTTTATATACTATATATTAAGTGTCATAAATAATGTTGAGGGTTAAATATTGCTATTCTAATTTTTAAATTGTAGAGAGTATTGTGTCCAACTTTTTCATTATTGTTAGAATATTAAATAATCTGAATTTTTTCTAGGTAAAGCTCTTGAGAAACCTGTATGCAGGTCAGGAAGCAACAGTTAGAATTGGACATGGAACAACAGTTCCAAATAGGAAAAGGAGTACGTCAAGGCTGTATATTGTCAACCTGCTTGTTTAACTTATATGCAGAGTACATCATGAGAAACACTGGGCTGGATGAAGCACAAGCTGGAATCAAGATTTCAGGGAGAAATACCTCAGATATGCAGATGATACCACCCTTATGGCAGAAAGTGAAAAACTAAAGAGCCTCCTGATGAAAGTGAAACAGGAGAGAGAAAAAGTTGGCTTAAAGCTCAACATTCAGAAAACTAAGATCATGGCATCTGGTCCCATCACTTCTTGGCAAATAGATGGGAAAACAGTGGCAGGCTTTATTTTTGGGGGCTCCAAAATCACTGCAGATGGTGACTGCAGCCATGAAATTAAAAGACACTTACTCCTTGGAAGGAAAGTTATGACCAACCTAGAAAGAACATTAAAAAGCAGAGACATTACTTTGTCAACAAAGGTCTGTCTAGTCAAGGCTATGATTTTTCCCTTGAAAAACTGTTTTTCCCACAGTCACGTATGCATGTGAGAGTTGGACTATAAAGAGAGCTGAGCGCAGAAGAACTGATGCTTTTGAACTGTGATGTTGGAGAAGAGTCTTGAGAGTCCCTTGGACTGCAACCAGTCCATCCTAAAGAAGATCAGTCCTGGGTGTTCATTGGAAGGACTGATGTTGAAGCTGAAACTCCAATACTTTGGGCACCTGATGCAAAGAACCAGCTCATTTGAAAAGACCCTGATGCTGGGAAAGATTGAGGGCAGGAGGAGAAGGGGACGACAGAGGATGAAATGGTTGGATGGCATCACTGACTCAGTGGACATGACTTTGGATAAACTCTGGGAGTTGATGATAGACAGGGAGGCCTGGCATGCTGCGGTTCATGGGGTTGCAAAGAGTCAGACATGACTGAGTGACTGAACTGAACTGAAAGCATAAATAACAGTATATATGAAGTCATATCAGAAATAATTACCTAAAAACTCTTGATTGCATAAATACAACAAAGAATCATTTCCCCCTCTTCCTTTAAAATATATAAGAATAAAAGATATTTAAATGATGATATAATCAGCTAAGTCCATCCTTTTATGCCATAATATAGGAAAATATACTAATCTTGAATAAAATTTTGTTACTGCAAATAAATATGTGAACTTTATCAAATGGTAGCAAGTGGTAAAGAATCTGCCTGACAATGCAAAAGATGCAAGAGACACATTTTTGATCCTTGGGGTTGCAAAGAACTGGACTTGACTGAGTATATAAGCCCACACACACTGTTTCTAAGTGTTTTTGACATTTTCAGTGTCCCCTAAGTCTGTAATGATCAAAATTCCAATCTCTAGGCAGAGAAAAAAGATGACTCTCTAGTATTTCTCTCCTGATTAGTCAAAACAAGGGAATCATCTAGTCACAGTTAGTGCATCTACAAATTGTACAAATACAAGTAGCCTGGAAAATGTATTTAAATAGAGTTCTACCAAAGCAAGGCCCATGTCTTATTTCCCTTTTATATCATCATCATGTAGCATAGCACCTAATATTAAACATATAATTGTGAAATGCATGAATAGGTAAATGATTTACTCCCTCTCTTCTTGTTTGTCCTTATCCTATGATTAACAAGTTTCCATCAATCTCATTTCTGAATTTCATTCTTCTCCTGTATTAAATGAGAAATACTATCTACCTTACACTTCAGTGTGAGTAATATAGAAAGAAAAAGTTGAAAATTACTTGATGAGAAAGAAGACAATTGGGTGCTATGATAATAAATGGAAATATTAAACACTGACAAAAAGTATCTTGCTGATTATTATTGTACAAGTTTTAGTGAAATAGATATATAAAGGTTTGAACAATGATTTATTAACTTTTTAAAATGTTTCCAAGAGCAAATGGAGATTTTAAAAAATTTAACTTTCTAATCTGTAATTAAGATGCTTTTACTAAATCATTCTTAGTCATAATTACCTACTGAGAGACTTATGATACACTTAGTAAAATGATCAAACAAAAAAGTGTTGTGACTTAGTAAAGGTGGATATTAAGAGGCGGTGTGTAAAATTTGGGGATTTTACTTTAATTTCAACAAAAAATGAAAGTATCACTTTAAATCAGCCAAGCATTTCAGACAGCAGCATTATCATAACAAATGTAACAATGATAAATGATTGCTCTTTTATCATCTTGATAATGAGAAAGTGATTCACTTGTATTAAGAAAGTAATTTATGTAATTTAACAATTTAGACTTTTAAGTGCTCTTGAAAATAAACAATGAGATAAAATTCATTTTCATTCATCACAAGATAAATTCACTATACTAGCTTGAGGCATTTAAAAATCTCTAATAAAATACTTCATTATAGAACTGTCTTTTCTAAATCAGCATTCTGTGAATCCTTAAGAAAGAAATCTAATGAATAAAAGTGTTAATATCATTTTTGGTAATTATTTTCAAGGAAAATTTGTAATTGGATCACTTTTCTTCCATACGGCTTTTGTAATATATAGGAATATAGAAACTTCTCTATAAACACTAAATAAAATATTTCAAACCAATAATTTGTTTTACTTCAATGGAATTTTTATTGTTTGAATTAAAAATCAAATAATATTTTCATTATACATTTTAAATGTATAGTATAGTGATCATTTTTATTGGACCATGATTCACTAAAAATATAAAAAATAATAAGAACAGCTGACGTTTTGCTTTTGTTCTTACACCTTTAAGTACACTACTATGAATCTTGCTTAAGAGTGCATTTTGCTGTAATGAGAGAGAAATTTGCTACAAACATTTATGCCTTTCTCACCTCTCCTTTCTTTACCTCTGCTGAAGGGTGATTTAAAATATTTACATTGACGTGCTAGTATTGACACAGAGGGGAATAAAAGTGTTGGTAATAGTAACATATTATGTAAAAAAATGGTGCTACTTTTCCATGTTAATAATTTTGTGGTTCCATGTTTAAGAAGGCAATAATAAATGTGGGGAATGTGGCAAATCTTACGTGTTCCTTGATCATAAAGGAAAAGTGATGCAGTTCTGAAGAAACTTTTTTTCCTAAGCTAGCAAGAAGAGACTTCAAAAAAATAAGTTTTTTTTTTTTAATATGAGATAAGTAGAATGGAAGATATTGACACATAAGGAAGAAAAATCTAGGAAAAAACACAGAATATCAAAGTCAATTTGCTGTATGAATTGCTTGATTAGAGAAAAACTGATGCAAAAATCTTAAGATTCCAGAGGGTGACAGCAGTAATATGCTGTGAATTGCTTGGCATCAGTTATTCTGCACAAATATTTGAGTATTAAATAGGCAACTACTCACTTCTAAGTAGCTCTGGATAATTATGCACACAAATGGCAAAGCAGGAGTTGAAATGGCTTGGCACAGTTCTGTTATACATTATTATCCTAATGGAACATAATGAAAATGCACTAATTCTTAACGGAATGAAAACACAAAATCACAAAATTCTTCTCAAGAACTTGAAGCACCTGAGGGGAATTTTTAAAACACTACTTTACATCCAATTAAGAAACAAAACAAAAATTAGTTAAGCAGACACTTCATCAAAGAAGATAAAGAACTTTAAAACATAACCATATGAAAAACTGCTCAACAATACTAGTCATTAGGAAAATGCAAGTTAAAGTCGGTGAGATACTATTACACACTCATGAGAATAGCTAAACTTAAACTAACACATATACACATGACCATAGTGAGTATTGTCAAGGATGGGAAGGAATTAAGGCTCTCACTTTGGTAGGATACAAAATGGAAAATGGTTTGGCAATTCCCTAAAAAGTTAAACATTCGCCTGTCATATGATCCAGACTTTCCACTCCTAGATATTTATCCAAAAGAGGTGAAAGCACACGACTATACAAAGACTTACAGATGAATGTTCATAGCAGCTTTATTTGTAAAAGCCTTTAATGAGAAACAACCTAACTGTTGATCAACAGGTGAATGGATAAATCATTGTATATCCATATAATGAAGCAGTACGTAGCAATAAAAAGGAATGAACTATTGATACATAGTATTATACTTAAGACTATCACAATAATTATGCTGAATGAAAGGAGCCAGGTCAAAAAAGAAAATAAATTCTGTATAATACCATTCATGTAATATTCTAGAAAATATAAACTAATCTATACTCCCTGGTAGCTCAGGTGGTAAAGCGTCTACCTAGAATGCTGGAAACCCAGGTTCAATCTCTCTGGGTTGGGAAGATCTCCTAGAGAAGGCAATGGCACCCCACTCCAGTACTCTTGCCTGGAAAACCCCATGGACAGAGGAGCCTGGTAGGCACAGTCCATGGAATCGCAAAGAGTTGGACACGACTGAGTGAGTTCACTTTCACGTACCAACAGAAAGCAGATCAGTGATTTCCTGGTGACTTTAGTAGGCAAATAGATCCCTTACTTCTCTAAATCTGTGAAGTATCTGTTTGTTTAAGAATACATACAAATAAGATCGTATGGTATTTATAGAACTTTGTCTGGGCTTATTTAGCTTAGCATAGTCCCCTGAAGGTCTACATATACTGCCATAAATGGCAAGATTTCCTTTTCTATGGTTAAATAACATTCCATTGGAGCCTGCGCCCTATCAGCCAGCCGTGTGCGTCCCTAAAGCCTCCTCCCCTGAGGGCACGGTTGTCCACCCTTCTTGCGCAGCGCTGGGCTCCGGGGCCTCTTCTACCACTGCCGCTGCCCCCAGGGGGCACTCTGAGCTCGGCAGCCCTGGGGCCCACCCTCACTCCATCTCCCGCCTCTCCCGCTGCTTCTGGTGCTGCCAGCTTTCTCTTCTGAGAGCTGGGATCAGAATTCCAGAAAAACATCTACTTCTGCTTTATTTTTTTTTTTATTAGTTTTGCCATACAATGACATGATATCACCATGGGTTTACATGAGCTCCCCCTCCAGAACCCCCCTTCCTCCTCCCTCCCCCCGGGAAATCTTGTTGCACCAGCCCCAAGCATCAATCCTGGGCTGGCGATTGATTAGACATATGATAATTAACATGTTTCAATGCCATTCTCCCATATCATCCCACCCTTTCCCTCATCCAGAGTCCACGAGTCTGTTCTATACATCTGCGTTCCTTTTGCTGTCTCGCATGCTGGGTTCTCGTTACCGTCTTTCTAAATCCCATATATATGCGTTAGTATACTGTATTGTTGCTTTTGCTTCTGGCTTACTTCACTCTGGATAATGGGCTCCAGTTTCGTCCATCTGAGTAGAACTGATTCAAATGAATTTTTTTTTTTAATGCTGAGTAATATTCCATTGTGTATATGTACCACAGCTTGCTTATCCATTCATCAGTTGATGGGCATCTAGGTTGCTTCCATATCCTGGCTATTGTAAACAATGCAGCGATGAATATTGGGGTACACGTGGCTCTTTCAATTCTGGTTTCCTCGGTGTATATGCCCAGCAGTGGGATTGCTGGGTCATATGGCAGGTCTATTTCCAGTTTTTTAAGGAATCTCCACCCTGTTTTCTATAGTGGCTGTACTAGTTTGCATTCCCACCAACAGTGTAAGAGAGTTCCCTTTTCTCCACATCCTCTCCAGCATTTATTACTTGTAGATTTTTGGATTGCAGCCATTCTGAGTGGTGTAAAGTGATATCTCATTGTGGTTTTGATTTGCATTTCTCTGATAATGAGTGATGTTGAGCATCTTTTCATCTGTTTGTTAGCCATTTTTATGTCTTCTTTGGAGAAATGTCTGTTAAGTTCTTTGGCCCACTTTTTGATTGGGTCGTTTATTTTCCTAGAATGGAGCTGCAGGGGTTGCTTGTGTATTTTTGAGATTAATTGTTTGTCCGTTGCTTCATTGGCTATTATTTTCTCCCATGTCTTTTCACCTTGCTTATAGTTTCCTTTGTTGTGCAGAAGCTTTTAATTTTAATTAGGTCCCATTTGTTTATTCATGCTTTTATTTCCAATATTCTGGGAGGTGAGTCATGTAGGATCCCACTTTGGTTTATGTCAGAGAGTGTTTTACCAATGTTATCCTCTAGGAGTTTTATAGTTTCTGGTCTTATGCTTAGATCTTTGATCCATTTTGAGTTTATCTTTGTATATGGTGTTAGAAATCAATCAATGTAATACACCACGTTAACAAATTGAAAAATAAAAATCACATGATTATCTCAATAGATGCAGAGAAAGCCTTTGACAAAATTCAACATCCATTTATGATAAAAACCCTCCAAAAAGCAGGAATAGAAGGAACATTCCTCAACATAATAAAAGCTATATATGACAAACCCACAGCAAACATTATCCTCAATGGTGAAAAACTGAAAGCATTCCCCCTGAAGTCAGGAACAAGACAAGGGTGCCCACTCTCACCACTACTTTTCAACATAGTTTTGGAAGTCTTGGCCACAGCAATCAGAGCAGATAAAGAAATCAAAGGAATCCGGATTGGAAAAGAAGAAGTAAAACTCTCTCTGTTTGCAGATGACATGATCCTCTATATTGAAAACCCTAAAGCCTCTACTAGAAAATTACTAGAGCTAATCAGTGAATATAGCAAAGTTTCAGGATATAAAATCAACACACAGAAATCCCTGGCATTCCTATATACTAACAATGAGAAAACAGAAAGAGAAATTATGGAAACAATTCCATTCACCATCGAAACAAAAAGAATAAAATACTTAGGAGTATTTCTACCTAAAGAAACAAAAGACTTGTATATAGAAAACTATAAAACACTGATGAAAGAAATCAAAGAGGACACAAACAGATGGAGAAATGTGCCGTGTTCTTGGATTGGAAGAATCAATATAGTGAAAATGAGTATACTATCCAAAGCAATCTATAGATTCAGTGCAATTCCTATCAGGCTACCAGAGGTCTTTTTCAGAGAATTAGAACAAATAATCTCACAATTTGTATGGAAATACAAAAAACCTCGTATACCCAAAGCAATCTTGAGAAAGAAGAATGGAACTGGAGGAATCAACCTACCTGACTTGAGGCTATACTACAAATCCACAGTCATTAAGACAGTATGGTACTGGCACAAAGACAGAAATATAGATCAATGGAACAAAATAGAAAGCCCAGAGATAAATCCACGCATTTATGGACACCTTATCTTTGACAAAGGAGGCAAGAATATACAATGGAGAAAAGACAACCTCTTTAATAAGTGGTGCTGGGAAAACTGGACAGCCACTTGTAAAAGAATGAAACTAGAACACTTTCTAACACCATACTTCTGCTTTATTGACTGCGCCAAAGCCTTTGACTGAATGGACCACAATAAAATGTGGAATGAGAATACCAGACCACCTGACCTGCCTCTTGAGAAATCTGTATGCAGGTCAAGAAGCAACAGTTAAAACCAGGACATGGAATAACAGACTGGTTCCCAATTGGGAAAGGAGTAAGCCAAGGCTGTATATTGTCACCCTGCTTATTTAACTTATATGCAGGATACATCATGAGAAACGCTGGGCTGGAGGAAGCACAAGCTGGAATCGAAATTGCCAGGAGAAATATCAATAACCTCAGATATGCAGATGATACCACCCTTATGGCAGAAAGAGGAGAACTAAAGAGCCTCTAAATGGAAGTGAAAGAGGAGAGTGAAAAATTTGGCTTAAAACTTAATGTTCAGAAAACTAAGATCATGGCATCCAGTGATGGCAAATAGATGGGGAAACAATGGAAACAGTGATAGATTTTACTTTCTTGGGCTCCAAAATCACTGCAGATGGTAACTGTAGCCATGAAATTAAAAGACGCTTGCTCCTTGGAAGCTATGACCAACCTAGACAGCGTATGAAAAAGCAGAGACGTTACTTTGTCAACAAAGGTCCATCTAGACAAAGCTGTGGTTTTTCCAGTAGTCAAGTATGGATGTGAGAGTTATACCATAAAGAAAGTTGAGTGCTGAAGAAATTGATATATTTGAACTGTCGTGTTTGAGAAGACTCTTGAGAGTCCCTTGGACTGCAAGAGATCAGACTAGTCAGGAAATCAGGCCTAAATATTCATTGGAAGGACTGATTCTAAAGCTGAAACTCCAATATTTCAAGCCTGTATTGATGGTAGTCGGCGTCCCTGCAAACCCAACAAAAACTACTGCATCTGGATCGCATTATTTCAGCCATGCTTGATTAGTCAAGGTCACTGATAAGATCCTTGGAGGCATTTTTAGTTTTATCATCTCTCCTTATTTTTCTAAAATCTGGCATATAAAAACAGCAGGTGCACCTAGCACTGTATCATAGCTTCAATTAAAGTAGACTAAGAAAATATTCAAAGATTGTTAGCAATTTATGAAATCTCCTTTTTCAGAATTAAAACAACAGAACAAAAGCCTTTTGATAAATACTTATTGGGCAGTGGTTTTCAAGATCTCTAAAGGAACTTACTCTGTATAAGACCTTGTGCTGGGAGTTTGTGCTAATATGGGTTGATTTTATTTAATCCTTTTAATAAACTCTAAATGTAAGGACGGTTATTCTCATGTTTGAAGATGTGGAGACTGAAGGACTGAGAAGGAAAACATAACTTGTCATATCTTTTTAACCAGATTGCTCATGGTGACGTAGCCCATAAATACTGAACAGAAAGAGTACACATGTTTTAATCACTCTAGCTGGGTGTTCAAAGACTTGACTATTTCCTAGTTCTGATAGCCAGTGCTTTAAAGGGAGGAAGCCAGAAAGCATCATTAAGAGGATGCTTATGTTGTGTTCTGAGAGGGCAACAGGATTTTGTTGTGACCATCTACTGATTAGGCAGCACTTTACATCCATGCTTTCTGATAGGAAGAAAATAAAACCTCCCAAGAATATAGAGTTAGGAGCCATAAATAAAATTTCAAAAGCAAATTCGAAGTGCTCATATAGACCTAGGAAATTATAGTAGCCCAGGTATGGCTAAACAGAAAATTAGAAAGCTATTTGCAGGGCAAAAAAGAGCCACAGTAAGAAAACAGATGGGGGAGGGGTCAGTCAACATGAAATTGTACAAAACAGAAAAAGAACAATGTATAGTCATGCTTTTAAAGAGTAAGCTTGAGGAAGTGAGCAACAATTTCGAACTATGGATAAATGGGCATTGATTAAGTTCCAAAGGAAATCTATAGGACTTCTGCAATTTACCTAAGAAATCTGCAGATTAAAAAAAAATTGATGAATATAAAGCCTTCTCAGATTAATGAACTATTACACCTGAGTTAATAAATATAATCAATTAGCTTAAGTAAACTCATTCATGTCATTTATGTGTATTATTAGCTCCATTTTAATTTCTTTATACATTACTTTTTCAGGCACATTAGTTTAGGAAACAAAGATTCTTCCAAAGAAGAGCAACTTCTGAATCTAAGTAAGACCATCCTCATAAATTTGTATTGGAGTGAGTTTCCCAGTACTTAGTTTGGATTCCCTGATAGCTCACTAGGTAAAGAATCCACCTGCAATGCAGGAGACTGGGGTTCAATCCCTGGATCAGGAATATCCCCTGGAGATGGAAAAGGCAGCTCACTTTAGTATTCTTGATGGGGAAATCCCATGGACAGAGGAGTCTGGCTGGCTAAAGTCCTTGGGGTTGCAAGAATCGGACACAACTTAGCAACTAAACCATCTCACTGAGCTCACAAAAAGGGAAACTGCATTCTAAAAGCAGGTGCTCACATAAACAGGACAAATTTCACAAAGACAAGTTCAAGTAGAAATGGGTACACATTTTCAAAGTACTTTCCAACCTTATTCCCCTAAATTTCTCATATTTAAGTCATGACAGGTTAGTGCTATAGTTACTCTGATATAGATGTGCTATAAATCAACATTAATTAGGTTCTAAGTAGTTTCTGAAGATCTCATATCAGCATCTCACTGTAGCACACTAGTGGCCCTTAATTAATTTAATCTCACACTGTGCAACTTTCCTAAAACTATAATTTTAAGACTTCCACAAAATTAGAAAAGAACTCTTTAAATGCAAAGAAGCAAATTACTAAAGACAAAACAATCCAAGGATTGACAGCACTACACTCTGAAATAGTCTATGAATAATTCTATAATCCAAGCAAAACTTGTGAAGGAGTTAGAACAAAATTAAAAAGAAAGAATTTTTGATAAATTTTCTTGCCCCAACATATTTGAAAAAGTAGGTCAAATAATCATCTATATACTTGAAATAGATAGGTAATATTTTAACAACAAGTTAGCAGCTCTATAATGTATAATAGGTATAAAGTGTATTGCATATATAGTGTGTGCTTAGTTGCTCAGTCATGTCAGACTCTTTGGGACTCCCATGGACTGTAGCCCACCAGGCTCCTCCATCTATGGGGATTCTCCAGGCAAGAATACTGGAGTGGGTTGCCATGCCCTCCTCCAGGGGATATATTGTATAAATAAAAGACACAGAGGGATATGTCTTTTATTTTCAAATATGTGTATTTTATAAATCACATTCATAAAATATCAACATTCAGACATTTCTGTGGATTGTCTGTTATTATAGACAATGGTAATTTCTTTTGTAGTTGATAGCATGTTTTAAATTAAGCATTTCAATTATAGAAGTGGTACTTGTCAAACTTTCATAATAGGACATAAGAATATTGAACAAAGAAAAAACTCTATGATTACACACCACCATAGAGGCTGTTACTTTTAATAAGCAAAGAGTTTCTGCTTTTATTTTGACAGCTGTCCATATAATTTAGATGTTACACTATTTATTGTTTCAATTTTTCATATCTATCAGCTGCCCACTATGAAAACTGAGCAATGGATACAAGATCTTTCATCATCCTTCCCATGACAATTTCAGGTTATGAAAGCGACATGATAGTCGCTCAGTTGTATCTGATTCTTTGAGACCCATGGACTGTAACCCAGCAGGCTCCTCTTTTCATGGAATTCTCCAGGCAGGAATACTGGAGTGGGTTGCCGTTTCTCCAGGGGATCTTCCTGACCGTGGGATCGAATCTGGGTCTCCTGCACTGCAGGCATATTTTTTACCATCTGAGCCACCAGGGAAGCCCACATTTTGTCTTCTATGGCAACTTATCATATTAACTACTGTACTTATATTCACATTCTATAATAAATCCATTTTAATTAGTATATGCTGGCACACTAATATAAAATATAGTGCTATGATTATGTATATCTTTTCTAATCCTCCATTCTACTTTTAATATTCCACATTTTCTTACTTTAAAAATTTTAAGGCTATTGTTCCAAAACCAACAACCAATCCTCTGATTCACCTGATACCAACTCGGTGTTTAAGAATTCTGGCTCAGCTTAAAGATTCAGTCTCACATATGGCTCCCCACCTAAGATGCCAGTCACAAGTCTTGGCCCACATAATTCTTCTGAAGTACTGCTATAAAACCATTATAAATAGGGGGTTCCCACAACTTTATCCTAAGGTTTAATGATTTGTTGGAAGAGCTCACAGAACTCAGAGGCACTTTACTATATTTCCTGGTTATTTTAAAGGATACACATAAACAGCCAGATGAAGAGGTACATAGGGCAGAGTCTGGAAGGGTTCCAAGCACAGGAGCAAGCATGTGAAAATGTAAGCTCAACAAATGCTTTGTTCAGGAGCTTTCATAAAAATTAATCTCCAGCACCTCTCTTATATGGAGGTTGATGGGTGGAGCTGAAATTCTCGCCCTCCAGTTATTTATTTTGGTGACCACCACCATCTGGAGGTTATCTAGGGATTCCCATTCTCTTAGTCACCTCATTAGCATACACTCAAGTGTGATCAAATGAGGTTCCTTAAGAATAACAAAAGATATTCATATCACTCAGAGAATCTCAAGGGATTTAGGACTTTCTGTGTCAGGAACCAGGAAAAAAGACCAAATATATTTCACACTGTAGCTGTTAACAGTTATATTTTATTTGGTCATTTTATTAAATATTTATGCTTGATTTGATTTAAGGAACTCAAATATAATAAATAGCATTTAAAATTTCTTTATAAAACTGTTCACCGTAAAACCAGGAGTGTGATTAGAGATCAAAGAAAGAAAATGGGATTTTAATGCAGTTTCCTGCAGTACTGAGAATCTTCCAAGTGGAAAAGTCTACTGGATTCTCTTCATGCTGGATTTAGAAAAGGCAGAGGAACCAGAGATGAAATTGCCAACTTCTGTTGGATGATAGAAAAAGCAAGAAACTTCCGGAAAACATCTACTACTATTGATTATGCCAAAGTATTTGACTGTGTGGATCATAGCAAACTGTGGAAAGTTCTTAAAGAGATGGGAATACGAGACCACCTTAACTGCCTCCTGAGAAATCTGTATGCAGATCAAGAAGCAACAGTTAGAATGGGACATGAAAAAACAGACTGGTTCCAAATTGGAAAAGGAGTACAACAAGGCTATATAATATCACCCTGCTTATTTAATTTCTATGCAGATTACATCATGTGAAATGCCAGGCTGGATGAAGCACAATCTGGAATCAATATTGCCAGGAGAAATATCAATAACCTCAGATATGCAGATGACACCACCATTACTGCAGAAAGCGAAGAAGAACTAAAGAGCCTCTTGATGAAACTGAAAGAGGAGAGTGAAAAAGTTGGCTTTAAACTCAGCATTTGACTCATGATAAGGTTTGACAGAAAACAACAAAATTATGTAAAGCAATTATCCTTCAATAAAAAAAATTAATTAAAAAAATGAACATCATGGCATCCAGTCCCATCACTCCATGCAACTAGATAGAGAAACAATGGAAACAGTGAGAGATTTTATTTTTGGGGACTCCAAAATCACAGCAGATGGTGACTGTAGCCATGAAATTAAAAGACAGTTGCTCCTTGGAAGAAAAGCTATGGCCAACCTAGACAGCATCTAGAACGCAGAGACATCACTTTGCTGACAAAGGTCTGTCTAGTTAGAGCTATGGTTTTCCCAGTAGTCATGTATGGATTTGAGAGTTGGACTATAAAGAAAGTTGATCATCAAAGAATTGGTGCTTTTGAACTGTGGTGTTGGAGAAGACTCTTGAGAGTCCCTTAGATTGCAAGATCAACCTAGTCAGTCCTAAAGGAAATCAGTCCTGAATATTCATTGGAAGGACTGATGCTGAAGCTGAAACTCCAATACTTCAGCCACCTGATGCGAAGAGCTGATTCCTTGTAAAAGACCCTGATGCTGGAAAAGATAGAAGGCCCGAGGAGAAGGGGATGAGAGAGGATGAGATGGTTGGATAGCATCACTGACTCAATGGACATGAGTCTGAGCAAGCTCTGGGAGTTGGTGATGGACAGGGAGGCCTGGAGTGCTGCAGTCCATGGGGTTGCAAAGAGTTGGACATGACTGAGCGACTAAAGTGAACTGAACTGGTTTCAGATTTTATTTACTATATCTGTGCTGTACTCAAATGCTACTTATATCCTGGGCTCTATTTCTTGGATTCCTTTTTATGGTATGACCTTGAGTCATGCTTTCACATAGTTTGTTTTAGTAACACATTGTGCATGCATATTTCTAAACATGCTTGTTTTTTTTCTAACATTTTATTGCTCATTCAACTGTGTAAAATACTAGGATCACTTGATTCTAGATTATTTAAATCTAGGATTATTAAATTATACTATTATTTATATGCTAAATATGAATTGTTATTTATAACCTAGATTATTTATAATCCATTATTGTATAACCCTGCTATTTTCTTTAGACCTGTGATCTTATCTTTCAATTATATGTAATTATCTAGTTATTAATATTTTTCCTAAAGACAATCTGATTCTCATTCATTTATCCATTCATTCTGCCAACATTTGCCCACTTCCTACTATGTGTTGTTGTTATTTGGTTGCTAGATGGTGTCTGACTCTTTCATAACCCTACGGACTGTAGCCCACAAGGATCCTCTGTCCATGAGATTTTCCAAGAAAGAATACTGGAGTTAGTTGCCATTTCCTCCTCCAAGGGATCTTCCTGACCAGGGATTGAACCTACAACTGGAGAAAAAACTCTTGAGAGTCCCTCGGACTGCAAAGAGATCAAATCAGTCAATCTGAAAGGAAATCAACCCTGAATATTTATTGGAACTATTGTTGCTGCACCTGAAGCTCCAATACTTTGGCCACCTGATAAAAAGACATGGCTCATTGGAAAAGATGTTGGGGAAGATTGAGAGCAGGAGGAGAAGGGGCAAGAGAGCATAATATGATTTTATAGCATCACCGACTCAATGGACATCAATTTGATCAAACTCTGAAAGATAGTGAAGGACAGGGAACCCTGCCATGCCTCAGTCCACAGGGTCACAAAGAACTGGACACGACTTAATGATGGAACAACAACCACATAGGATATTTTTTGGAGAAGATTTGCTTCATATGAATCTTTTAAGAGTCAAAAGGACAGATACAATGGATGATTTACTTTGGGGAGCTGTGATTAAAATTCTTTCTATACATTTCAAAATTTTCTTTTCACTCTGAGGTAAAGAATTACTAATTAACTTGACTCATCACATATTTATTGAATATGTTATGCTAGTGAACTAGTTGCTAAAGAATCAAAGGAAAAGTTTTATTCAGCAAATCTGAGGTCATTAGAATACAAAGAACAGAAAGAATGGTATTAACAGAACAAAAATTTTGAAAAACTCCAAAAAGATAGCTAATGAGGTTGGATAAATTCTTAAATCTGAGCAGAGGAATCTGCAGTTAAAAGCACTAAGAGTAGTGAAGGATTTTACCCAGTAGAGTTTCAGGTGAGCTTAAAGTTCAGTCAACTGATACGGTACCAACTGCAAAGCAGTGATCATCAAAGTGTACATTAAAATCCATCATGAACAGTTACTGTCCTCTTCCTTACTGTCATGGAAACAGAAGAACTATCTAAGAAGGAAAGATGATAAAGCATTGTGGCTGCATCTCCTAACAGTGGTCCTCAACCATAGTGGCGTTGTTAGGTTAGATGGGGAGCCTTTACAAAGTACCAATCTTCAGGCTGGTCACCCCAGATAGTCTGAATCAATCGATTTTTGCAGGACCCAGAAGTCAGTACTTCTGATAAAACTTCCCAAGTAGAAATTTTTTACCATTTGGTCTCTGGGGAATCCCCAGCACCTAGACCAGGTCCTAATACAGTTATTCTTGTTGCTGTTCAGGACTTGTTGCTGTACCCCAAGGAATGCAGCATGCCAGGCTTCTCTGTCCTCACTCTCTCCTGGAGTTTGCTCAATCCATTGAGTCGGTGATGCTCTCCAACCATCTCATCTGCTGCTGCCCTCTTCTCCTTTAGCCTTCAATCTTTTCCCATACTCAGGAGAATATCGGAGTTATCTAACTCTTCTAGGCTCTTTAAAAAAAAAAAATTCTCTAAGAACTGTTAAGTCACCCAAATCCCTGTGTATCTTGAGATTAAGAATGAGATGAGAATAAAGGATCCTGCATGGTTCTTTTTCACAGCTCATTGCATCTAAGGAGTTAAATGTTTCCTCTTCCCCCTGTCTTGTGAATATGCATTTCGACTGTCAGATTTTCCACACTCAAAGCAAAAAGTATGTTCATCTTTTTCATTTGACTTTAATAGAGATTCAAATGGTCTGTCAGAGTAACTGATTTGCTGATTATTTCTACTAGATGCCTTCCAATTTGCTATGCTCATTCAAAAACCTGAATCTGTTTTTCATCCATTTCAATGTTAATATGCCCTCCTGTGGCTCCTGCTTTGAAGTCAATGGGAAAACCTTTGTGAGGGGAGAAATGGCTTTGGGGCATATAATGATGCAAGGTTCTTTCTCAGTTGAACATAAAAAATTGTGGACACCAGCCAGAAATTTGTGATAGAGTCTGCCCTCTCTCCTCTTTTATAAGGGTAAATTAACTTCAAATACATCTTTTAAAATCTTTAAAAGTCAGTGCTGTGAACATGTTGTGGCTACCTTGGTATTATATTTTAAAATGAAAATTAACATTATTTTGCTACACACGATGCTAATTTGAAACCATTATCTATCTCCTAGCTAGAATTTAAAGTTTACTTTTTTTTTCCCACTTCCTCCTTCAATTATCATCATTAGTATTTTGGTTAAGTAGTTACACACATTTCAACAGGAACCATTAATAGGAGAAAGTAGACACTATTTTATTCTGCTACAGGTTTAATTCACTGCAATTATCAAAAATACTAAGCTATTATCACAGCATGTTTTAACTTAATTTATTAAATGACTAATATAAATGAATGTAATAGCCATATCACTATAATAAAAATTGGAAATAAAAGATATAAAGGTAATTTATACATAATATTAATGTTAATTACCATTTACCTGTAAGCTATGTACCATCATTCTCATGAGGTTGATTTGGAACAAAAAACACTTTTATGTCTATCATTAATATTCAGCATATTACTATTTTCATTCTTGTTCAGAACACTCCCTTTGCAAAAAGGCATTAAGTGAGAAAGGAATCTGGAATATTTAAAGCCAAAAGAATCCTAACTGAAAAGAAAATCTGTGCTTTCTACTAACTGCTTTCCTTTAAGCATTTTTAGTATGCCAAGCACACCATCTGTGCTCAGTTACTTGTTATTTTGTAATGTCAACATCTGCTTATAAGAAAATATATGCTTGCATATATGAAAGATTTGCTTTCCATACAAGAATGTGGAAGTTCTTTATGTCAATCCACATGTAATTCAGTCTTCTTTTTGTTTTCTCCTGAACAAGTTAGAACATCAGAAAAGCAAAGACAACAACAAATCTATGTAAGACACATGAAGCAAGGATACAAGGAATTAAAGTTATGTAATTTTAATGTATTTTGTTATATATAGATACACATTTTATGTAAGTAGTTTGGAAATATCAGAGGTAATTGAATAGAGAATTATATTCACAACTAAGCTATAGTCATAACTCAATAAACTTATTTAAATGGTAAAGATGAGCTCACATAATGTTTTCTATACTGAAAAATATTTACTTCTCTTTTCCATCAAGAAAATGTTGAATCTCAAAAGATAAATCAAATCTTAATCTCGACTAAGAATAATTTCCTAACTTCACCTACATGTATTAATCCTGGTTTTACTACACACACACACACACACTCAATGTGCAGTTGCATCTTTGTTTACTTTATTTGAAATCATTTTATATTTTTGTCAATATTATAAATACACATAGTTGAAAAAATCAAATAAAACTAAAAGACTTTTCATGAAAACTAAGAGCATACTCTTCAGTTCTCATTCAACGTAGATCCTTTCCCTCATGACAAATTTTCTAGTGTTTCATTAATTTTTCATAGACATTTTAAAATAGTATATTTTTAAAAGTAATGTTATAAGGTAGTTTTATTTCCTAATCTTTCAATTTTTGACATCATTTTTTAGCTTTCTACTGTACAATGGTTTTAGCTCTTTTATTTCAGCACATCTCAGCATCCAGTAACCCCAACATCCAATTGCCCAGTATAGTTACATGTCTTATTATCAATCCAATATTGTATTGCAATTATTTTTATCTTCTTATAAAATAGTGCTTTTCCCTTGCATAAATAATTGCAGTTTTTCACTTGTTTAGTTTTCTAGGTATATACTGTTTTTTGGCGCTTTTTTTTTTTTTGCTTTTTTCTTTCATAAATACATCAACAGATTCATTCAAATATAGGAATAATTTTCTCCAGAGATCCCATGTATACATAATATATAACTGCACTTATTTTTTTTTCACATTGCTCTTAATGATTGGTTTCCTGCTGTGACTGGTGCTTGGCCATCATCTTGGAGCTTTTCTGCTTTCCTGCAGCAATTGAGCCCTGGAACTGGAAGAATCACCTATCCTCTTGACACATATATTATTTTTTTCTTGGATTAGTCCCTGTTTTCAGATTATTTTTCTTTTCTTTTTTTCTCTTCTTTTTTGTCAGATTATTTTTCATTGGCTTCCTAAATGCTTAAGAATTTAAAATTGAGAGTTCTCTTTCATGTCAGGAAAAAAAGTCAGAGATTTAGAAATGGACAAAAAGATTACTGAGTGTCCTTTCAGTGGAGTTCTAGGCATCTGCTAGCAAAACCTTTAGAGATTGACAAGTGTATTTCTTTTATAATATTCCCTTTTGCTAAATTGGTTTACAATTGTATAGGAGTATAAAGTCAAGGAGCAGAAAACTGATAGTCATTCAAATCATCTTTTCCATAATCATGCAAATGAGTTTTGTCTAGTATATAGAGATACAATTGATTTTTGCCTTAAAGAAAAGATGATTTCAAGCATTACCTCATATTGCTGTATAAGCATTAATAATTTGTATAACTGCAATTAATGTTAACATTTCTATTAAATATAGATTAAAATTCTCCTTTGAATTAGTTTTAATATCAGCTAATGTTTGGATGACATCACCAACTCAATGGATGTGAGTTTTAGCAAACTCCAGGAGATAATGAAGGATGGGGAAGCCTGGGTTGCTGCATTCCATGGGGTCTGCAAAGAGTCAGATACGACTTAGTGACTGAACAACAATGGGTGAAATAAAATCATTCATGTATTTTGTATATTCATAGCTGTATTTTTAATCAAGAAATTAATACATGTTTGCAAATGCCTTTGTTATATCTCAACTGATAGGCTGGCTAGAGAATTTTAGGTTGCAGATAGTTTTCTTTTAGCATTTTGAAAGCATCATTTCCCTGATATGGCAGATCAGAAACCTTATAACTTTCCCATTCATTCACCTTTGTATATCACCTTTTTCATTCCCTTTCTCTCTCTTAAGCTTTTAGAGTCTTCTCTTTTTCCTCCGGATAAAATTTCAGACCCTACTGAGAACTCAGTAGTTTCTTTCAGTCTGGAAATTCAGGTTTCCCTGACAATGTTCCTTTGTCTCTTTGATGCAACATGGAATGTTAGTTGCTCAGTCATGTTTGACTCTTTGTGACCCCATGAACTGTAGTCTGCCAGGCTCCTCTGTCCATAGAATTCTTCCAGGTAAGAATATGGGAGTGGGTTGTCATTCCCTTGTCCAAGGGATCGTCCCGATCCACAGATCAAACCTTGGTCTTCTGCCTTATAGGTAGATTCTTTACTGTCTGAGCCCCCAGAGAAGCCCTTCTTTGATGCAGCATGGAATAAAATTTATAAGTGTGAGCATTAATATTTGACTGTTATTTTTATTTCTGTGAGTATATTATTGATATATAAAAGTGCTTTCTTTTAATCTGATTTTCCCTGTTCATAATATAGCCCTTTTATGATAGGAATAACTATCTACAAGTATGACTAGGATGGTGTTGGATAAAAAAGAACAAGTAAAAAGATTCAGTGTCTAGAGGGTTCTTAATTTGCAGGACATGTAAAAAATACTCATTTTGACTACAGTATCTGGGAAGAGAAGTGGGAAGAAATATAGATGAAGAGATAAGATGTGACCAGATGAGTTGTCTTTCCTCTTACCTTACTACTTCTTATGGTTTCTCAGTTGACCTATCTTCTATCTTGGTTTGTTTCTTTAAGATGAATTTCTCATCATTTGTTTTCCTTTGCTTTCTCTTTTTCAAACATAACTTTGTTTCTTGACTGATTGATTTATGGCTGTTTGGGGTCTTTGTTGCTGTGCAGGCTTTTCTCTTGTTGTGGTGAGCCCAAGCTACTCTCTAGTTGAGCTATATGGGCTTCTCACTGCAGTGGCTTCTCTGGTTCTGGAGCACAGGTTCTAAGGCATGTGGACTCAGTAGTTGCAGCTCCAGGATTCTAGAGCACAGACTGTGAGATTTTCTAGAACCAGGGATTGAACCCATGTCTCCTGCATTGGCAAGCAGATCTTTATCACTGAGCCACCATGGAAAACCTGTTTTCACCTTTCTTAAAATTTAATATGAAACGTTTATTTTTCTGATTCTTCTAACTCAAATTTATTCCTAGCATACTTAGTATACTTCCCCAAAAAGATATTTTGTATTTGATAACAAATTTTTACTCTTCCCTGCCTAAGTCCACCCCAGCATCCTATTCTCTGACATTTACTGTGTATTCCAGGAACTCACACCAGTTTTTCACATCACGATGGTGTGATCACTCACCTAGGGCCAGACATCCTGGAATGTGAAGTCAAGTGGGCCTTCGGAGGGATCAGTATGAGATCAAAGCTAGTGGAGGTGATAGAATTCCAGTAGAGCTATTTCAAATCCTAAAAGATGATGCTGTGAAAAGGCTGCACTCAACATGTCAGCAAATTTGGAAAACTCAGCAGTGGTCACAGGACTGGAAAAGGTCAGTTTTCATTTTAATCCCAAAGAAAGGCAATACCAAAGAATGCTCAAACTTACTGCACAGTTGCACTCATCTCACATGCGAGTAAATTAATGCTCAAAATTCTCCAAGCCAGGCTTCAGCAATACGTGAACCGTGAACTTCCAGATGTTCCAGCTGGTTTTAGAAAAGGCAGAGGAACCAGAGATCAAATTGCCAACATCTGCTGAATCATCGAAAAAACAAGAGTGTTCCAGAGAAACATCTATTTCTGTTTTTATTGACTATGCCAAAGCCTTTGACTGTGTGGATAACAATAAACTGTGGAAAATTCTGAAAGAGATGGGAATACCGGACCACTAGACAAGCCTCCTGAGAAATCTGTATGCAGGTCAGGAAGCAACAGTTAAAACTGGACATGGAACACCATACTGGTTCCAAATACGAAAACGAGTACATCAAGGCTGTATATTGTCACCTTGCTTATTTAACTTGCATGCAGAGTACATCATGAGAAATGCTGGGCCGAAAGAAGCACAAGCTGGAATCAAGATTGCCGGGAGAAACACCAATAACCTCAGATATGCAGATGACACCACCCTTATAGCAGAAAGTGAAAAGACACGAAAGAGCCTCTTGATGAAAGTAAAAGAGGAGAGTGAAAAAGTTAGTTTAAAGCTCAACATTCAGAAAACTAAGATCATGGCATCTGGTGTCATTGCTTCATGGCAAACAGAGGGAGAAACAGTGGAAACAGTGTCGGACTTCATATTTTGGGGCTCCAAAATCAGTGCAGATGGTGATTACAGCCATGAAATTAAAAGAAATTTATTCCTTGGAAGGAAAGTTATGACCAACCTAGACAGCATATTAAAAAGCAGAAACATTACTTTATCAACAAAGGTCCGTATAGTCAAGGTTATGGTTTTTCCAGTGGTCATGTATGGATGTGAGAGCTACACTATAAAGAAAACTGAGCACTGAAGAATTGATGGTTTTCAACTGTGGTGTTGGAGAAGACTCTTGAGAGTCCCTTGGACTGCAAGAAGACCCAACCAGTCCATCCTAAAGGAGATCAGTCCTGAGTGTTCATTGGAAGGACTGATGTTGAAGCTGAAACTCCAATACTTTGGATGCCTGATGTGAAGAGCTGACTCATTGGGAAAGACACTGATGCTGGGAAAGATTGAGGACAGGAAGAGAAGGGGATGACAGAGGATGAGATGACTTTTGATGGCATCACCGACTCAATGGATATGGGTTTGAGTAGACTCTGGGAGTTGGTGATGGACAGGGAGGCCTGGTGTGCTGCAGTTCCTGGGGTTGCAAAGAGTCAGACATGAGTGAGCGACTGAACTGAACTGAACTGAACTGAACATGAGATATGCAAACTATATGTATCATTTCTAGCCCTTAAAATATCTGTACACCAATGTCAGAAGCCATTGAAGGACTGTCAAGCCCCTTAGAAATTATCCTGCCTAACTTCTTTTATTGCAGTTATACCATGCAATTTAGCAACTAATTATATATTGTTTGCCTTTTTCTCTAGGCATAATTATATGTCAATTTCATCTTTCAATTCTTTAAAGTCAGAATCTTCACTTTTGCTTTTCTAACTCTCAAAGTTCTTTGCAGAATATTAGCTGAGTCCATTCAGGTAAAATAGTGTTTATTAATTAATAGGTGATAAATATTCACTAGAAGTTAATAAAAATTAATCCCCTATCCTTCTCTCTCTAAGGGCAGGTGAAAGTTTATTCTGGCTTCTACAGTGTGGAGATGTGGATTACTTTGGTTGGTTAAAGAACATCAGCCTGACTTTAGGATGAGTGTTTGTCTGTTTGTGTGTGTGTTAGTTGCTCAGCTTTGTCCGACTCTTTGAGACCTCATGGATTGTAGCCCACCAGAAGCAGTTGTAAATCATTCAGGTGAAATCAAGTTCTGATCTTCTTCATGAAACAGAATTAAAAAGGTGATTATTGTCTTCTTGGAGGCCAGCCTGGGCTAGGAAGATCCCCTGGAAGAGGGCATGACAACTAACTCCAGTATTACTGGAGAATTTCATGGACAGAGGAGCCTGGTGGTCCACAGTCCATAGGATCTCAAAAATTCAGAGAAGACTGAAGTGACTTAGCCAGTGCATGGAGGACAGAATGGTAGTCACAGAGGCAGTAACCAGCTCAGTTTAGTTGTGTCCTGCAGAGAGATGATTATATAAGCTTTATTTGCAATACAGTCAGCTTGAGAGTACCAAGAAGGCTTGGGAGGAAGAAAAGAAGAGACTACTTTAAGGATTCCTCATCCTGAGAAACCCTCAGAAAATGTTGGGAGTCATTTGGGGAGGATGAACAATTTTTTATTCATAAACACTCAATCAGAAATAATTTTGTCATGTTAGCTTCATATTAAAGTATGATTTATGTAGAATTGGCATCAGCTTTTAAATATTGTCTTCTCATCAAGAAACAACATATATAGCTTACTACATTTAAGCCTTGTTGCATATATGTTAGTAATCTATGAAACTGTCTTTCAAATGGAAGCTCCTTTTCATGATTTTTGCTGAAAATCAGAAGGGAACCAACTTTCCCTTCAGACTTTTCTTCATGAGACAGTCTCTGTTCTACATTTTATCTCTCTGTCATCTATCAGAGAAGGCAATGGCAACCCACTCCAGTATTCTTACCTGGAAAATCCCATGGATGGAGGAGCCTGGTGGGCTGCGGTCTATGGGGTCGCTAAGAGTCGGACACAACTGAAGCAACGCAGCAGCAGCAGCAACATCTGTCTATCTATCTCTTCAGGCTATGTGACCTTAGAAAGACACCATGTTTTATTTTTCTTGTCTCTTTTATTTTACAGACTGACTCAAACATACATTCTCTAACTGGAACAGTGACAAGCTCTAATTCAGATGTTAAGACAAAATTCTGTTCATGTTTCTAACATAATTATATTTATCTGACTTTGGTGTGTAGAATGAGTTAGAATCAGAAGAGAAGAAATGTAGGAAAATCAGTTAAGAATCAAAGAGATAAACTCAGATAAGAGTAAATAAAAGTTCAAGTATAGCAAAGGAAATAGAGAAAGTGAGCAGACTATTCTGAGGTCAGAGTAGAAGACTCTATGACAAATTGATTATGGGAGGAAAGGCAAGAGTAGGAATTAGGTTAAGAATGTTTCATGCTCAAGTGACTTCATGTCTTTATAATTGCTATTCCTTCTGACAGTAGAGCTCTTTCTTTCCCCATACCCTTTTTGCTGACAACAAATAAACTTCAAAACAAAATTTGTTAATTAGTTTCAGTGGTCCTTTTTTCTGAGATCATACAGATTGAGTTTAGAGGCATCTTCTGACCCTTTAGTTTAGTTTCTTGTTAGACATTTATAGACATCCTTTGCATGCTTTTCATACCATGACTAAAGAATCTATCATTTAGCATTACACATCTGGCTAGTCAGTGAGTCCTCCACCTAAAACAAGGCTCAAAGTTCATCTGTTTGTTTTTTTTTTTCAGATCCTCCATAATAGCTCAGCTCCAGGTGTAAAATAATGGAGTAAAATGAGACAAACTAACATGTAAAAATTACTGAATGTATGAGAGTGCTAATATCATTAACAAAAAGAAGTAATTCAGTAATCAGAGCCAAGTTGACAAAAAATTCTGACTGTGATTTAATTTTGTGGGATTTGCCATGATGACAAGATGTGGAGTGTAAAAATTAATATTTGGTCACAAAATTGAGCTGAAGAAAAACCCACACGCACATAGAAATTTTAAAAGGTCTGGAATTTCAAATGAATATAATTAATGGATTATATTATATATAATCAATGGATTATATATATAATATTAATGGATTATATTATTGTATAATAAGACTTTAAGCCATTGACTGCTCAAATAAAAATGAGGAACACATTATCAGAAACCAGAGAATGGAAAATCTGTGATATGTAGTGGCAGAAAGTTTAGAAAAATTGTCTCCTGTAATTGTAGGAAAGAAGAAATTATAAGTGTCAACTAGTCATTTGCCTCAGTGTATAATATGTAGAGCGGGATGTTGAACTAGAAATATTGATTGATGCACTAAGTTATAAGGTATTCCCTATATTGGATTACAAGTCAACACAAAGCACATTTCCAAAGGAAGGCTTCCAAAGAAGGGCTAAGTATTTGCTTCACTAGTCTTGATCTTTCACCCACATCAAATTATAGAAAATTGGGAGTCTTTGATGAGAAATTCCTTGGCGATATCTGTGCTTCAATAACTATCTCTTTTATTGAGAGATTGATAGTATAGTATACTTTTCTTACTTCTTTACATCAGATCAAGGCAGCAAAGCTTCAATATTAGAGTGCTTGCCACATATCTCTTGGAGTTAGGAAGACACAATGGACTCTTCTCTAGATCATGGATAGAAAAATCCAGAAGGTAGAAATGGACTGAGATATTTTTGGTAGGGCTTACTCACAGAGTGGTGGGAGAGAAGGAAGCATGAGTGTTTTCTAAACATGAGCTATATGAGAGAGCTGACTCATAATCATCTTTACTTCAGCCCAAGAGCACCATTTGGAAGAATGACGAGAGTCCTGCCAGTGAGACTCAGTGATGTCGATGTAGGGCATCCATTAGGGAGAGAATTCATCACTGCTGCTGCTGCTGCTGAGTCGCTTCAGTCGTGTCCAACTCTGTGCGACCCCATAGACGGCAGCCCACCAGGCTCCACCATCCATGGATTCTCCAGGCAAGAACACTGGAGTGGGTTGCCATTTCCTTCTCTAACTCACTACTCCACAGAAAATATACTAAAACTTTTCCAGTGACAGAACAATGAAGCATTCTAAAAAAATGAATCACAACTTGGAATAATTGTTGAGTCACTTGAAAGTATTTTGGGCTGTTGAAACAGCTAAAACTTTTTTGTTGTCTAATTTATAGACACCTTTTCTAGGCATGGGAGGAAGGATGGAAAAATAGGTTTGTTGCTGTTGTTTAGTGGCTGTGTCCCACTCTTTGCATCCCCATGGACTGCTGCATACCAGGCTTCCCTGTCCTTCACTATCTCCCAGAGTTTGTTCAAATTCATGTCCACTGAGTCGGTGATGCTATCTAACCATCTCATCCTCTGCCACTCTCTTCTTTTGCCTTCAATCTTTCCCAGCATCAGGTAGTTTTCCAATGAATTGCCTCTTCACATCAGGTGGCCAAAATTTTGGAGCTTCAGCTTCAGCATCAGTCCTTCCAATGAATATTCAGGGTTGATTTCCTCTAGGATTGACTGGCTTGCTATCTTTGCAGTCCAAAGGACTCTCAAGGGTTTTCTCCAGCACTGCAATTCAAAAGTATCAATTCTTCAGTGCTCAGCCTTCTTTATGGTCCAACTCTCACATTCACATGTGACTACAGGAAAAAACATAGCTTTGATTAGACAGACCTTTGTCAACAAAGTGATGTCTCTGCTTTTTAATTTGCTGTCTAGATTGGTTATAGCTTCCCTTCCAAGGAGCAAGTGTCTTCTAATTTCATGGCTTCAATCACCATCTGCAGTGATTTTGGAGTCCAAGAAAATAAAATCTGTCACTGCTTCCACTTTTCCCCCATCTGTTTGCCATGAGTGATGGGACTTGATGCCATAATCTTCTTTTTTGAATGTTGAGTTTTAAGCCAGTTTTTTTTTACTCTCCTCTTTCACCTTCATCAAGAGGCTATTTAGTTCCTCTTCACTTTCTGCCATTAGAGTGGTATCATCTTCATATCTGAGGTTGTTTATTTGAAATAGCTCAGCTGCAATTCCATCTCCTTCACTATCTTTGTTCACAGTAATGCTTCCTAAGGCTCACTTGGCTTCACACTCCAGGATGTCTGGCTCTTGATGAGTGAGAACACCATTGTGATTATCCAGGTTATTAATAAATTTTTGGATAGTTCTTCTGTGTATTCTTGCCACCTCTTCTAAATCTCTTCTGCCTCTGTTAGGTCCTTACCATTTCTGTCCTTTATCGTGCCCATCCTTGCATGAAATGCTCCCTTGATATCTCCAATTTTCCTGAAGAGAACTCTCGTCTCTCCCATTCTATTGTTTTCCTCTACTTCTTTGCATTGCTCATTTAAAATGGACTTGTTATCACCCCTTGTTATTTTCTAGAACTGTGTATTCAGTTGGGTATATCTTTCTCTTTCTCCTTTGCTTTTCACTTCTTTTCTTTCCTCAGCTACTTTTAAAGCCTGCTCAGTCAACCATTTTGCCTTCTTGCATTTCTTTTACTTTGAGATGGTTTTGTGAATTTCAAATGTTTCGAAGTGAGTAAAAGATGAATGTGCTTGTACAAAAATTAAGAGACAGACGAAAGTACTAATGATATAGCAAGGATTTATGCTTGCACTATCTATTAAATAATATATGCAATTTCATTCATTTTCTAATTAAATAAAATAAAAAATAAGTGAGAGGGGCAAAAGTCTTCTATGAAATCTATCAGCTTAGAACTTCTACCAGACATAGAGAACATTGTCATCTTACAAACACTGTAAGTACAGTAATAAACTTTTATTCTCTTGCTTTTTAAAGCCTTATTGCTTTATCTCCAGACAAGTCAGAAATTGAAGTGTCCCTGATAGAAGAATGATGGAAACTTAAACTAAGGAAAAAAATAAAAGAAGTACCTTGTATTCTTTCTCCTATTTCCATTAGCAGAAGCCTCTTTTAGATGAGAAAGAAGTTTTAGCTTTAAACCAAGTTCATAGTTTTCATTGTGGCATGAGACCGGTCACTTTAATTACTGAAGTGCAGTCATGTTAATGAGCTAAGTAATAGTGTAGGATTCTGTTATTCCTTAATGATATTAAGTGGAATATTATGGAAATGTCCTTCTTTTTACCCCAGGAAAGGGAAAAAATCTCTCTGATAGGCAGATTCAAAGGGGCTATAAGTTTAAAGATAAATTTTTATTTAAATTTGTATAATGAGAACTATGAGCTTATTATATATGTGTGTGTGTATCTATACATCATATTACAGCTACATAAATTGTATTTATATGAATAGTTTCTTTCCATAGAACTAATTCATAAATTGCATCATTATATTATATAAAGGCAAGCTATAAATATGAAATTCAAAATCTCCTTTAATTTAAAATAATCTTTCAAAATGTCGTATTCCTTGCTTCTGATTGAAAGCAAAATCATTATCCTACGGATGTTTGAAGCTTCACTGTGTTAGATCACCAAATGTAGGTATTTAAAAACATTCTTGTCAGTTCTTTTCACAAACTCTTATCCAATTAGTGAAAGAGACCAATGGAAGGAAAAATAGCTGAAGGATGTTGGATTCAATTGAACTTTTGTAGAAGAATCTGAATTTTCAATTTAACTATTTAAAGTAAATTTTGAGAGGTATGAAATAAAGAGCAGTAAGTTCTGGTCAGAAATTAAGGTCTGATTAGTTATGTTAGTATAAATGAAGTTAGAAATTAATATGTGAGAGGAAATATATGACAGCTCCTTCTACTGAAAAAAAAATTGCGAGGAAAGTATTTGTCACTAGCAACCATGCTATTATATAGTCTCTCAGTTCAAAGACTGATTTTGAAGCACTTCTCTCCAACATTACAATGCTTTGTTCTACTTCATAATTTCACTAAAATTACACAGCTGTGACAAAGTCATGGTCTGTGAACTACAGTAATATGTGTTGAGAATATTGTCATCTTCTTGTCATTTGCAATCATATGCTGGCTGGTATTTTTTTCACAAAGAACATTCATTTATTTAAGACTTTAAAAATTCCTAGGACTATCAGAGAGGACTTAACGTGATATTAGTAATTCCAGTGCCTGAGAAAGTGAATTTTCTGGTCCATCTTATGCCTTAACTACTGTACATACATAAACACACACATGTGTATATCCATATATACATATATATATATATATACACATTATATTGGATATATAATTGGTTATTTATGTATATATATATGTTAATATATATATAAATGTTCAGCTTTGGCTAAAAATTCTAAGTTTCAAATATTATGTAGATCTAATCTAACTCCCTACTAGATATTTGGGCCTGGGTTTTCCATTTAATTCTCAAACTTAGCTTATTCTAAACTGAACACTTCATCATTTTTTGCTATTCTTTACTTTTACAATTCTGTAATCAAATAAATTATAGATGTCCCACAAAACTCCAATTACTTCAGATGCCACAATTTTGCTCACCAACAACATTCAACCAGATTTTTATCTACATATGTCTTATAGCCATCTCTTCTTCATTGCAATCTCATTATTCTTACAGATTACTGAAACAGTCCTCTAATACTTTTCTCTGCTTCCATTCTTTCCAGGCCCCTGAGTCAAGGTAGGCCATCAAAATTTGGATGACATTCAAGACTAGTGAGAACAAGCACTTGAGAGGCGTAAGTTATATTGACCTTTAAGAGCTAAGACACAACCACGTAGATGCTATTCCCAATATCTACCTAGTCTCCAATTTAAGCAGGAGTAAATTTTAGTAACCAGTGCATGAAGATCAATATGCCTGGTTGAAAGTAATGATTAGTAGTTAGAATGGATAATAAAAGTATAAACTAATAGGCACAATTGAATATAATCACAGTAGGTGTGAGGTTTGACTCAAGAATTCTACTTAATTACATGAGGAGGTATAATAAAGAAGGGGCCAAATGTTCCGTACCTTTTCAAAGTATCAGGTCTAACAAAATTAATGAAAAGAGCAAGAGGTGGGAGAAAAAATACACTGAAAATGACTTAATGAGATAGGCCAAATAATTTTCAAAATTATTATTAAATTCAGCTTAATAGCTGACATAATAATAAATACATTTTAATATGACCTTGATTCCTTTTGTCTTTTATCGTTTTAAATTTTCTTTGTAGTAAAAGGTATGAATTGTTATCTTAAAACATAGATTATTCCATCAAATTCTAATAATTCGATAAGAAATATGTATATTTCAGAGGTTATAAACACAAGGCCCAATATCACACAAATTATAAGTAACGGATAAATTCAGGTTTTGAATCATAGTTCCACCAGTGAACTTTATCTAGTCTTTAAGCATTACGATAGATCAGTGACTCTCAGTCAGAACAATTTTGCTCCCAAGAGAACACTTTGCAATGTGGGGAGATACTTCAGATTGTCACAACTGGGAGAAGAGGAATTTGCTACTGATATCTGGTGGGTAGAGGCCAGTGCGTGTGTGCCTTCTTGCTCAATAGTGTGTAACTCTTTGAGATCCCATGAACTGTAACCCACTAGGTCCTCTGTCCATGAGATTATCCTGGCAAGAATACTGAAGTGGGTTCCCGTTTCCTACTCCAGGGAATCTTCCTGACCCAGGGATTGAATCTATGTTTCCTATGGCTCCTCCAAGGCAGGTGGATTCTTTAACAATGAGCCTTCTGGAAAGCCCAGGTAGAGGCCAGACACATTGTTAAATATCTTATGATGCACAGGACAACCCCCTACAACAAAGAATTATCTGACTCAGAATGTTATTGGTGCTGAGGTTGAGAAGTTCTAAAAGAGTTTAACGTGGCCCAGTTACTACAATAAGAAATATAGAGTAACAGAGAATAATATAGGTTTCATAACTTGAGGGATGCATATAAAGAAATAGAAAAAGAAAATATCTTACTGAATTAGTAATAATAAGATAAAGATGAAGTCCAAAAGAAGTTTACCTATGTGTGAATTAATAATAATAAGATAAAGATGAGGTTCAATAGAGGTTTATCCATGCCTTGTTTTGCTACACAAATAAATAGATAACAAGTCATATGAAAATTGTCTGCCTTTTTGAGGTAGCACATATGATATCAATCATTTTAGAAAAATCACTTACTAGTAAAATATTATTTGAGCTTAGATTTTGCTTTGTGAATATAAGGACCATATATTTCCTCAGTTCATAGACTCTATTAATTGTAAGACACATCATCCCTTTTCTGAAAGCTCCATTTTCTGAGAAGAACAAAGTGTTACCTTAAATTAAAAAACATTTAAAATGACAACTGCAACAGAGCATGTGTTTCCATGTAACTATAGACCATCTTAAACTTTAATATCAAAAGTTTAAATGTCTTCCTTATCTAATCTAAATGCTCTTCTGAATCACCATAAAAAGTATGCACATCAGGTGATTTCTGCTTTGATATTACATGCTCTCAATCTTGAAATTATTTGCAGCTTGAAGAATTATCATCTTACAGTATATCAAAGAATTCTAGAATTTTATGTGCATTTCCTCTTTAGCAATGCCCCCATCCTCTTTTTTTTTTTTAATGCAGAAATTAAACAACTTCTCTTAAAATGTCATTTGGAAGCTTTCGATAGATATCTGTTCAATGCTTGAGTGACAGCTTTCCGTGACACATCAATGAATCTTCAATCTTTCCAAGCTTTGTAAAATCTCTGATAGTCTAAAGGGGCTTAGTTATTTCTACTTCCTAAACTGACTTGCTAGGCTTGTAACAGAGAATCATGGGTTTACACAATAATTCTTACTTTAAAAAAGCACCATAGTATAATCTTTGAAACAAATTTTTTATGGACAATCAGAGATTCATGGGATTCCTTCATGGCTCAGTCAGTAAAGAATATGCCTGAAATGCAGAAGAGACGGTTTCCATTTCTGAGTGGGAAAGATCCCCTGGAGAAGGAAATGGCAACCCACTCCAGTATTCTTGCCTGCAGAATCCCATGGACAGAGGAGCCTGGTTGGCTACAGTCCATGGTGTCACAAGAATTGGACATGACTTAGCGACTAAACCACCATCAATGAAAACATAATGTAAATTACATTTTGCTGTCTTTTCAAATAATTCAGCTGAGGACAATTAGATAAATGTATGCCTCCAGACGGGACTTCTCTAGTAGTTAAATAGTAGAGAATCTGCCTGCAATACAGGAGATGCATGTTCAATCTGGGAAGATCCCCTCGAAAAGGGAATGGCTACCCACTCCAGCATTCTTGCCTGGAGAATCCCATGGACAGAGGAACCTGGTGGGCTATAGTGCATGGGTTGCAAATAGTTGGACATGATTGAGCAACTAAGCATGAGACGATGCCTTAGTACTGTTCTCTTTAAATTCATCTGTGCATAATATCTTTCTCTCTCTCTCTCACACACACACACAGTGGTTATGACAACAACCAGAAAGCCATCATCAATTTCTTTTTTTAAAATAAATGTGTTATATCTTGAAAGTTTAAGGTGTACAGCATTTTACTATGATTAATTTACATATTGAAATATGATTGCCACTGAGACAACATTTATCACATTATATCATCATAGTATGGAATTATTGTCTATATTCATTATACTGTGTATCAGATCTCAATAGCTTACTTACTACTCTTATAAGTTTGTATCCTTAAGCATCATCACTCTTATACTTCCACCCACACCCCATGCCCTGGTAACCACCATTTTACTCTGTTTTTTGCAGGTACAAATATTTTAGATTTGACATATAAACGATATCATACTGTACTTGTCTCTCCCTGTCTGACTTAGCTTGCTCAGCATAATGTGCTCAATGTCCATTTAGTGTTGTACTATGATTTCAGTTTCAAAAATATTTAAAAATTAAAAAAAATTTAGTGGAACTGAATATGTTTCCTTATCTTTTCATTAAATTACAATCATTTTGAAAGTAAAATTTTGTTCATTGAAATAATTTTCTACATGGTTTTCAAAACAAGCTGGTTTAAATCAAAGATATTACTATTTAGCATTAAATTACTTATTTTATTCCAAAATTGCATGCATTTCTACTGTAAGAGGAGCACACATCATTTTAAAAATAAATTGAAACATTCAAAGTCACACAAATGTGCTTCAAATGATGTCAGTAATATAAATAATTCATCAGCAATTACATTTAGATAAAAATTAACACCTATTAAAGTAATTCTGGTGGAAACTGTTTCCTCTGGGAAAATCAAACTGGCCTTAGAACCATGTTAACAAGTTGACAGAAGATTTGCACATTTCCAAAATATCTTCTCTGCTATTTTTCATCATACTGTAAGATACAAACTGATAAATTTTTCCCAATTTTGCTTATGAGTCTTTTTATTGTTGAACTTCAAGACTCCTTTTATTGGTTGCCACTAGAAACATTGACAGTTACTATAGCATCAATCTGATAGTTAGATACTTTCAAGAAATACTGGCAAATGTAAGAGAGACTAATTATTTAAAGTTATTTAAATTATACCTTCATAAGGTTACTGATGTTTACATCATTGGTATATGTTAGTGACATAGGTAGCATATGGAAAGAGATGTAAAACTATCAAATGACTCATAAAATCTATATATAGATGCCTCAAAGATAAATGTATACATATCTAAGGAATATGTAAATAATTGAATGATTTTAATGTTATATGATTCTAAGATTTCCTGAGAAATCTGTATGCAGATCAAGAAGCAACAGTTAGAAACAGATATGGAAAAATGGACTGGTGTCAAATTGGGAAAGGAATTCATCAAGGCTGTATATTATCATCCTGTTTATTTAACTTATAAGCATTGTACATCATGTGAAATGCCAGGTTGGATGAAGCACAAGCTGGAATCAAGATTTCTGGGAGAAATATCAATAACAATAACCTCAGATATACAGATAAAGAACCTCTTGATGAAAGTGAAAGAGGAGTGTGAAAAGGCTGATTTAAAATTCAGCATTTAAAAAGGAAGATCATGGCATCCAGTTCCATCACTTCATCACAAATAGATGGGGAAACAGTGGAAACAGTGAGAGACTTTGTTTATTTGGGCTCCAAAATCACTGCAGATGGTGACTGCAGCCATGAAATTAAAAGATGCTTACTCCATGGAAGAAAAGCTATGACCAATCTAGACAGCATATTAAAAAGCAGAGACATTACTTTGTCAGGACAGGTCCATCTAATCAAAGCCATGGTGTTTCCAGTAGTCATGTTTGTATGTGAAATTTGGACTATAAAGAAAGCTAAATGCCAACTGTGGTGTTGGAGAAGACTCTTGAGAGTCCCTTGGACTGCAAGGAGATCCAACCAGTCCATCCTAAAGGAAATCAGTCCTGAATATTCTTTGGAAAGACTGATTCTTTGGCCAATACTTTGGCCACCTGATGTGAAGAGCTGACTCAATGGAAAAGACCCTGATGCTGGGAAAGATTTAAGGCAGGAAGAGAAGGGGATGACAGAGGATGAGATGTTTGGATGGCATCACCGACTCTGGACATGAGTTTGAGCAAGCTCCAGGAGTTGTTGATGGGTAGGGAAGCCTGGTGTGCTGCAGTCTATAGGGTCACAAAGAATCAGACATGACTGAGCGACTGAACTGAACTGAAGAGTATAATATCAATAATTATTGACCTTGTTA
Source organism: Antilocapra americana (assembly GCA_007570785.1). NCBI lineage: Eukaryota > Metazoa > Chordata > Mammalia > Artiodactyla > Antilocapridae > Antilocapra > Antilocapra americana. The sequence continues at coordinate 23,166,717 of ML663565.1, forward strand.
AAAACATAGTCTCTAATTCTAGGTCAAATAAATTTAGAAAATTAGATTCATATAAATATCTTAAACAGCTTCTGCCTTATCTTTTTGTAAACACAATTATCTAAATTTTAAATCAGATTGTCTTTTCATGTGTTTGTTAGCCATTTTTATATCTTCCTTGGAGAAATGTCTGTTAAGTTCTTTGGCCCACTTTTTAATTGGGTTGTTTATTTTTCTAGAATGGAGCTGCAGGAGTTGTTTGTAAATTTTTGAGATTAATTGTTTGTCTGTTGCTTCATTGGCTATTATTTTCTCCCATTCTGAAGGCTGTCTTTTCACCTTGCTTATAGTTTCCTTTGTTAAAAATGGCTAACAAACACATGAAAAGATGCTCAACATCACTCATTATCAGAGAAATGCAAATCAAAACCACAATGAGGTACCACTTTACACCAGTCAGAATGGCTGCCATCCAAAAGTCTACAAGCAATAAATGCTGGAGAGGATGTGGAGAAAAGGGAACCCTCTTACACTGTTGGTGGGAATGCAAACTAGTACAGCCACTATGGAAAACAGTGTGGAGGTTCCTTAAAAAGCTGCAAATAGACCTGCCATATGCCCCGGCAATCCCACTGCTGGGCATATACACCGAGGAAACCAGAATTGAAAGAGCCACGTGCACCCCAATGTTCATCGCTGCATTGTTTACAATAGCCAGGACATGGAAGCAACCTAGATGCCCATCAACTGACGAATGGATAAGAAAGCTGTGGTATATATACACAATGGAATATTACTCAGCATTAAAAAAAAATTCATTTGAAGCAATTCTACTCAGATGGACGAAACTGGAGTCCATTATCCAGAGTGAAGTAAGCCAGAAGCAAAAACAACAATACAGTATATTAACACATATATATGGAATTTAGAAAGACAGTAATGAGAACCCAACATGGGAGACAACAAAAGGAACGCAGATGTATAGAATAGACTTGTGGACTTTGTGGACGAGGGTAAGGGTGGGATGAGATGGGAGAAGGGCACTGAAGCATGTTAATTGTCATGTGTCTAATCAATCGCCAGCCCAGGATTGATGCTCGGGACTGGTGCAGCGAGATTTCCCGGGGGGGAGGGAGGAGGGAGGGGGGACCCGGAGGGGAAGCATATGTAAACCCATGGTGATATCATAACAATGTATGGCTAAAACAATAATTAAAAAAAAAAATAAATCAGATTGTCACTACAAATGTTCTATTAGTCACAGCTTGCCACTTTGCTTTATTTTACTATATTTTTCTAGTTCTTTATTGGCAGAGTATACAGGAGTCAGAATTATTTGGGGACAGAAAATATAACATAGAAAACATCTTCCACACTGTTAAAGAAGTGCTTTTGCACCAACCTGAGTAATTTGATGACTGCCAAAAGCATGCTTTGTATCAGACTCACTAAAAAAATGTGAACTTGAAGAGAGATGGCCTATTTATTTGTGTGGAAGCAAATAAGAAGGCTATGCTAATAAGTTATCCCTACCTTCTTTAATCATTAATTATAAGGAAGAAAACCAAAGTACCTGAACATTACTTCACTCTTAACTGATGAGGTTGATTGTAAATTGTGGGATGATATCTTTTCCTGAACTGTGATGAGGATGAATTGACACCAGAGTATACTTATATTCTCATATATAAAGTAAGAATTCTTTAACATATTTATTATAAAGATTGAGATATACATACATCTTTTCTCAGTAAACAGTAGACAATCGTATTATGATTTTTGAGACTGTTTAGTCCATAGAGAATCTTCAATGAATAGTAGTGATGATTATTATGTTTGCTATTGTAGAAGATAATATAGTATTTTGTGGATCTGTGAAATAGAAATTAAGAAAAATAGCTATAACAATAGAAATCCTGAAGATATAAATTATGCATTTGAGTTTGAGAGACAAATGGTGCAGAAGTCAAGTGGAATGATAGCAAGATTTTTCTACAGTAGTATACTTGCTCTAATTTCAAACAGAAACAAGCATGGAATAAAAAGAAAAAAAATATGCTGCATTAAAAGCAATTGTGACTTTATGAAGAAATGAAATAAGAGAAATGAAACAGTGAGTTAATGAACATAATTATTCATCCTCTCATTTTAAACAGCTCTGAGTTATTTTCCCAAATAATACAGGGGAGTAGGTGTGATACAGCCATACTTTCTCACAAATTGTGTTGTACACCTTAACTATTGATCAAGTTGTATGTAGTTTACATTCACATGTGGACTAGACCTTATTTAAAATTATGTTATTATGAAATGTACTGAAATAGGAGAAGTCATTTTTATAGGCATAAGATATTTAATACAGGCAATACACTAATCATAGCTGCCACTTATTTAGCACTCATTATAACCTAGGAACTGAGCTAAGAGCTTTGTCTACATTATTTAATTTATTTCTCATAAGCTCTACATTTTTCATAGGGAAAAAATGATATTTCTAAACAGTAACTTGTTTGATGTCAAAGGGCTATTACATAGATGGGAACAAAGCAGGATGTTCTATGACCCACCTCCCAGAATATTGGAAATAAAAGCAAAAATAAACAAAGGGGACTTTATTAAAATTAAAAGCTTCTGTACAACAAAGGAAACTAAAAACAAGGTGAAAAGGCAGCCTTCAGAATGGGAGAAAATAATAGCAAATGAAGCAATGGACAAACAATTAATCTCAAAAACATACAAGCAACTCCTGCAGCTCCATTCCAGAAAAATAAAAGACCCAATCAAAAAGTGGGCCAAAGAACTAAACAGACATTTCTCCAAAGAAGACATAAAAATGGCTAACAAACACATGAAAAGATGCTCAACATCACTCATTATCAGAGAAATGCAAATCAAAACCACAATGAGGTACCACTTTACACCAGTAAGAATGGCTGCCATCCAAAAGTCTACAAGCAATAAATGCCAGAAAGGATGTGGAGAAAAGGGAACCCTCTTACACTGTTGGTGGGAATGCAAACTAGTACAGCCACTATGGAGAACAGCGTGGAGATTCCTTAAAAAACTGGAAATAGAACTGCCATATAACCCAGCAATCCCACTGCTGGGCATACACACCGAGGAAACCAGAAATGAAAGAGACACATGTACCCCAATGTTGATCGCTGCACTGTTTACAATAGCCAGGACATGGAAGCAACCTAGATGTCCATTAGCAGACGAATGGATAAGCAAGCTGTGGTACATATACACGATGGAATATTACTCACCCATTAAAAAGAATATATTTGAATCAGTTCTACTGAGGTGGACGAAACTGGAGCCTATTATACAGAGTGAAGTAAGCCAGAAGGAAAAACAACAATACAGTATACTAATGCATATATATGGAATTTAGAAAGATGGTAACAATAACCCTGTATGCGAGACAGGAAAAGAGACGCAGATGTATAGAACAGTCTTTTGGACTCTATGGGAGAGGGCAAGGGTGGGATGATATGGGAGAACAGCATTGAAACATGTAAATTATCATATGTGAAATTAATCACCAGCCCAGGTTTGATGCTTGATACAGGGTGCTCAGGGCTGGTGCACCAGGATGACCCAGAGAGATGGAATTGGGAGGCAGGTTGGAGGGGGGTTCTGGAAGGGGAACACATGTATACCCATGGCAGATTCATGTCAATGTATGGCAAAACCAACATGATAATGTAAAGAAAAAAAAATAATTTAAATAAATAAATAGATGGGACAGGAATTAAAATTAGATTTATATCTTCCTAAAGTCTGTGCTCTTATGTACCTGCATTTGTAATGTTTAACCAAGAGAAGAAATCTGAACATAAACTGTGCCTATTCCTTTTTTTATATTCCTGGATTTAGTTACTGTATAAATTCACTTAAAAAGATATAAATGAAAATAATGCATGCAAGTCTAGAGAAAATTGAACAGGTAAATTATCTAATGTAACAATGTGCCCTTGGACAATTATGAACTCTAATTATGCATCTCAGCAGTATCCTCATGCCATTTATTATCTGTTCTTTGTTGGAACACTTTGCCCTTTTTTTCATTATACTTAAAAAAAACTCTTTCAATTAATGTATGTTCTCTCCCTCCTTGCAGCCAATTTACTCTAACTACGGAAATATATTTCTCTCTTTTGGATTTTTTCATAGGTCTGATAGTTTTTCTCTTTTTGCTCAAACATATTAATGATAGCTTAATGTGTCTGAGATGAACCATGTCAAAACTTTTACAGATTGCTGAAAAGCTTTTTCTGTTCAAAACAAAAGGGGATTAAAAACTGAATTTACTGTAATTTCTTTATTAAGATGAGACTCAAAATTAGCCTATTTAGTTAATGAAAGCACTGGAGAAAATTATCAAAATCAGTTTTTGGAGAACTCTGAAATTTAGCTGAAAGCTTGAAGCTCTCTGGAAGAATTTATTCAAAATAAATGGCTAGATCTAATCAAAAGCAGTAAATTATGTGATGTTTTTAACTTGCCCTCTCCCATTCTACCCTCCTCAGCTTTGTAGCAATGAGTATAAACACAAAAAGATCAAAACATATACATATCAAAATCCAGTTGTTGAAGGGCAAAGAAAAAGAGAAGGTCTTGTAAGTAGCAAGGGAGAAGTGACTCATCACATAAAAGAGATGCTCAATAAGATTAATTAAGGTTTCTCAACATAAACCTGGAATGCAGAAGGCATTCAAAGGGCTTAAAGGAAAAGTCTGTCAACCAATAATTCTATATCTAGCAAAATTACCCTTCAACAATGAAGGAGAAATTAAGACATTCCTAGATTAAGAAATAGCAGCTAATTTATTACTAGTAGACCTGACCTGTAATAAATGTTAAAAGAGTTCTTCAGGCTGAAATGAAAGGAAACAATACAGTACTTGAAACTGATACGAAGAAATAAAGAGCACCAGAGAAGAGGTAGCTAGCTACATAGAAAAATGTTAAAAGATAGTGTAAATGTGGTTTTTGTGTATAACTTTTATCCCCTAAGTTTAAAACACAGTTGCATAAAGTAATAATAATAAACCTATATTCATAGGCATATAATCTATAAAGATGTAATTTTTATGGCAAATAGATGACAAAGGAATGGGGAGGGAGTGATATAAAGCTTTTGTATACTACTGAAGTCAGTTGATACTAATCCAAACTAGGTTGTTATAAATTGCAATTTTAATTGTATTGCCCAGGACAACCACTAAGAAAATGACTCAAAAGTCTAATATAGGAAACTACAAGGGAATTAAAGTTGTATATTTGAAACTATTTACTTAACAGCAGCAGCAACAAAAAATAAAAGTAGTAAGGAGAAACAAAGAACAACAACAAAAAGATGTAACACAAATGGAAGACAAACAGCAAAATGGCAGATATAAATCCTATCAGTAACTACAGTAAATGAAATGAATTAAACATTTCAGTTGAAAGGCAGAGATTGACACAATGGATTTTCAAAACTGATCCCACTTCAAAGATGTACACCAGATTGAAAGTAAAAAGATGGATAAGACATATCACATAAGGAGTAACCAAAAGAAATAGAGAGCAGCTATATTAATACCAAAGTAGTGTCAGAGAAAATAGACTTTAGACAAACATTTTTACTAACAAAGAGCCCCAAAATATATAAAGCAAAAACTTATATAATTTAAAAGATAAATAGAAAGTTTAAGAAGACTAATTTGAGTCTTCAATATCCCAGTTTCAGTAGAGAATAGAACAACTGTAAAGAAGATTTCCAGGTGATGCTAGTGGTAAAAAAAAAAAAAAAAAAATTCCTGCCAATGCAGGAGACATAAAAGATGCCATTTGGATCCCTGGGTTGTGGAAGATCTCCTTGAGGAGCAAATGGCAATGCTCCTCAGTATCTTTTCCTGGAGAATCCCATGGACAGAGGATCCTAGGAGGCTACAGTCTGCAAGGTCGCAAAGAGTTGGATAGAACTGAAGTGACTTAGCAGAAAGAAAATTCACAAGGCAAAATAAGACTTGAACAATATTATAAACCAATAGACTTAATAGATATCTATAGAACATTCCATACAATAAAGTAGAATATGTACTCTTTATAATTTCACATGGAACATTCTCTGGTATACTTATTGAGGTGCTCCTATGTTAGGTGCATAGATATTTACAATTGTTATGTCTTCCTTTTGGATTGATCCCGTGATCATTATGTAGTGCCCTTCCCTATCTCTTGTAATCTTCTTTATTTTAAGGTCTTTTTTGTCTGATATGAGGATTGCTACTCCAGGTTTCTTTTGCTTACCATTTGCATGGAATATATTTTTCCATCCTCTCATTTTCAGTCTATATGTGTCTTTAGTTCTGAAGTGGGTTTCTTGTAGACAACATGTATATGGGCCTTGTTTCTGTATCCATTCAGCCAGTCTGTGTCTTTTGGTTGGAGCATTTAATCCATTTACATTTCAAGTAATTATTGATATATATGTTCCTATTGCATTTCCTTAATTTTGGGGTGTTGATTTTGTAGATATTTTTCCTTCTCTTGTATTTCTTGACTATATAAGTCCCTTCCTTTAATATTTGTTGTAAAGCTGGTTTAGTGGTACTTAATTCTCTTTAACTTTTGCTTGTCTGAAAAGCTTTTTACTTATCCATCACTTTTGAATGAGATCCTTGCCAGGTACAGTAATCTTGGTTGTAGATTTTTCTCTTTCAGTACTTTAAATATATCCTACCATTCCCTTCTGGCCTACAGAGTTAAGCCTATGGGGTTTCCCTTGTATGTTACTTGCTGCTTTTAATTTTCTTTCTTTGTGTTTAGTCTTTATTAGTTTGATTAGTGTGTTTGCTTCTCTTTGGGTTTATCCTGTATGGGACTCTTTGTGCCTCTTGGACTTGATTGGCTATTTCCTTTTCCTTGCTGGGGAAATTTTCAACTATAATCTCTTTAAAAATTTTCTCATACCCTTTCTTTTTCTCTTCTTCTTCTGGGACCCCTATAATTCAAATGTTGGTTTGTCTGATATTGTCGCAGAGAGATAAGTTATTCCCACCATTGTATCTTCCAGCTCACTGATTCATTCTTCTGCTATTGATTCCTTCCAGAGTATTTTTAATTTCAGTAATTGTGTGGTTTTTCTCTGTAGGTTTATTCTTTAATTCTTTCAGGTCTTTGTTAATTGATTCTTGCATTTTCTTTATTTTGTTTTCAAGATTTTAGATCATCTTTACTATCATTATTCTGAATTCTTTTTCAGGTAGTTTGCCTATTTCCTCTTCATTTATTTGGACTTCTGTGTTTCTAGTTTGTTCTTTCATTTGTGTAGTATTTCTCTGCCTTTTCATTTATATATAATATTATATTATTAATTAATTAATATATAATTAAATATTAATTAATTAATATTTTAGATTATATTATATATATATTTAACTTACTGTGTTTGAGGTTTCCTTTTCCCAGGCTGCAAAGTTGAATTCTTTCTTCCTTTTGGTTTCTGCCCTCCGTTGATCTAGTGATTTGTGTAAGTTTTGTATAGGGTGAGATTTGTGTGAGCTTTTGCTTGTTTGTTTTTCCTCTGATGGGCAAGGCTGAGTGAGGTGGTAATCCTGTCTGCTGATAATTGGGATTGTATTTTGGTTTTGTTTATTGTTTAGATGAGGCATCCTGCACAGGGTGCTACTGGTGGTTGGCTGATGGGTGGTTGGTCTCTTATTCAAGTGGTTTCCTTAGTGTGGATTCTCACTATTTGATACTCCCTAGGGTTAGTTCTCTGGTAGTCTAGGATCTTGGAGTCAGTGCTCCCACTCCAAAGGCTCAGGGCTTTACTTCAAGTTTTTCATGGTTCTGTATATTCTTTTCCACTGGTCAGGTATTCCTGTCCACTCTCAGCTGATGTCCTGCATGCACTTCTGTGTCTGAGGTGTACTCCTGGTATATCCATGGAGAAAGATGTACTTCATATCCACCTACTCCTCTGCCATCTTGTTCCCCTCTTTTTTTCCTTTGTGCTTTCGAAGTTTCACTGGCTTATAAGGTGGCTGGGCCCAGAGGCCTCCCAGGTGGTACTTTAGATCCAAGTGCGTATTGCAAAATGGCTCCATTCTCCAGTATAGACTATATCAAACAAGTCTCAATAGTGTAAACTGACTGAAATTATGCAAAGTATAATATGCTATATTACCAGAGAATATCGATGTTAGAATTCAATAGTAGAAGAAAATTTGGAAAAGTCACAACTCTGTAGAAGTTAGATGACACACTCCTAAATAACCAATGAATCAAAGAAAAAAATATCACAGGGGACATTAGAAACCATCTTGAGATGACTGGAAGTGAAAACAAGACATATGAAAACTTACGAGATGCAGCTAATACAGGGCTTAATGAAAGAAAAATTATAGCTGAAAAGTTCATATTAAAAAAGAAGAAAAGCAATGACATTCTTAAGAAAAGTAAGACCAGGGAAGAAGAATGAACAAATGGAAGAGTGAAAGAAGATGGATGAGGTCAGATTGTGAGATGTTGTGTTGTGCATTGCTTAGTCACTCAGTTATGTCCGACTCTACGAGTCCATTGACTGTAGTCCACCAGGCTCTTCTGTCCACGGAGATTCTCCAGGCAAGAATACTGAAGTGGGTTGCCATGCCCTCCTCCAGGGAATCTTCCCAACCCAGGGAGATGTTGTAAGGAGTTTAAATGTTCTTCTAATTGGAACAGAAGCCACTGGAGTATTTAAAGCAGGACTAGAGGTGGGAGAGGGGATATGATATATGATTGTATTTTGTGGGATATAACCCATTTACATAATTTAAAAGTTATTCTAGTGGCTGAGTGAACATAGCAGTGAAAGTAGTGATAAAGAGACTGTTTATGAGCAATTGTATTAGCCAAGATGAGAAATGATAATGTTTGGATTAGGTAAATGAGAGAAACAATAAGTGGTTACAACTGGCATATTTGTTGATGTATTGGATTAAGGGTGTTAAGGAAGGGATAAAAGGTGATTCTAGCTTTTGGGTCTAAGCACATTATTGAATTGAATGGAAAAATTTTCAACAGGAGAAGGCTTTGGAGAGAGCATTAACCTTAAGATGTCTAAAATTATTCCAGTGCAGATTAGGAAGTTATTTTAGTAATATGGGCTATATGCATGGATGGCCAAATTCAAGGTTTATATTGGTGCCAAAATTCTGGAAGCCACAAAATCAGGAAGAAAAAATATTTTTATGCTGGCGGAATTCCTGGCTAAGGAAATCCCATTTTTGTAATTTATATTTATAAAAGGGAAGTAGACAGGTTAATAATTTCCCTGGATGTTAAATTCTTGAGATATGGCACTGTGAGTTTTTAATTTTTGTGACTTTTGTGTTTAGTAATGAACATATGAAATGGCAAGTTTCAATAAGATAATGTTGAATAATTTAAATTAACACAGTTTATAAATCCATACTCTACTGTAATTGCCCAAATAAACTTTCTTGGCATATTTTAAAATATAATTTCAGGTGCAATTCAATGCAGCCAAAATGCTTTCTGATAACTTATTATATTTTTTCTTTATTTAAATTTACCTTAGTCTGGATTTGTAAAGAGGAAAAAAAAAGTGCCATCTGCAAATAGAATCCCAGAATATTCATATTCAAACACAAAAAGCATCATAGCTGACACAAACATTTTGCTTCCTACTTGCTAGTGTCTAATAATAGAGTAACTGACCCCATAAACTTTAAAGTTTGATTAATGATTATGTTAAGTAATGATTATGTGAATATTTCTCTCAGAAAATATAGTGCACAAAAAATTCACACAGTTGATTCATAGCTATAGAAATAGTGTTTTTTGATGTAATACCATATATAATAAATCCTGATAATAAAAAGAATGTCAAAGTATATAAAATATACTTATAAAAGAGAAAAAAATAGACTATGCAATAAGAACAAGGAAGTTCACTCGAGGTTGTTGCTTCCTTTAGGGACATAACAATGTGGCTGAAAAATTCTTTTTTCTTTGGTATTCAGTACATTGTTTTGATTTGTAAATAAAATTGAAGAAGGAAACCTCAAGTCAAGTCTGATATTACCAGAATAATCTGATACTATTCATTGCCTGAAAAATAATACCCATGTAGAATATCCATAAAGCTAAAGCTGAAGTAAACCATTATTTTTGTTATCTTTTTAAGCACATGCCATACAAATGTAGTAGGTTATCAAAATAGGACCTGTGAGTCTGTTAGAACCCCTGGGAAAGGAAAACTTGGAAGCAATAGGTATTTCTTATCTCAAGATTAAGGTAGTAGAGATAAACATTTTTATTTTTTTAAACGTACATAAAACCAAGCTGAATATTGCCACTCTGAACTCATTCAATCACACTGCAACTGGGGTCTTTTCATCCCTCAGATGAGATAACACTCACATTTATTGTTTAGTATGTGCCAGGAAACCCTAAACTGTGTTATATTTAATCCATAAATATTTGACTGATGAATTTTATCCCTATTTCACAATAGGATCACAAAGAGTCAGACACACCTGAGTGACTGAACAATAACAAAATCCCATTTCACTGTTGAAAAATGAGGCCGGAGAAGTTAAATGTTATACAGTTGGTGTGGTAAGGCCAGAATACTGATGCAAGTCTGTCTGACTTAAAAAAATGCTCTTTTCATTAACTAATATTATATATCTTAAAATATTTTTAATTTTATCATGTTATCTGCAGCAGCTATTCTAGGATGCATCTGCTCTTCTCAAAACCTCAATATCTCCCTTTATCTCACTCTAGGCTGAGAAGCAAGGCTCAAACCCATTCTCAACTCAGACAAAGATCAAATCCACTCAACTTCCCTCGACATCAGCTCAGATTACCTGGCATCTCCAAGCATTCTCTCATTCTCGGTCTCCTTACATCCGGTTTATTTGCCACTCACCTGTGAGGGCTGTCCCTGAAGTCATCAATGACCTCTCTGCTCTGTTTCTAAGAATAGCATCCTCGATCGTTTTTCTTGTTCTGTTTTCACTTGTGTTCCTCCAGAAGATCCTGATGTAGATTTGAGTTTGAGAACACATGCTTAAATGATTCCATGCAACACTACCAGGGCAATGATAAGATAATCAATAAAATCTCCCCTGAGAACAACTTAAAGTCAAGCATGCTGGGGAAATGGCATAGTCAGTGTGGAAGAGATGCCTCAGCAGCATCCTCTCAAGGAATAAGGGAGCTGGAGTATTTACACACTCACTGCACTGTGCTGTGCCTAGTCGCTCAATCGAGTCTGGCTCTTTGTGACCCTATGGACTGTAGCCCACCAGGCTCCTCTGTCTGTAGGAATTCTCCAGGCAAGAATACTGGAGTGCATTGCCATGCTCTCCTCCAGGGGATCAAACCCAGGTCTCCCACATTACAGGTAGATTCTTTACTGTCTGAGCCCACCAGAGAAGCCCAAGAATACTGGAGAAGTGTATCTCTTCTCTAAAAGAACTTCCTGACCCAGTAATTGAACCAGAGTCTCTACTGCAGGCCGATTGCTTACCAGCTGAGCTACCTGGGAAGCCCAGAGTCACATCAGTTGGATGAGGGTTGCTGGGGTTGGAAGGAAATTCTCTGACACTATGAGTGTGGTGTGAGCAAAGATGGCAGATTCTGGTGATGAGAGCAGGTCCTGGGAGTAGGAATTTCAGTAGCCATGTGCTAATCTGGTTACTGTGAGGGGCTATGAGCATGACACTGACAGTGCGGGTTATATGTTATTTGAAAATATTTACATCATTTGCAACAGGCAGTTATCCTCTTTTTATAAAAATGATTTGTTCTCCTTGTACTTCTCTACACTCTCCTTGATTATTTTTTTTTTATTGGAGAATAGCTGATTTACAAAGTTGTGTTAGTTTCAGGTATATAGCTAATTGAATTGAATCATATGCACTCATTTTAGATTCTTTCTCCAATAGTCCGTATTGAGAGGAGTTCCCTGTGCTATACAGCAAGTTCTTATTAGTTATCTATTTTGTCTTTTTTCCTACCGCACAAAGTTGACATTGGTAATGTCAGGATTACACATATAAACGATAGCATATATTTGTGTTTCCCTGTCTGACTTAACTTCACTCAGTTTGATAATCTCTAGGTCCATCCATGTTGCCACACTACTTTATTTTTGCACCCACATTCTTGTCCTAATCCCACCACCTAAATACAGATATTCCCAAGCATCTGCCCATGATTCTTCTCATTTCAACTTGTAACCTTGGTAACCTCACAGTTTCTTTATATCAGTGCAGTTGATTCCCAACTCAATTTTAACCCATTTTTTTTTCCTGTCCCAAGGTGCAATCCTAGTTTAAACCATTACATAAGACTATCCCTCTTCATTTGGCACTTGAGATTATACAAAATTAACCTTCCAATCTTCCTTAGAAAAACTTCATATTTGAAAAACTACTCAGATATTCTTTCAAGATGACTTGCCAGAAAATCCCTAATCATCTTTATGTATCTATTTTCTTTCCCCAACATCCAGTTACCATGTCCTGTCAATTCTATCTCCTCAGTATCTCTTCTCTATTCCTTCCTCTGCAATTTCTAGCCACTACTTGCATTCAGATACAGGGATTTTACTATCTTTGACTTGATCTACTTCAATAGCTTCCAGAATGTCCTTTTACTAACAAAAATTTCCCATCTCAACAATTGTTATAATGATTTTCTTACAGCCCAATTCTGACCATGTTATTTTCCACTGAAAAGTCCAAGAGCCTCATTGTTACTTATAGAAGATTGCTTATAGAATACAGCAAGAACATGGGCTTTAGGTCAAAGAGAACCATCTAAATTTCTGACTTACAAACTGGTTCGTGTCTGTGTGTGCCTGCTCAATTGTGTCTAACTCTTTGCGACCCCATGAAATGTAGCCTGCCAGGTTCCTCTGTCCATTGGATTTCCCAGGCAAGAATAGGAGTGAGTAGCCATTCCCTTCTCCAGGGGATCTTCTTGACCTAGGGAATGGAAGCTGGCTTTCCCGTGGCTCCTGCCCTGGTAGGTGGATTCTTTTATCATTGAGTCACCTGGAAAGCCCTACAAACTGTGTGTCATTGGTCAAACTATTATACTTTGTGGGCTTCAATTTCTTATTTATAAACCAAGAGTAATAATAATGATAAAATGTTAACAGTGGTATTACATGTATGATCAGTCTATAAACCAACTAGCATGGTGTCAGGCTAGCTATAGGCACTCAGTAAACTTTAGATTAGTTTACTGACAATGTAACAATTCAGTTAGATTGTTTTCCCCTCTTTTTCCAGGATACATTAGCCTGGCATTAAAAGTCCTTCAGAATTTACAGATATATTTTAAAAAGTCATGCACAAATTAATGTATTTATTTTCCTAATTATGGGAAACAGCTTACTAGATATAAAAGCAAATGAAGGAACAAAAGCAACAAATTAATGGTTTGGAGTACATAATTTTTTAAGAACTCTATATCAAAAATAAAAAGAATAATTTCAAAAAGATAGTAATAATATATGAGTTACATAGCAAGCAAAAGTTAACAGTCTTCCTGTACAAAAGCACTTACAAATTAAAAAGAAAATACAAATGCCACAATAGTAAAATTATAAAGAACATAAACATTTACTTTACATTGTAAATTTACAATGTAAAGTAATATATGATCAATAGATATTAGAAATGTGTAGATTCAATAACAACCAAAGGCAAAAAAACTAAAGCAGTGTGTTATCAAGGTGCTATTTAAATTATTCTACACAATCTTTCTTCCTGTAATTTCCATCCACATTCTCAATTCAGCCACTGGATCTGCATAGAAAAGACAAATCCTTATCCCAAGTGTATTCTTTCTATTAATCGAATAATTATTTTTGTCCCAATAGACTTTCTAGTAATGGCCACTTTCTTCAAAGACTACTTGTATTACTTCATTTGAAGTCCATGTACTATTTGAGCATCCAGAAATGATGCAAACATTGGATAATGTCTGATTATAGTACCCAGGTTTGAAAATAAACACCTTTGGTATAATGTGCACAGAATATGGCAGACATATATTTATGTTAGTGGTTCTCAAATAGGGGTAATTTTGTCCTCCAGGGGATGTTTGGCAATGCCAGGAGATATCTTTTCATGATTGAAGTAAGGGAGTTTGCTACTAGCATCTAGTGGGTGGACACCAAGGATGCTGGTAAAAAATCTTGCAATGGCCAGGAGAGCCTCCTCTAACAAAGGATAGTCCAAAATGTCAATAATGCTAAGGTTGAAAAATCCTAATTTAGATGATGATTTAAGTAATATATGTCCAAAGAAAGCACATTTTTATATCTTAAAGTTTTGGTAATTTTTTCTCAAGCAGGAATATTCTAACCTCAAGGATATTATCAGGCTTTGAAAAAGACTGTTCTCTGAATGGGCTTCCGAAGTGGCGCAGTGGTAAAGAATCTGCCTGCCAATGGAGGAGATGCAGATTTGATGCCTGGAGCAGAAAGATCCCCTGGAAAGGAAATGGCAACCCCCTCCAGTATTCTTGCCTGGAGAATCCCATGGACAGAGGAGCCTGGTGGTCTACAGTCCATGGGTCACAAAAGAGGTAGATAGGACTAGGACTAAACAACAACAACAATTCTCTGAATACCTAAATGGTCACTAAAAACATTCCCACTGGAAAAGTGCTGGCCAGAGCTCTGATTTTGTTGTGCAAACATTATACTCTTCATGAATACATTTGCATTCAGTTAGAGAGCTATTTCATTTGCCTTACACTCTTGCCTATGGCATTATTTTATACTTACACTTCCAGAGTGATATTCAGACTTTAAAAATAAATTGGGTTTACATCCTAGGGACAACAAAGCAACAGTCTGCAGTTAAGTAGATTTGAATGGCAAAGTAATTGTCAGGCATTCTTTAAAAAATTATTCTACCTATAAAATTACCTTAATTATTTAACTGTTAGGAAAGGATATAATGTAGGGTAGATGAAAATACATACATATTCACCTCTGTATGTAATCTAAACAGAGAATCAGAATCACAGCATTAATATTACATATCATGAATACTACTTCCCTGGTTTTGAGCAAGAACTCATAAATGGAGAAATACATGTATGTATTCTTAAAAAACAAAGCAAAACCTGAGACCAAAACAAAACCTTATTATAAATCAATTGTCTTCTTGCTAAGCTTTCAATGTAAGAAAATGCTCTGGTGTCTTGAGTCTAAAGTAAAGGGTACTGTGATTCACAAAAGCAGTGCTTATGGACAGCAAGAAAGGAGT
The DNA here is from genome assembly GCA_007570785.1 of Antilocapra americana. NCBI lineage: Eukaryota > Metazoa > Chordata > Mammalia > Artiodactyla > Antilocapridae > Antilocapra > Antilocapra americana. The sequence continues at coordinate 23,182,001 of ML663565.1, forward strand.
GAATCAGAAAAACAAAATTGGAAGTGGGGTAGAGTTGCTCTGGCTTCCTTTTCCTAATAACCATGAATGGTACCTTCCTTCCTTCAATGGCACTAATTCACCATATGACAAAGTGACAGTCAAACTAAATGGTACCAGAAATAATGAATTTCAGGAAATCTGTGATAAAATATGAACTACTTGGGGGCTTCCTGATGGCTCAGCAGGTAAAGAATCATCCCTAAGTCAGGAAGATCCCCTGGAGCAAGGCATGGCAACTCATTCCAGTATTCTTGCTTGAAAAGTTCCATGGACAGAGGAGCTGGCAGGCTACAGTCCAGCTCAGTTCAGTCGTTCAGTCATGTCATACTCTTTGCAACCCCATGGATTGCAGCACGCCAGCCTTCTCTGTCCAACTCCTTCACCAACTCCCGGAGTTTATTCAAACTTATGTCCATCAAGTCAATGATGCCATTCAACCATCTCATCCTCTGTCATCCCCTTCTCTCCTGCCTTCAATCATTCCCAGCATTGGGGTCTTTTCCAATGAGTCAGTGCTTCCCATCAGGTGGCCAAAGTATTGGAGTTTCAGCTTCAGCATCAGTCCTGCCAATGAATATTCAGGACTGATTTCCTTTATGATGGACCGGTTGGATCTCCTTGCAATCCAAGGGACTCTCAAGATTCTTCTCCAACACCATAGTTCAAAACCATCAATTCTTCAGCATTCAGCTTTCTTTATAGTCCAACTCTCACATCCATAAGTGACTACTGGGCTACAGTCCAGAGGGTCACAAAGAGTTGGACACAACTGAGCATGATCACAAGACAAGATGAACTACTTGGCTTCTCTCTAGAAGAGAGGAAAATTTTAATGATGGGTAACTTGGAGTCTGTTTATTCATTTTTCTGCTATTCGTAAAGCCTCCTCAAATAAACACTTCATCTTCTTGCTTTTCTTTTCCTTTGGGGTGGTTTTGTTTGCCACCTCCTATACAATATTATGGAAGAGAAGCAAAAAGCAAGGGAGAGAGGGAAAGGTACATCCAATTAAATGCCAAGCTTCAAAGAATAGCTAGAAGAATTAAGAAGGCCTTCTTAAATGAACAATTTTTAATAGTAGAAAACAACAAAAAGGGAAATACTAGAGATCTCTTCAGGAAAATTGAAAATATCAAGGGAGCGTTCTGCCGAAGCCAAGGATGGGTTCAATAAAGGATTAAAATCGTAGAGACCTAGTAGATGCTAAAGAGATCAAGAAGAGGTGAAAAGAATATACAGAAGAACTGTACAAAAAAAGATCTTAAAGAACTGGATTACTCAGATGATGTCTGAGAGCCAGACACTCTGGCGCTTGAAGTCAAGTGGGCCTTGTTAAGAAGCACTGCTGTTAATAAAGCTAGCGGAAGTGATGAAATTCCAGCAGAACTGTTCAAATTCCTAAAGGAGGAAGCCATCAAGGTTCTTCATTCATTATGTCCGCACATCTGGAAGACTGAGCAGGGGCCACAGGATGGGAAAAGATTAATCCTCATCCCAATTCCCAAGAAGGGTAATACCACAGAATATGCTAACCTTCAGACAGTTATACTGATCTCCTATGCTAGTAAGGTCATACTTAAAATCTTGCATACTAGGCTTCAGCATTATGTGAACCAAAAACTTCCAGAGGTCCAAGCTGAGTTTAGAAAAGGAAGAGGAACTAGTCAATATTTGCTGGATTATAGAAAAAGCAAGGGATTTTCAGAAAAACATCTATCTCTGTTTCATTGACTATATTAAAGCCTTTGACTGTGTAGATAATGACAGACTGTGGAAAGCTCTTACAGAGATGGGAATACCAGGCCATGTCTCTTGAAAAACCTGTATATGGGTCAAGAAGCAACAGATAGAACCATGTATGAGCAACCTATTGGTTCAGGATTGAGAAAGGAGTACAACAGGGCTATCTGCCGCCATTCTGTTTAACCTGTACTCTGAGCACATCGTGAGAATGCCAGGGCTAGATGAGTTTCAAGCTGGAATCAAGAGAAGCAGGAGAAACATCAACAACCTCAAATATGTCGATTGTGCTTAGTCAGTCAGTAGTGTCTAACTCTTTGCGACCCTACGGGCTGTAGCCTGCCAGAATTCTCCAGGCAAGAATACTGGAGTGGGTAGCCATTCCCTTCTTCAGGGGATCTTCCCAACCCAGGGATTGAACCCAGGTCTCCCACATTGCAGGCAGATTTTTTACTGTCTGAGTCATCAGGAAAGCCCAATATGCAGATGATACCATTCTAATGGCAGAAAGTGAGAGGAACTAACAGCCTCTTGATGAGGGTGAAGGAGGAGAGGGAAAGAGCCGGCTTAAGACTAAATATTAAGAAAGCTAAGATTATGGCATTTGGCCCCATTACTAACATGCAAATAGAAGGAGAAAAGGTGGAAGTAGAGACCAATTTCCTCTTCTTGGGCAAAATCCCCGCAGAAGGTGATTGCAGCCATGAAATCAGAAGGTGACTGCCTCTTGGCAGGAAAAAATGACAAACCTAGAGAGTGTGTTGAAAAGCAGAGACACTACTTTGCTGAAAAAGGTTTGTACAGTTAAAGCTATAGTCTTCCCAGTGATCACATACTGTTGTGAGAGCTGAACCATAAAAGAAAGCTGAGTACCAAAGAATTGATGCCTTCAAACTGTGGTGCTGGAGAAGACTCCTGAAAGTCCCTTGGACAGCAAGGAGATCAAACCAGTCAATCTTAAGGGAGATCAACCCTGAATACTCACTGGAAGTGCTGATGCTGAAGCTCCAGCATTTTGGTCATCTGATAGGAAGAGATAACTCATTGCAAAAGTCCCTGATGCTGGGAAAGTTTGAAGGCAGAAGGAGAAGAGGGTGTCACAGGATTAAAGGACTGGAAAGCATCACCAATGCAATGAACGTGAACTTGGGCAAATTCTGGGAGATGGTGAAGGACAGGGATGCCTAGTGTGCGGCAGACCATGGGGATGCAAAGAGTCGGAAATGACTGGGCAACTGAACAACGAACAGCAACAAACTTGGAGTCCCAATAATGATGTTATTAGTTTTTTGATGCATTTTGACTTATATACAAGTCCAAAAGAAACGTAAAGAGACCTAGAAGGTACTTGTATGTGTTTATAAAACTATCTTCAGATAAAGAATGCTGCTGACTTAAGTTAGCATTTGAATTGGGTATTTGGACATTAGAAATTAATAAATTAATATCTCACCTATTTTAGCTTGTACCATTACAGTTGACCCTTGAACAATATGGGTTTGAACTATGTGGGTCCACTTACATGGGGATTCTTTTTTTCAGTAAGCATATGCCACCATACTACACTATCTGTAGCTGGTTGAATCTGTGGACGTGGAGCCTCAGTATAGAGGACTGACTGTAAAGCTACACACTAATTTTTGAGGATGTGGGGTGTTTGGCACTCACAATCCCCACATTGTTCAAGGGTCAACTGTATTTCAGTATTATATTACATAATAGTCATAATACGGGTAATTTAATAAATGGGTGGTTGTATGAGCTGAACTGAGTCCCTCCCAAAATTCGTATGCTGAACTCCTAACTCTCAAGACCTCAGATTATGCTAGTTTGCACATAACATCTTTAAAGAGGTAATTAAATTAAAACGAGGTCATTAGGGCGGGCTCTAATCCAATATGACTGATGTCCTCATTAGAAGAGGAAATTTGGACACAGAAATGTAGATAGAGAAAATGATATGAAAATACAAGGACAAGAGCTACCTATAAGCAAAGAAGAGAGGATTCAAAACAAATAATCCTGCCAACACATTGATCTAAGACTTTTAGCCTCCAAAATTGTAAAACAGTTAATTTCTGTTCTTAAACCATCCAGTCTCTAGTACTTTACTGTGGCAGCCCTAGCCTACAGGATCTCCAAATGACGACTTTTAGAGTAAATTAAAAAAAAAAAAAGATATAAATGAACTTATTTACAAAACAGACAGTGACCCACAGACCCAGAAAACAAATTTATGGTTACCAAAGGGGAAAAAGAGGTGAGGGATAAGTTAGAAGCTTGGAATTAACATATACATACTTCTGTATGAAAACGATGGGCTCCCCAGGTGGCACTAGTGGTAAAGTACCTGCCTGACAATGTAGGAGACATAAGAGATGCCGGTTTGATCCCTGGGCCAAGAAATCCCCTGGAGGAGGGCATGGCAATCCACTCCAATATTCTTGCCTGCAGAATCCCATGGATAGAGGAGCCTGGCAGGCTATAGTCCACAATGTCACAAAGAGCTGGACACAGTGGAAGCAACTTAGCACAGTACACACATAAAGAACAAATAACCAGGAAGGACCTACTGTATAGCATAGGGAACTACAATCAATAATTTTTAATAACCCATAAGGGAAAAGAACTGAATCACTGTGCTGTAAACCTGGAATTAACACAGTATTTTAAATCAATTATTCTGCAATAAAAAAGTGTCATAAATTTTTAATTAACACAGTGAATTTATTCTCAAAACTTAAAAAAATTTCTCAATTGTTATTTCTGAATCCAGAGGCCCAGGTGAGTTTTAAATTAAGGTATACATTTACACATAGTAAATTTTACTTTTACAGTGTACAGTTCCATGAGTTATGACTGGTTTAATTCCAGAAACTGGGCAAGGGAATATAGCTTTTTATTGGGAGGCTATTTAATATAGCCTTCTACCTTTTGAGCATTCATGATGATTTCTTTTAGTTTATAAATTAAATTCCACATTTGTTGGACTCCATTGTATAATTTGTTCCTGGTTTCACTGTATTTTATTAACTACCTGAATAGTCCTAGCCTGCCCCTAGGAGCATTCCTGATATAATATATGTTACATTCCCTGGAATCAGATCTAAGATGGATATTTGTGTGCAGGATTTTTTTTTTTTTTTTTTGTAGGAATTCACCCAGAAACATAATACAAATTGATGAGGGAAGTAGGATCAGGCAGAAGTTGAACCACAATACCATTGTACCAGAGGCATTGTTTGATACCATAAGGAACTCTAAACCTGAGGTGACCTTTTAAATTAAGGAAAGGTTGCCAAGTCTTTGTATCCCAGGATCAGTTAGCTATTGGATGCAGATTAGCTCTGAGTAGGGGAATAAGCTTGGGCAAGGCAGCTTCTTTGACTGAGTGTAGGTCCTGAAGAGAGTCTCAGTTTTTGAGCCATCTGCATTTTTCTGACTACTAGGGATATCAGTGCCTCTGAACTGAAAATAATGTGGGCAGCTCATCACAACATCCATTTAGAATATGGTTTAAAATGATATGAACAATCATCTCAGAATCCCTAAAGTTTTCAATGAAATACAATTGTATCTCTTAATTTATTTGATGAAAATGTGGCAATTCAATATTTATTTACTAATTACTATGTCAGGTGCTACAAATATTTTTGCTTTGATCTGAGAATTAGATTTCACATAGAGATTCATTTTCATGGGGTGCAAGTAATTAAGATAAAGCATCTTTGTTTTCTAAAAAACAAAGTTAAAATTACTTCTAGAAACAGAAATTATTTAATATTTAAAGTTGATGCTATTTTAATCATGTTTAAAATGTCTAAAATCATTATTTATTAACTATGAGTATGAACATTGTTGTTGTTGTTTAGTCACTGAGTTGTGTCTGACTCTTTGCGATCCCATGAACTGCATTATGCCAGGCTTCCCCGTCCTTCACCATTTCCCAGAGCTTGTAATGTATAAACATTACAACCCTCTTATTAAGATTTCTGTAAACATTAATAATATAATACAAATATAACAATTCAAAAGGCCTGAGGTTTGGTACCAGTTAAATTTATGGTGATTCTAACATTTATATCACTATAATCTTTGGTCCGTGATTAATTAGCTGTGCAAAAGTTATTTAAGCATTCAGGCACTGTGGTAGAATCACCTTTTTAGATCAGAGAGATTTTATTTTGAGGAGAAGGGTTGCTAATGTTACATTTTTACCTGAAAATTATTATTTTTATTACATTTTGTAATCAATATCAAACTCATCTGGTTCCATTAACCTTTGAATATTATAAACTATGGACTAGATATCTGTCATAAGTGGAATTCATGATCTTTCATCTATTATAATGGTGAACATACATTCCTTTCATTCAAAGATTTTTATAATCCTCACAGTTTTATCACCTGTGATAGATATGCCTTTCAAATGGCAAAATTTCTGTGTCTATTTATAGACTATGAGGAACTATTGGAAGCACGCTTTATCCACTAGTTAATACCACCACTATCAAAGCAAAAGAAAATGACATAAGCTAAAATATTAAGCGCCAAAATTGTGCTGATTATTATTCACACATTGGTTTCTCTAGTGGCTCAGCTGGTAAAGAATCTGTTTGCAATGTAGGAGAGCTGAGTTCAGTTCCTGGATTGGGAAGATATCCTGGAGAAGGAAACAGCAACCCACACCAATATCCTTGCTGGAGAATTCCATGAACAGAGGAGCCTGGTGGGCTATAGTCCATGGGGTTGCAAATAGTTAGACACCACTGAACAACTGAGCACAGTGAGCACTCACACATTAAAGATAATTTTTATTACTCAACTGTGGTTTAAATTATGGTCAGCAATTGAACATTTGATTAAAAACTTGCTTACTTTAACTTTGTTTGTTAGCTCTGTTAGTTTCACTGCTAGCTAATCTGTAATGGCAAACCTACATTCAAACTGCAAACATTTCTTACGTTTATTACAATTTGTTTGGAACTAATGGTATTTATATTGAGTATTTATATACTTTGCATATTTACAATGCAATAGGCAGTTTCAATTCATGGTATATGGTGTATGGCATGATATGACATGGTATAGTATATGTTTTTTATCAATTGCTAAGTCAGGTCTGACTCTTTGTGACCCCATGAACTTCAGCATGACAGGTTTCCCTGTCCTTCACTGTCTCCCAAAGTTTGCTCAAACTTATGCCCATTAAGTCAGTGCATAGTATTCACCATATTGTAAATTAGTTACATATAATGATAACTAGTGATAGATTTGGAGAAGGAAATGGCAACCCACTCCAGTATTCTTGCCTGGAGAAGCCCAGGGACAGAGGAGCCTGGTAGGCTCTATGGGGTCACACAGAGTCAGACACGATTGAGTGATTTAGCAGCAGCAGCAACAGTAATAGATTAGATGTTTATATATGATTATATATGGGCTTCCCTGATAGCTCAGTTGGTAAAGAATCTGCCTGCAAGCAGGAGACCCTGGTTTGATTCCTGGGTCAGGAAGATCTGCTGAAGAAGGGATAGGCTACCCACTCCAGTCTTCTTGGGCTTCCCTTGTGGCTCAGCTGGTAAAGAATCTGCCTGCAATGTGGGATCCTGGGTTCAATAATTAGTCATAGATTATATATTTATATATGATTATATATATTACATTCAATATTCACAAAGTTATAGCTGGTTACCACTGTTTTAACAAGATTGTACAGTTTTCAGCATGATACAGAGAGACTTTTTGAATTGCCTTAATCATAAGTAATAGAACAAGGATTTGAACCAACATGTGTCCAACTTGAAACCTTTTGTTACGGTGTATGATTCACAAGGAAGGTCTGCTTCCTTGGTATTTGAGCACTGTCATCTTCTCTCGGACATTAATCTTTCTAGTCATCTACAATGTGCTTATAGATATGGCACCAGTTCAGTTCAGTTCAGTCACTCAGTCGTGTCCAACTCTTTGTGACCCCATGGACTGCAGCACGCCAGGCCTCCCTGTCCATCACCAGCTCCCGGAATTTACTCAAACTCATGTCCCTTGAGTCAGTGATGCCATCCAACCATCTGTCTCTGTCGTCCCCTTCTCCTCTTGCTTTCAACCTTTTCCAGCATCAGGGTCTTTTCAAATGAGTCAGCTCTTTGCATCAAGTGGCCAAAGTATTGGAGTTTCAGCTTCAACATCAGTCCTTCCAATGAATTCAGGACTGATTTCCTTTAGGAGACTGGTTAGATCTCCTTGCAGTCCAAGGGACTCTCAAAATTCTTCTCCAATACCACAGTTCAAAAGACTCAATTCTTCAGCGCTCAGCCTTCTTTATAGTTCAACTCTCACATCCATACATGGCTACTGGAAAGCATTTATCATTAGAACTTTTTGGAAAACAGATCACTGGAACAAAAAGAGAAGTTTGACAACTTTGATACTGCCATTAAACGCTCCAGGGCAATGGTGAAACATTTACATAAAATGTCATTTCATCCAAAGAGGATAGCTAAGGAAGGGTGATAAACAGAAAATTTCTATACATAGGGAGAGATTCTTATGTATATAGACAAAATTAAGAAAGTATGTGATATGAACTATCCAGAATTCTTTTCTGAAGCTAAATACAGTAAATGCAAGTAATTGGATAGAAAGTAAGTCAAATAATCACTGACTCCATTAGAATAAAATTCCCACAGCATCTTCCCTGATGTGTAAGCTAGTAAGTTGATGATTGGTTGACTGACAAGCATCCAGTTTAGTTTTGTGTGCACACCACTTATGTCAGAGTCAAGAAAAATATAATGTACATTTCTGTTTTTATAAACCCCATACAAAATCATTTCTACACTTGAGAAAGTAATGCATTATTTGCACAGGAAAAACAATCTGAGAATTTTAAAGCACAATATGCAGTTTGGTATCTATTTACTAGAGTAATGGTTTGGCTATAAACATTTATTAATATTGTGCTAACTTTCAAAGAAGAAGCCTCCCCACTTGTTGTAAATAGCAAATAAATGTATTTGAGAACATAGAAAAAATGAGTGAATATAAATACCCTCATAGCATTTATATCAATATAAACATTCCTCATAAAGTTATTTTCCCTTGGTAAAATTTTATAACACTTTTAATATAAGAACACAGTTGAAGTATATATATATATCTGTGTGTGTATATATATATATACATATATATATATATATACACACACACATTATTATAAGAAGGTTTGCTTCCCCTTCTTATAATAAGAAGGTTTGCTTCTCATGAGATTTGTTTATTTATGTTTTTAAAGGCCCTCCAAAGTGATCTTTATTCATTTAATTGACAATTATCGAGCATTACTACACGTTTCAGCATGACTATGAGGGTGGGTTCAACCTGAACTCCATTGCTTATTAACATTGGCAACTTGGCTAAATTACTCATTATCTTGGAGGATCTTACATTTATTCTCATAAAACCTAGACAATATATTTACCTGATAGCATTGTTGTGAGGACTAAATGAGAACACATAGAAAGACCTGAGAACAGTGAAAGCTATTACTTGGTAAAGTAAGGACAAAGAGAAAACTTTTCAGAAATTTTAGCTACCATCATCTAGCCACTGTACTAAACGCTAGGTTGCACATATGTGGACCATAGAAAGGAATGTGGCATCTTCCCCCAGGGAGCTTGTGAGATAACAGGGTGCTCAGAAAGGGAACAGAATGACAAGTGGCCTGATAGATGCCCTGAAAATAGTTGAAAGACTATCTGACTCTATATATGAGAAATACCTGAGTTAGACACACAGATTCAAGAACTGTGCAGGCTAGTGTCATTTCTAAAATAGCACAGCATACTGGGAAGTAGTTGATTTTAGCTCTCTCAATAATTAAATGAGTATAAGTCATGTAAACTTTCCAGATTTTCTGAACTTTGCCTCTAAACTATGATTTTTCCATTAGTCGAGAAATTTTGTTTTTGAAGCTCTGACACACACTGTCCTTCCTTACTCTCCAGGGTTTGTGTTTAAGTCATGGCATTGCATCTGAAAGTGCTTGCTATTTAATTGCATTTCTTCCTGAATATTTGATTTTTCAGTATGTTGTTTGCTATCAATAATTATTACAGTTGTAAGCTTCTTATATTTATAGTATCATATTTATTCTGATTTTCCAAAGCACTTCAGATATTAGTTCTCAAACTGTGGTTCTCAGAGCCTTTCAGGTTCCAGAGAAACTTTCAGAGGATCTACAGAGTCAAAGCTATATTTAACACTATTAAGACATTGTTCATATTTTTCATTATATTGACACTTATACTGATATACTAATAAAAAAGCAATGTTAGGCTGGTACCTCTGCAGGAATCAAGGCAGTGGTCTGAAACTGTACTGGTAACCATTGCCCTCTTCACTGCCAGGCACCAATAGGATGGCCAGAGTCTCTTAAAAAAACCCTTGATTGAAGCATAATAATTATTACTATTAAATAATAATATGCATTATTATTAAAGCTTTAGCTTGATTTCTTTTTAACACTCTGCATGATGATTTTCAAAAGTGTATAAAATAGACAACATGTTCACTGTTGACAAACCTTAAGGAGAAAATCAAGGAAAGGGGCACAGTGAGTGCCTAAAGGCAACAGAGGACTGGACTGCTTCTGAATGGGTAGTTAGGGGAGGTGTCACTTAGAAGATGGCAGTTGAGTAAAGATGGAAGGAGGTGAAAAAAAAGTCACATGTGTATAATTGAAGAAAAGAGCAGGTTTCTGCTAGGGAAGAATGTCTGAAATATACAAGGAGCAAGAAAAGGAAACAGTCAGTGTCGGGGAAGGAAAGTCATAGGTCAAAGAAGTCAGGTAGGGCCTGTTCACCTTATGGAAACTTAAGACTTCTACACTTAATGAGTTGAGATGCCAATGGAAGAATTTCAGCAGAGGTCTAACTGTGTTTTTCAAAGAAAGCTAATTTCTATATGGAAAAACAGACTAGCATGGTAAGGGTAGACTTATGGACACAATTAGGAAGGAAATGTGCACAACCAGGTGGATGGGAATGGGAGAGGGATGGTCATGAAGAGTGGTGAATTTATGGCTGTATTTTGGGGCAAGCAAGGTACTATGTGGAATGTGTGATAAAGCCATCAGACAAGGAATGAAATGGGATATCTAAAATGGGACAACTATGGGTAGAGAAGGTTGACACTGGGGCAAAGTGTGAGAATGGGAGTGGGATGAAGGGGAAATATTGTGGGGGGAATGGGAGTGGGAACAGGGTACAGGAGAAAAAGACTAGGAACTAAGTTTGAATGTGTTCAGTTTGAAATGCACATATACAGTAAGCAATTGGATGCATATGGTTGTAGTTCAGAGGAGAGGTATGGGTTGGAAAAACATTTATTCTATTTATAAATCTGTGTATAGATGTTTGTAGGCTAAGTGAGACCACATAGGGAGTAAGCATAAATAGAAAAACACAACTATAAGGAGAAGAGGTCCGAGAACTGAATATTGGGATATTCTACTGCTTAAAGGTTGGAGGAAATATGGAGGAACCACAAAATAGACAGACAGAGCTGTCTGAAAGTTAAGGGGAGGAGACCAAGTGAGGGTGGCATCCTGAAAGAAAAAAGTGAAAAATAAAGTGTTTTAAGTTTTAAAAACTGTTGATGAGTCAAAAAATATAGTGGCTAAGAATTAGTTTTTGGATTGAACAATGATCAGTGGTGATTCTGGTTATTGTAGTTCTAATCTAGTAGTACAGGTAAAGACTTGAAGTAGTCCAAGAAGGAATGGAAGAGGATAAACTGGTGATGAGTGTAGAAAAATGCCTTTATGGAAGTTTACTTTAAAGACCAGGAGGAAAATGGGGTGGTATTTACAGAGAGAAATGGGAGCAACATAAGTTTTGTTCTTTTTGAGAGAGAGAGATAATAACACATTAAAAAGTTGATGTAAAAGATCAAGTAGAGATGGAAAAATTGCTATGCAATGAATTATTTATAATTCACCATGGAATTTAAGCCTGGTCAAAAGGAGATGGGACTTTCTGGTGACACAGTGATAAAGAATCTGCCTTCCAATGTAGGAGATGTGGGTCTCCTCCAACAAGAATGTAAACTAGGTTTCTGAAGTAGAAAGCAGCCGGTAGAACATGGCCCTGGTACTGACCTGCTGCATGCTTTCAATTTATTATAACTCAAACTCCTCAGCTATAGAACAAGTAATAATATATCTAGGTCCTAGTGATTTTTGAATAGTGAATGAAGCATATAAACTGCTTTGTCCAGTACATGTAACCTGGTTTACACTCAATTAAGAATGGCTATTAATATTGTTTTGCTACTCTTACATTTTGGCACCTTAGCTGGTATGGATACATTGTGGAAAAGAGTGAAATTCACTCAGATTAAATTTCTTTCTTTTGCCAGACTTTCCCATTCTTCTTATCTGTATTTTATGTAGAAAGATAAAAAGCATGATATTCACCAGAGAATGAAAGAGTTTGGGTCATAATGAGAGCAACAGACTTCTTAGTCCAAAAATGATCATTATCAGTGATGGATGCTATAATATTTCTGGTTCTGGCAAGTGGATTGGCATGGAGTCAAAACCATTTATTGCTAACAAAACTGAATTAAATGTTTAGTAATTTTTGCATGTTTGTTCAGGTGAGGTTTATATTTGTTGAACCAAATGTCTCCAAATGACCTAATAATAAATGCAAATGTGTGGTAAGGATGAAATAAAAAGCAAAATAAACGTAAAGGACTGAATGTTCATATGTTGAAATCCTAATCTTTAATGTGACAGTATAGGTGGTGGGAGGGGATTAGGTCACGAGGGTGAGGCCTTGTGAATGACATTAGTGTCCTTTCTAAAAGACCCCCAGAAAACTCCCTTCTCACTTCCCCCATGTGAGGACACAGAACAGACCATCTATGAACCAGGAAGCAGACTCTTACCAGATAGTGAATCTGCCAACTCCTTGAACCTGAACGTCCTAGCCTCCAGAAATTTGAGAAATAAATGCTTGTGTTTAGGCCACATTCTGTGGTGTTTTTGTTGCAATAGACCAAACAGGCTTAGACGATAAGATATTTACAGAGATTACCAAGGAACAGAAAACTAAGTGGTCAACGAAGAATCATTTAACAATGTCTATACAATAGATACTGCTGGACTAAAAGTCATCAGGGCCCAAATTACATGGACCAGTTGGGCAGTGTCCTCAAGATACTTAGGTGTATAGCCAGCAAGCTTCCATGCTGGGACTTACTCAATTTGACAGATTTGGAGCTAGGTTGCTAGTTAAGAGGAGAAATTCTGAGTTGGTTAGTTTATACATAATTAGGATATAAAAATGAACTAGGGCAAGAGAAAACTTATAATTGACTTTTTTTAAATTCAGATATCATCTGAAAAACATTTTCAAGGGTTTTTCCAAAGGGAAGGGACCTATGTATACTTATGGCTGATTCACATTGTTGTATGGCAGAAGTCAACATAATATTGTACAGCAATTATTATCCAATTAAAAAAATGCAAAAAAGGAACAAAAAATTAAACACTGATGCCAATTTTAAAAAAATCATCTTGTGCATCAGTTAAATGATTTTAACAGTATTTGCCTTAAAGTTATTGAAAATATTATAAATCACTGTAAATGGTCTAGCAAAATATTTGGCACATAGAGGACTCCATGGATACTTGTTGTTTTTGTGGAGCAATACTCTAATATAATTCATATATAATAAGGGAATTCAAGGTAAGTGGGGACCAAGTGTCTCCAACAATGAAAACTAAATTGGAGCAATAACATTTTTCTTCTCAGCTCCTGGTAATTAGAAGCTGTTCATGTGAGCCAGGTATAACTAAGTGGATGCCCTGTTCCATATGTGAATTTTGAAAGAGGTAAGCAAAGGTGTAAGTCAGAGATACTCGCAAAGCACAGTGTTTCTAGACTGGGCCCTTTTATAATGTCTGGAGAAATTTTTAATGTCAAAACTGAGGAAGTGCTACTTGCGTCTGATGGGCAGAAGCCAGAGATGCTGCCAAGATTCCTGCAGGTTACCAGGAAGACCAAAAACCAAAGACTGGTCCAAAATGTCAGCCATGCTGAGGTTGAGCAGCCCTAGAATAGTACCAGTGGCAGAGTGGCCAGTGCAGTATCTTAGCAACGAGTTTCAGGAGGTGGCAGGGAAGTCTACCAGTCTAGCCAAGCTGCAATGTCCAGAGCAGATGGCTTCTGTGACAGCCTTTGACTGTGCGTTGTCTCCTGCAATGCATGCTTGATCTCAGCATCTTCATGTTTTACTTAATTTTGCAAGGTACATAACACACTCTTCCAATAAATTCCCGTGGTGCTTAAGTTAATTATATTTCATATTAGACATCAAGAAAACCTGATTAGTAAAGACAGTCTGTCAGCAGCATTTAGCATTGTTATTATTATCATGAGTAATATCACTGTTAATAATAAAGTCATTAGAAAGAGGGAGGATCTAAGCTATGTTTTAACAGTATCAATAGCTACCATTACTTAGGATGTAAAATTGGCTAGTGAGTGTACACATGCTATTTAGGTTATTCCTTAAAGACAGCTTAAGCATTAATGTCTTTATTTAAAAAAGGATGGCAGTCCATGGGGTCAAGGAAGAGTTGCACACGACTTGGTGACTGAACAATAGGAACAGTTTCAGGGGTGCAGGGTGTGAGAGGAGGCTTGGGGGAGGGGGCAGAGAGGGATAACCTGGAGCAACTAGGCTTGTGGGTAAGCGGAGTTAAAAAAGCACGTCCATAAAAAAAATAAATAAATAAATAAATAAATAAAATAAAAAAGGATGACACTGAGGCAATACAAAGTCATCCAGCTATTAAGTATTAGACCCAAGTTACAAATTCAGATCTTTTCAACTCTAAAGCAGTTTTTCATTTGACCATTTGGCTTTTCATACACACTCACACACAAATATTATTATATAACATTCCATCACACTGTCTTCACAGATCACCAGCGGTATTCCAGATATCAGTACAACCATTTTGACTATTTTCTCCTTTTGTTTGCTCTCCTTTCCATCTGCTCCTTCTCTGCCTAATTAGCAGCCTCTATCTAACTCTTGAAATTCGGTGTTCATGCAGTCTTCACATTTGTCCTTTCTCCTCTCATGCCACATACTCTCTGGATAATCTCATCTACACTCTATGTGGTATCATAATGCTTTAAAAGTTTAATTTACATTAATAGTCATTTGGGCTTTCTTGGTGGCTCAGATGGTAAAGAATCTGCCCCAAAAGCCGAAGACCTGGGTTTGATACATAGGTTTGATCCCTGAGTTGGAAAGAGTCCCTGGAGAAGGGCATAGTAACCTATTTCAATATTCTTGCCTGGAGAATTCCATGGGCAGAGGAGCCTGGCAGGCTGTAGTCCATGTGATCTAAAGAGCTGGACACGACTGAGCGACTAACACTTTCACTTATAGAACTAATTTAAGCATCACAATTAAACATAAAACTTTCAGATATCCATTTGGTTCCTTATCAAGTAACTTAAGAATTCTACCAAATTTTAGAAATAAAGTTATTTGAAATAATACTTAGTCTTGAGGGTTCTACTTTCCCAATTGCAACTATATGATTCATTTCCTCCAAGATTGACTTAGGGGTTGCTATAAAATGTTCTATTTATCTTCAGGCTTCCCTGTTGGCTCAGATAGTAAAGAATCTACCTGCATATGCTGGAGACCCATGTTTGATATCTGGATTTGGAAGATCCCCTGGAGAAGGAAATGCAACCCACTCCAGTATTCTTGCCTAAAGAATTCCATGGACAGCTTATTTAACTTCTATGCAAATTATATCATGAGAAACTCCAGGCTGGATGAAGCTCAAGCTGGAATCAAGATTACCAGGAGAAATATCAATAATCTTAGATATGCAGATGACATCACCTTAATGGCAGAAAGCTAAGAGCAACTAAAGAGCCTCTTGATGAAGGTGAAATAGAAAAGTGAACACACTGGCTTAAAACTCAACATTCAAAAAACGAAGATCCTGGCATCCGGTCCCACCACTTCATGGCAAATAGATAGGGGAAAAATGAAAACAATGACAGACTTTATTTACTTGGGCTCCAAAATCACTGTGGACAGTGACTGAAGCCATTGAAATGAAAAGACGCTTGCTCCTTGGAAGTAAAGCTATGACAAGCACAGACAGGGTACTAAAAAGCAGAGTCATCACTTTGCTGACATAGGTCTGTCTAGTCAAAGCCATGGTTTTTCCAGTAGTCATGCATGGGTGTGAGAGTTAGACCATAAAAGAGGCTGAGAACCAAAGAATTGATGCTTTCAGACTGGTGTTGGAGAAGACTCTTGAAAGTCCCTTGGACAGCAAGAAGGTCAAGCTAGTCAGTCCTAAAGGAAATCAACCCTGAATTCATTGGAAGGACTAATGCTGAAGCTGAAGATACAATACTTCGGCCACTGTTCTGAAGAGCCAACTCATTGGAAAAGACCTTGATGCTGGGAAAGATTGAAGGCAGGAGGAGAAGGGGATGACAGAGGATGAGATGTTTGGATGGCATCACCGACTCAATGGACCTGAGTTTGAGCAAACTACGGGAGATCGCGTAGGACAGGGAAGCCTGGTGTGCTGCTGTCCATGGGGTCACAGAGTTAGACACAACTGAGAGTCTGAACAATAACAATGCATCTTCAGCATAGAATAGCATAATATGAGGCCATTCAAATTAAGTCATCTCAAGCTCCAATTTACAGGTAGAGAGAAAGGCTTTATTTCCTTGCCTGCATTTTTTTTTTTTCTGCGTTACGACCAAAATTGGCTATTATTACAGTAGGGTAGAAAACTAGAAAGCCTGATCAAGCTGTCAGAGAGTCTGATTTTTTGTTCTGTGATTATAGCCATGGCATGAGAACTAGTAAACCTGTGTTGCTATTGCTATCGTTCAGTCGCTAAGTCGTGTCCAACTCTTTGTGACCCTATGGACTGTAAATCACTAGGCTCCTCTGTCCATGGTATTTTCCTGGCAAAAATACTGGAGTGTGTTGCCATTTTCTACTCTAAGGGATCTTCCTGACCCACAGATTGAACCTGTGTCTCTTACATCTCCTGCATTGCAGGTGGATTCTTCACCACTGAGCCACCTAAGAAGCCCCAATAAACCTGTGGAGAATTATATATTTTTTTCCTATGGAATATTTGCTAGTTTGTAGTCCTGAAGGAAGGCATGGAAACTCACTCCCGTATTCTTGCCTGGAGAGTCCCCATTGATAGAGGAGTTTGGCGGGTTATAGTCCATAGGGTCGCCAAGAGTAGGACATGACTATAGTGACATAGTGCGCACACACAGCAGTTTCTCAGAGAGTAGATAGCATTAGAGGAGAAAGCCTCTCTTCCCCCATACTATGATTAACGATAGTAACACTCTGATAAGGGCTTCCCTTGTGGCTCAGTGGTAAAGAATATGCCTGCAATAAGGAGAGGCAGGAGATGTGGGTTCAGTCCTTGAGTTGAGAAGATCCACTGGAGTAGGAAATGGCAACCCACTCCAGTATTCTTGCCTGGAGAATCCCTAAGGACAGGGGAGCCTGGTGGGCTATGTTGAAGTGACTGAGCATGCACTAACAACATGATAAAGAACAGGCAGGCTTCTATAACAGTTCTATATCACATTTATAAATTTGAGCTTACAAGTTGCATTTACCTGAAGGGAAACCATATTAGTATGAGTGTGGCTAGGTCAGAAGGGGAATCTTGTCTCAACCACACAGCATTCTAGAAATTGGTTTTGAGTCCAGGTCCTGAATACATGTTTTTCCATCCTTTCAGTAAGTTCCACTTTATGAATACCCTCTGTCCACATCTATAAGATAACCTCAGTCAAGCAAGCCTCATTTCATCAAAGATATTTTAATAATGTTGAATTTCAAAAGGAAAGGGGCCAGACTCTATATTGCTTTGCTTTGAATTAAAAGGATCTGTTCAAATTAATTTGGGTATACCAGAAACTGAAATGGCTGTCAATTTTTGAATCAGTTTATCTCACTTGGCAACCAATCATAATATGAAACATCCTTTTGTAGAAAATAGTTGTTTAGGGCTTAAATAATGGTGGATAGAATCATGATCCTTGGTTGATATTTTCTAAGAGCTTTGGTTATATGAAATAGATTGGCCTGTGAATAATATATTCAAAATAAACTCTACCTTCATAAATATTTAAATTTGCTTTCACCGAATTATTAAAAATAGGTCAAAATATGCTATTTACATGGATTCCATCTGGATTCTGGTACTATTTAGGGATTTAAAAAGAATGACATTTGTGTTTAATATCTACAGTACCACATGTTGTGAAAAGATGTCATATTGTAACATTTTTAATTTTATACTTTATCTGAATACAAAATTGGATTTTTCAGATTCACCTGGCATTGTGAGATCCAGGGCTGGACATAATCACAGTATGATCACATTATTTCTTATATACTTAGAACTGTGATTATAAATTATAAATGCAATGTGTTTTCCTTTTAATGGAAATACACAAGCTACATTTAATCAGAATTCCTATATTTGTAGGACATAAACACTGCTACAAATGGTGAATTCATCTGTGTGTGAACTCACATGTTTTATGTATTACAATTTATCTTGGTTATAGCTGATGTATAATATGCTTAAAATTTCATACATCCTATTATATTGATCTTGCCTTGATCACATTTCAGTTTCGATGGTAGTCACAGGCATATTTTTGGATCTCTATAAAGGGCAATTGAGTTGAATTGACAGTTAATTGGCTTCACTCTGTTATTATTCTTTGATTTATAGTCATTTCTTGCCAGAATTAAGTTCTTGCCTGTCACAGTTAGAGTAGCCTTCAGAAAGACTTCCAATCATTTCACCACACTGACTTACTTAGTCGGTACAACACATGGACTCATAAAGGTGACAGCCAGAAGCATGTGGGTGACAGAAGAGAAACAAATTTTGAAATATACAGAACCAGAATCATAACTGCTCTGTAAAAAACTCTTCTAGTCTTTATATGTACAAAATATTAAGCAGTAGATTTTAGTTGTTCCTGTGCCTAGCAAACACAGAAGTTCTGTTTTGTCAGGTATATATTCACTTAAGCAGTAAATTATATGTGCAAATTCTTTTCTTTAATGAGAATTGTACAAAATAGAAATTATCGGTTATTGTATTGGTAGGATGGGTACAGCTGACAGCAGATGACAAATCTCAAGTATGTCTGGACATGAATTCTCATGTTTTATGTATAGGAATCAAGTCTTAGCCAATCTAACACATTTTGTCTTGATAGAGTCTAGCAGTTTCAGGTAGAATGATGTGTAAAACTGACACCAATGTAGCAAACAGCCTGAAGAAACAAGTGTTCCAGTGATGTCTCCTACACATTTGTCAATAATTTAAAATATATACTGTAAGAGTCATTTGTTTACAGAACTGAGTAGCTCAATACAACACAGAGACAATTAGAACATGCATTTGAAGTGCTTTTCAGTAGGCCAAAATTTCAGATTAGGTTTTTACATTTTTTCAGAACTATTAATCTTGCCAAAATTTATATATGACAAAAGTATTATGGTGAAAGCCAGACACATAAACTGGAAACAAAAAAAAAAAGAACCAGCAGAGTTTCACAATGTTAACTATTTTATTATATCACAGCGCAACTTAAAACATCTGATGGTTAAACATTACCAAAAAAATTGTTCAAATTCTCAATTATTAAAAGTGATATTTGGGTGACCAACTAAAGAAAGTCTACATTATTATACTGACCCTACAGAAAAAGATGTTACAAAATTGTGGTTATATGAAGAGATGTGTGTGTGCTAAGCTGCTTCAGTTGTGTTCAACTCTTTGCTACCCTCTGGACCATAGCCTCCAGGCTCCTCTGTCCATGGGATTCTCCAGGCAAGAATACTGGAGTGGGTTGCCATGCCCTCCTCCAGGGGATCGTCCCAACCCAGGGATCGAACCCGTGTTTCTTATGTCTCCTCTATCGGCAGGTGGGTTCTTTACCACTAGCACCATTTGGAAAGCCCATATAAGGAGGTACTAAAAGACTGTGCTAGAAAGATTGAAACAAAGTAGATACAGATGAATATTCTATAACATTATGTCATAATATATAAAATAACAAAATACCTTGCATTATTTTTCTACTTAAAATTTGCAATATTTTTTCATGTAGATAATGTGGTCCCTTGTGAATACAAATTATTATTAATAATATTTCTATCCATAGCCAAAACAACAAAGGCCAGGTAGTGATCTGTTTATTATGTCACATTTAAAACAGGGAAAGTTCAGTAAGAGGCATCAGTATCCTCTTCTCCACCCAGATCTCACTACTCTTTCCTTGTCAATAATAATCTCCCCAGATTCTGAGTAATCCTGTTTAATAGATGTAGTTTAATAATTTCAGCACAGTTTTCAGAAATGTTTGCTTGATTCTTGCATTACAAAGGATATACATTTATAGTGGACTGAATGAAAGCCTCCAGTTCCTGACTTCCAACTGCTTAACCCAATACTCTTGGCAAAATTCTTTGTTGATCTCTTTTCCTCACTCCTTTTTCTGGTCCATCTGCAAGTCCTATTAACTCTAGCTTCAAAAGATATTCAGAATCTTACCATTTCTTACCACCTCATTGTTATCTTCCTGGTCTAATTCATCATTGTCCTTCACCTGGATTATTCCAAGAGCTTCCTAATTGATGGGCCTTTTTCCACCCCTGTCCTCCTTTCCTTCCACCAGTCTATTGTAAATACAATAGCTAGAGTAATTTTATTAAAAATAAGTCAGATCATACCACACTTATGTTCAAATGATTCAATGCTTCCCCCTCTAATTCTGAATACAAATCTAAATCTTGCCATTATTTACAAGATCCTGTGTGATCTGGACCCTGCAAACCTATATGTCTCTGATTTCGTCTTCTACCCTTTCACTTACTCTAGTCTTCCTCAGTCATGCTGACACCTCAGGGAATACCACTTCCTTGCCTAGGAGAAAGAGTGTGTTCTTGCCTGAAAGCAAATCTGGTCATGTCCACCTCTACTGAATACACTTTAGTTATTTTAATCCTATGTTCTCACTATAAGGCACTAGCTTCCCTCTCATTCAATGAAGACTATTAAAAAAGATGCAAATAGGAATAATGTATTATGATATGGGATGGACTTGGATCTACATAAAATTACTTAAGAATTATTTACAGTTTAATACTGTAGTTCTTGCTGGTACAAAACATTTATGACATGCACCATAATTCGTAGCAAGTTACAAATGTGTAGAGAAAATGACATTGAGAACTACAGTCTTAAGAAGTCAACAGAATGAAAATACTTTTATTGCTTTTCTTGTTGTGGAGTTGAACAAGCTGATTCATTTCTGTTTCCTATGTATGATGTTTTGACCAGTTGCAGGAGTTAGGGGTGTAACCTGTGGTCTTGGATCAACTTAAAAGTAATTAACTTTTTAAATACCTGCAATTTTAATTTTACTTCTTTTTGAAATATCTGCAAGCTAAGCAACAGAGCTGATTCATGTTTTTGACTGATTATGTGGTTTATATCTAAACCTTTCTAAATTTGTCAAACTGAAAAATTAATGTATGGGAATGCTACATAATCTTTTAATTTCTTATAGTAAAGATCCCAGAGCTAGAATCCAAGCTTGTCTGCATTGAATCTTTAGGTGATTCTGGGTAGGTATAAGTTGCCAAGGATAATTTTATTGGCAGGGATTTTATTGCCTGTGAACCCTGGGAGACAGGGAAAAACTGGGAAGACAGTGTTTGGGGACTTGAATAAAGGATGGTACAAAGATCTTAACAGAATTCTCATAGAAACCTTATTTGTAATAAATAAAAACTTAAGGCATTCCATATATTCTTCAGCTGGGACATAGCCAAATTGGGATGTAATCACAGAGTGGAACGAAACTGAGCAATAAAGATGACTGAACTGCTGTTATATGCAATAGTATGGATAAACCACGTGAACGTAACTTTGAATGAAAATAGAACAGATGCAAAAGAATGTATACTTTGTGATCACATCTCTCTCTCTCTCTCTCTATATATATATATATATGTATATATATACTGTTCAAGAACGATGAAGACTTTTCTATGGTGAAAGAAGCCATGGCAGGCTCTGTGCTGGGATTAGGGAGACTTGACTGGAAACCAGCATGAGGGAACTCTGTTTTAATTGAGGAGCTGACTTGTTATTCACTTGCTAAGTTATGTACCACTCTTTGCAACCCCATGGACTGCAGCACGCCAGGCCTCTCTGTCC
Organism: Antilocapra americana; assembly: GCA_007570785.1. NCBI lineage: Eukaryota > Metazoa > Chordata > Mammalia > Artiodactyla > Antilocapridae > Antilocapra > Antilocapra americana. The sequence goes on from ML663565.1 coordinate 23,204,109, forward strand.
CTCATCATCTCCTGGAGTTCACCCAAGTTCATGTCCATTAAGTTGGTGATACCATTCAACTATCTCATCCTCCACCACCCTATTCTCCTTTTGCCTTCAATCTTTCCTAGCATCAGGGTCTTTCCCAACAAGTCAACTGTTCGATTCAGGTGGCTCTTGGCATCACTGTTTCAATGGACATAAACTTGGGTAAACTAGGGCTCCAGGGCACTAGTGATAAAGAACCTGCTTGCCAGTGCCGGAGACACAAGAGACATGGTTCCCATGCCTAGGTCGGGAAGATCCCCTGGAGAAGAGAATGGCTATCCACTCCAGTATTCTTGCCTGGAGAACCCCTAGGACAGAGGAGCCTGGTGAGCTACAGTCTATGGGGTCACAAAGAGTTGGACACAACTAAGTGACTAGCACTTTCACAAGGGTATGTATATTCATCTAAATTCACTCCACATAAGATATGTGATATTACTGTTATTTAAATTATAAATCAATAAAAAATTGAAGACAGAAGTTTCTCAAATACTGATAACTTCCTGAGTCACTGCATATTCAATACATATCTTTAGACAGACTGAGATTTGAATTTTTGCTTGTCCATTTTGAATACCATTCTTCTTTCTACCAACATCAGTTCCCCAAGGTTTAGTACCTCCTAATTCTAACTGGTCATCTGTTGAGGTTGCAGCTTATTTCAATAATAACTCTGTCCAACTCATAGGAATAAGTACTCATCAGTTGTAACTAAGTGTACAGTAAGCTACATGCAAGTGTGATGTGTTCTCCATCACACTGATATTCAATAAGGTCAGATAGTCATTTTATTCAGTAGATTTTTTGTAATACCAGTTATATGCCTGTTCTGTCCTAGGCATTTGTTGTATGGCTTCAATAAGTCAAGAACTGATAACTTGCAGCTGTACTTTTAGAATTTAGTCCTCCTCTGGCATTAGCTGCCGTGACTGTACTTACGTACACAATGGGAATAATCACAGGACAGGGTTTGCCACCTGGTTATTTTTATGATCAGTGTGTGTTAGTTGCTCAGTCGTGTCTGACTGTCTGCGACCCCATGGGCTGTAGCCCACCTGGCTCCTCTGTCTATGGAATTCTGCAGGCAAGAATACCGGAGTGGATTGCCAGTCCCTTCTCCTTATTATCAGTAGTTCCTTCAAACTGACCAATTGACTGGTAATACACATCACTTTTGGGTACAAGACAAATAAATCAATCTCATATTTTTTTGTCACATACAGGCACGTTAGTCATGTCCAACTTTTTGCAAACTCATAGATGGCAGCCTGCCAGGCTTTTCTGTCCATTGGATTTTCCAGGCAAGAATACTGGAGCAGGTTGCCATTTCCTACTTCAAGAGATCTTCTTCCCCACCCAGAGATTGAACCAGCATTTCTTGTGTCTCCTGCATTGGCAGGCGGATTCTTTACCACTAGTGCCACCTGGGAATTCCTTCATACTGGCATGAGCTATTGCAAAAAATTCTTGTATAAAATTTGATTCATTGAAACAAAAATACACTATTTGCAATGCAAACTCTTCACATTAGGTCGTGTGTTATTCATGTGATAAAATGAATCAGAATATTTTCATTAATCAATGTAATATAGTTAAAATAAACACAAAACTGTCAAAATATGCAATATAATATGTAGGGTTCCCCCTCTAATTTGTCAGTTAAGAACTATTTTATATTTATTTCTTTGCATATATACATACTATATTCATCTAATAGATATTTGATTTGAAATCAAAGACATCATTAAAATATAGGCTTTTATTGTTGTCACAACTATTAATTTACTAATAAGTCCTGTAATAAAATCTAACAACTTGTTCAAGAATCACATTTGATAATGTCAAAATTACCAACTTAGTAATCAAAACCTTTGTTTGCCAACTTATTATCTAAATTAGATGAATTTAATGTAAAAAAACTAGTTCCGTTTTCAACAGTTCTGAATATATACATTTTCTTTCACTGAATTTTGTTCTTATATGTCAATATGCTATATAGCAAATGTGTTCTTATAAGTATTGAAGCAAATACCTAAAAGTAAAAGTGAAAATGAAGTCTCTCAGTCATGTCCAACTCTTTGTGACCCTATGGACTGTAGCCTGCTAGGCTCCTCCTCTGTCCATGGGATTTTCCAGGCAAGAATACTGAAATAGGTTGCCACTTTCTTCTCTAGGGGATCTTCCCGACCCAGGGGACAAACTCAGGTGTTCCACACTGCAAGCAGATTTCACCCACTGAGCCACCAGGGATTTGCAAAGAATTCTGTGTTTGCCAAATTCTGAATAGGAGATAGAATATTAGATTAGAGTTATTTAGAAATATTTAATTTTATAAACTTCAAAGTAATTTATAGCAATAGAGGTAATGTCAACTTTTTATCTATGTAAAGCTATCTCACTGCATATTAGGATCGCTAGTACACTGTGATTTAACATAGTTTAAGGGAAAATTTGCAAGCATAGATTTTATAAATTTCCAACTATTTATTAAGACAATAATATCATAAACTCTATTTATAAATATAAATTCATGTTTTATTCTGTTTTCCTAGATTATTCTCATGGGAAAATGTCCACTTTATCTTAGACAAAATATTTAAGCTTCCATTTTAGAATTTGCTTGTTAGTGGTGGAATTAATCATGATTATTTTAGTTCCATTAAAAATGTGTCAATCTATATCTTTTTTTCTTTTTAATTTTCTTTACTTTATTGTGTTGGTTTTGCCATACAATGACATGAAACAGCCATGGGTTTACATATGCTCCCCCTCCAGAACCCCCCTCCCTCCTCCCTCCCGATTCCCTCCCCCTGGGACATCTCCGTGCACCAGCGCCGAGCATCAACCCTGGGCTGGCAATTGATTTCACATCATTAAGTGCTACTTTGTTATATAAAGTCTTGATCCTAATGACTGTAATGTAATGACCTAATGGAATGTAGCCAAGCATTTATCTGTTTAACTAGGTCAATTTGGGCAAGTAAAAGTACTTTCTCAAGTTTCTATCTAAATTTATTGTAGAACATGTCAAAGCTAAAATTATGATAAATGTACCAAACAAATATACAAAATTACTTGCTTAAATGATTTACAATCTGGGTAAAAGTTAACCTAGAAGTAGATTTTATTGATTTTAATTTTAATTAAAAGCATTATTTTGTTGTAGTCAAGATACCATGACAAAAGTGAATTAAAAATATAAAGACATTCTGTACTACAATTAAGCTACATCTCATTAAAATTCAGACTTCTTTTTTATTATAAAAAAGTACTAACTCAATATTTTTTGTACTTGGAGAAGAGACGTAAGTTATATGTAAACAGTATTACTGTTCATTACACTTTTCAAAATCCCAATGATTAATAATGAGACTGCCAAGTATCAGAATGTTTTCTTAAACTGGGAAGCCTGGCATCAAGTTTTCTCTTTCTGGGAAACAAATTAAGAAAATACTTGACTTACACACACTGAGTTTTCTTTTTTGTCTTCCTAATTTAGCGAGGTATATTGCAGTCATGCTGTGGCAAGACATTTGCTCTCGGGGCTATGTCTTACATTGTCATTTGGAATCTACAATTAGCAGAGCATTTCTTCAGCACAGTTCAGAGAACATTTCTCAGAAGCCATCTTAATGTGGTTTACTAATCAGGCTATACACAGATATGTAAACTACAGAAAGATTTACTTCTAAAATTATTTGATTCATAATTGTGTTTATTTTCTAACTTTATTCAGAAACATTAAGGTTATATTGACATACAACCAATCATGCAGAAAGATAGTCAATGGATGTGAACCAGTGGTTAAAACAAACGGACAAATGAGTTAGTACAAAATAAACAGCACATATGTTGAGGTACATAAACAAGTATTTGTGAGTCAGAAAGGACATCACCGAAGTGGTTTATACCCCGAAAAGAGAGGATAGACAGGAACTATGTCATCCACTTCTACAACTTGTTCCTTGCCCAAGTATCTTCTAATCAACAGGCAAATCAAGATTGTATTTCTATAATGCTGTCTTACATACTGAGCTAGAAATCTCATTTCAGTTAGGGACTGGAGAAACTGAAGGTACAAGATGAATTTCATTCCAAATAACCCACTTAAGTCTCAAATATATTTCTTTTGAGAAAATTGTGGTTTTGTCTCTTTCTTCACAATATTTGCTCTTCTAACATTTTTTAATGTTCCTTCAGTTTATTGTCTGGGCTTCCTTGGTGGCTCAGATGGTAAAGAATCTGCCTGCGATGCAGGAGACCTGGGTTTGATCCTTAGGTCAGGAAGATCCCCTGGTGGAGGAAATGGCAACCTGCTCCATTATTCTTGCCTGAAGAATTCCATGGACAGGCTACAGTCCATGGGTAGTCCAAACAGTCAGACATGACTGAAATGATTTTGCACCACACATTGGATTTATATGTCCAAATTTTGAATCTTGTATTTAAATAAATATTTCCCTAGGAAACTATCTGGACATTAATTGATTAATAGATCAAACATGTATTTTTTTTTCCCTTCCTGGCTTTTCATCTGACAAGTAAATTTACATTGTTCAAGAGGGGATGGAGAAGAAAATAAAGTTATAGAAAACATAGCAGAGTTTGAAACACTTAGCTTATTTAGATGAAATCAGTGATGAGATCTACTCAGCAGAGACTTTTTAATGTCAACTACATTCATCTCTTATTTGTTCAGCTCTCAAAATACTATTGAGAGAGTCATTTCCTAGGCAGGTTGATAAGAAGTCTAGGGGTCCCCAAGGAGAGAGGGGTCTGGAATTCTCAAGGAGGAGAAAAGGACAAACATCTTTTTCCTCTTCATTCCTTCAGTTCAGTTCAGTTGCTTAGTCGTGTCTGACTGCATTCCTTAGTCTTAGTCAATTACACAACTCAGTTTAAACTCCATACTAGGGATTATACAACAACAATGTATCCAGCTGGAGGACAGTTTCTCCTTTCTGAAAATTTTCTGACTAATCCTGATATCTTAAGATATATATTATGGGAGTGGGTCTGGAGGATCTTTCTATTGTCAAATGCTAATCCTGTTATCTTAAAATGTAAATTATGGGAGTAGGTCTGTCTTTACAAGGATTATATAACAATAATGTATCCTGCCTGAGGACAGTATATGGATTAAACTTTCTGGCTAATCCTGTTATCTTAAAATGTAAATTATGGGAGTAGGTCTGATAAGGTCTTTACAACCTCCAGACATTGTTTTGATTTAGTATATAACTCCACTGCTAACTCTACCAAGGGGGTACTCTTTCTGCCCCCTTCTGATGTCTATGTCAGAAGTTTTCTCTATCCCTTTTATACTTTAATAAACTCTATTGCACCAAAGCTCTGAGTGGTCAGGCCTTGTCTCTGGTCCCAGATTGAATTCTTCTCCTTCAGAGGCCAAGAATCCCAGAGTTCTTTTCGTGGGTTCAGCAACAACCTTTCACTATCAGTATTTTAACTCAGCCATTTAATGAGGACTGAAATCATATTTTGATCTTAAGGCCTAAATTTAAACTGTTTCTGCTGTTTTATCTGTGTTATTAATTTTGAGAGAATTTGTAAACAAGTTATAAAGCTAAACTTTTAAAAATAATTAACATAATGTAGAGAGTCTTGGGTTTCATGTTTATTGCTGAACTTGCAAAAATATTTAATTTTTTTCAATGATGAATTAAGTCTTTGATCAATAAAAGGTTGTGGGGTATCAGTTTGTAGGTTAAATAAATAGAACACAGATAGAAATTTCAACTCAGTGTGAATATTTCAAACACAGCACTATTTTTCAGAGGCCAAGAAACATGAGGAGACAAACAATGCTGGCTGACTGAAGAATTAGCTGTACAATATATCTTTTGGATGGCTTTCAATAGCTTTTTTGGAAGAGCAGAAGAAAGTTGAACTGAGCTCTTTATTAGTTTTAATCAATAAGTCTTTGTTACCAATTTATATAGCATTTCAAGTGATTCTATTGGAAAAAGTGTCAGTAGAGATTGAAAATATACCAGTTCCATACTAGCAGAATTTTATTATTGTAATGACCCACACTTTTTCTTCCCAAAGTATTTCCTGATTCAAATACATTTAGTATTTAATAGCTGAAGTGATTTACTTTGGAGAATTTAGGAAAACATTTCTGAAATAAGATCTTAGTTGAAGAAAGCAACATTTACATAAAACAGATGTTAATATTTTATAGCAACCAAGTTATTCAAATCATATTGCATATTCAGATATAATAACTAGAGTACAGTAGAATTCTCTCAAGTTTCCATTTTAATTTCAATCAAAAGACCAAAAAAAATTTTCAATAATCTGATAATTTTATTTGAGATAATTATTCATCAATATAATTGAGTAATGAAGTGGATCATTTTAGTCAAAATTATTCAGCATTTCTTTCTAGTCTAAAACCTACATAACTTGGCCTTTAATATGACTTCTGTTTAATATAATTATCACCTGGACCAAAGATATATAACACAATCACATGAATCCATTTACAATTTCTCCAAGAAAAAAAACATTTACATTCACATATATGTGTTTTGGGGGTAGGAGGACTAATGTCTGAAGGAACACCTAAAATAGACTGCTATTTTGTGTGAGACTTTCTTCATATCTGGATTTCCTAAGAAAATAGATGTCACACTGAGTCATTTGTAATATAGGCATAAAACCCCTGTATTAATATGATCTCTTTGCTTTAATAGATTCAAGTGTCATGAACTATTAAAAAGTCAATATATAATTCCATTTTTCCCCTACTTCAAAAATGTTTGTGGCAATAAATCACAAACTTAAACTGCAACTATCTTTTACATTGAAATAAAAGCATAAACTGTCCTGAGAATACAATATCCAGGAAAACATTTATGATATCAGAGGCATCTAAAACCCTATAACACTTTAATTACCATCTCCCTTGATGAATACATAGGAAATCACTTCCCAATATTTTTGTGCAATACTCGTGTATAAACAAAAGATAAGTAAATCTTTCCGAAATAAAATTATTAGCACTAATTATGAACAGACTGTTCACTGGGGAAGGAAATGAGATAATTAGAGGGTTACTTGAAGGTAATTATGGGAAAAGCAAATAAAAGCTTTATTCCTCATTCAGAAGAATTCCTTGGTGTGAGAACTCAGCAAGCAGAAAGGATTTGGCAAGACTAGCAAAGTGAAAATGTAATGACTTTAATTTAGACTGGTTTCTGTCATGAATTCTCCACCTTCAAGAGCAAATGAACTGAAACAACATGATAACATTATCCCTTTCTAAAACCATGTTGATAAGCTTCTTACAAAGTGCCAGTGAAAGTCCAATCCAAGGCCACTGAGCAACTGATGGAACTGCCACAAGCCCAGCTTCACAGAGCATAACAGCATTAGAGAAATACAGAAGGGAGTTTGTCTTTTTATGAGGCTATCACAAAAGAAAGTTATATGCTTCAGAAGCAAGTTTATCTGAAAAGGAACAGACAATATTCTTAAAACATTTCAATTGTGGTAATCTTGGTGTATTTATTCCAAAAACATAAAATAACTTTGGATTTCAGTAACTGTAAAAAGCATTTTAAACATCCATAACCTTGGTTACTAATGTTCTCATTTTTTAAAAAAATGTGTGTTGATTACTCACATGTGAATGTGTATTTTCAAAAGGACTGGCTTATTTACAATAGAGTAAAGATAGAGGGGGAAAATTTATAAGGCATCAAAATAGGCAGTTTCCTATAAGAACATAAACACAGACATTAATATATTTCAATTGAATCTCTTCATAATGGAAAGTAACATGTAAGCACATTATTATCAATTCTACTTCTTTACATGTGCCCTCACTCCTTGGGTCAGGAAGATCCCCTTGAGAAGGAAATGGTAACCCACTCCTGTATTCTTGCCTGAGAAATCTCACAGACAGAGGAGCCTGGCGGTCTACAGTCCATGGGGTTGCAAAGAGTTGGACACGACTGAAGCAACATGGTACAATTCTGTATTTCTTGGGAGGTTATTGAAATAGATTGAAATAACTTAGACTTTGTGGCAAAATATTATTAAAAAGAAAATATGCTAAATAAGGTGATAATTCAAATGATTAAAAGACAATCCCTATTGTTCAATAGATGCAGATAAATTTATCCATAAAGCTAATTTACTTCATTGTACAGCAGACACAACACTATAAAGCAATTATTCTCCAATAAAGAAGAATTAACATCTTTGATTAACATAGCCAATATCTATAACAATCACTTCTCCTTGTTATGTACATATCATACTAGAACCCTCATTAAGGAAATACTCACTTTTTTTTTACATGTTACCAAGGACCTAATTGAGATTAGGAATTTTGCTTGAATGTTTCTTAGCTAATACATTGCATTGAACTACATATCTACGTTATTTATTTTAATAGTTAACAAAATCTATATTTCATTTTGTTTTTTAATTGTTTTGCTTTCATTTTTGTGTTCCTATATGCATAGAACAAGAGGACAATTAGTAACTTTATTGGTGATTATATATGATTCCAAGAAATTTTCAGTCCAATTCCCTTCTTAGTTACAATTCCCACTGACCTAATGATTTCCCTGAGGGAGAGGGATACAAGAAATCATGAAGAAGGGTTGACCGAGATGGTGACATAGAGGCCCCTGAACTCTCATCATCCTATGGACACATCAAATATGCAACAAGGAACAATTGTTTCTAAAAGAAATTCTGAAACTAGCTGAGTGACTCCTACACATTCAGAAAATAAAATGTCCACCTTGGAAGAGATAGGAAAGCCTGAGACACACTGTCACCACAAACCCCACCCCACTGCGCACACAGGTCCGTACAGTCAGGAAGGAACTCCCAACTCTCAGCTTCTCCCTGAAGAGTGAAGGGCTTAGAGCCTATATTTAGTTCCCCAACCTTTAAGACTCCCACCCACGGTACAGGTCCTCAAAACAACTAGCTTCGTAAGCCAGAAGCGGTGATATACCTATAAAAAGCAGTGAAAGTAAAAGTCACTCAGTCCAGCCCAACTCTTTATGACCCCATGGACAGTAGCCCACCAGGCCTTCTGTCCGTGAAATTCTCCAGGCAAGAATACTGGAGTGGGTAGCCATTCACTTCTCCAGGGGATCTTCCCAATCCCAGGGATTGAACCTGGGTCTCCTGCACTGCAGGCAGATTCTTTACCACCTGAGCCACCAGGAAAGCCCCATGATACCTATAAGTATAGCAAATAATGCAGCAGTTGTTAACAGATGTAAAAGCACTGGCTACGAATATCCCCTCTGGGCTTAACATAGAGATAACAGGCAAAAATGCACAAGTCTCAGTCTCTCTCTGAAAGAAGTCCATTGGCAAACTTTGAAACCTGCAAGCTAAGGGTCAGACTTCTAGTTTAGGGCATGTATAGAGGCTGGCTATGATTCTCCCTAGAGACCAGGGAAACAGTGGACACTTTGCCTGTTGTCCCTCATTAATTTGCTCCCTGTTGCCAGCATCTCCTTAGAAGGAATTCAAACATGTTTGCATTCTTGTGTACGGACTACTGTCTGAGGTTACATCCCCCAGATCATACGGCTCTGATAATCAGTGATGCTTGCTTTCATAATTCCCACAGGACTGTAGCAAACAGCAACAATTCTTAACAGGTACAGAAGAATTTGTCTCCCCTTTCCCCCAGGTATATATCCAGGCCCAATACAGAGCAAACAGGCAAAAACCCTCCTCTCCCAGCTATTATTCTCTACCAGATGTTGCTTGAGATTTCAGCTTCTTAACAGCATTATCTAAGTGCTGAATGTGATCCTCCACTTTGGGACACAAATTCATATACTCTGATCAAGCGAGGTTTATTTTAAAGATGCAAGGATGGTTCAATATTCACAAATCAATAAAGAAATGTGATACGTCACTTTACCAAAGTGAAGAATACGTTATCTCAACTGATTAAAAAAGGTATCTGACAAAATTGAAGATTCTTTTATGATAAAAATTCTGAATAATATGGGTATAAAATGAATTTATAATAAAGGTCATATGTGAAAAGCCCTCAGCTAATATCATACTCAACAATGAAAAGCTCACAGGTTTCCCTCTAAGAACAGAAATAAAACAAGGATGTTCACTCTCACTACTTTTATTCAATATAGTACTGAAAGCTATAGCCAGAGTAGAAATCAAGAAAAATAAATTAAATGTATCCAAGTCAGAAAAGAAGAAATACTTTTTTTTTCCTATTTGCAGATATCATGTTATTTCAGGTAGAAAAGCTAAATGAAAGTGAAAGTGTAGTCGCTCAGTTGTGTCCGACTCATTGTAACCCCGTGGACTGTAGCCTACCAGGCTCCTCCATCCATGGGATTCTCCAGGCAAGAATACTAGAGTGGGTTGCCATTGCCTCTCCAGGGGATCTTCCCAAACCAGGGATTAAACCCAGATCTCGGGCACTGCAGGCACATGCTTTACCCTCTGAGCCAGAGGAGACATGCTGCTAAATGAAAATGAAAGTGAAAGTGAAGTCGCTCAGTCATGTCGGACTCTGGAACCCTGTGAGAAGCGAAAATTTGTTGGAACTAAAAAGCAGATTCAATAAATTACAAAAGACCTCAAATAGTCAAAACAATCTTAAGAAAGAAGACTAGAGCTGAAGGAATCATTCCCCTTCTGACTTCAGACTATAATACAAAGCTATAGTAGTCAAATCAGTATGGTACAGGCACATAAACAGACACATAGATCAATGAAACAGACTACAGATCCCAGAAATAAACCCACAGACTTATGGTCAATTAATCTGTGACCAAGGAGGCAAGAATATACAAAAGAGCAAAGACAGTCTCTCAGTAAGTGATGCTGGGAAAATAGGACAGCTATATGTCAAAGAATGGAATTAGAACATTATCTAACACCATATACAAAAATAAAGCAAAAATGCATTAAAGACCTAAATGTAAGAGTGGAAGCCATAAAACTTCTAGAGGAAAACATAAACAAAACAGTTTTTGTTATAAATTGTAGCAATTTTTTATCTGTCTTGTAAAGCAAAGGAAATCAAAGCAAAAATAAACAAGTGGGAGCTAATTACGTTTAAAAGTTTTTGCACAGCAAAGAAAACCATTAACAAAACAAAAAGACAAACTACAGAATGCAAGAAAATATTTGAAATAATCTGACAGTAAGGAATTAATATCCAACATGTATAAACAGCTCATACAACTCAACATCATACGATTGGCAGATGCAAACTGGTACATATAGAATGGATAGACAACAAGGTCCTACTGTATAGCACAGGGAACTATATTCAATATCCTGTGATAAACCATAATGGAAAAAAATATGAAAAAGAATAACTGAGTCACTTTACTATAGAGCAGTAAATAACACAACATTGTAATTCAACTATACTTCAATAATAAATTTTTTAGAAAAATTAAGGAAAGAGTAGAAACTCCCAATCCACCATAGGTAATCAAAATTTTGAAACTTGTAGGTATCCTTCTCTTTTACATGTCCATAATATTACCTCATGTATAACATGACAGCAAATTGAAATCATAGTGAAGTAAATCATAGTTCAGGCATACAAATGAGGTTGATTGAGTACTGATGTCTACATTGCTTGCTGAAGTTTTAGACATTTTGAAAAGGTTTAGAGATCCAGTAGTTTCTAAACTACATGGTATCTTCATTTTCCCTCTGAACTATTCTTTGTATGCCTCCCTCCTCCAACTCTCCCAGGACTCCCTGAAGTAGAATTTTATTATCCTTACTAATTACCAGTTTCAGATTATTTTTTCAATTGAGAGGTAACACAGGATATGTACAAATGTCAACCAATAACATTTCCTTTATGGGGACACATATATCTTTTCATTGTAGTTACTCTGGTTTAGGTATTGTTCATATTATGTTTTTAATGATTTGCCTTATTCCACCTCAAGGAAATTGCACATGTAATAAAACAGCCATATAATTTATTGTGGCAAACATTACTTAGCCAGATTACAAAATTCTACACTAAGATTTTAAAGCATTCTTAAATTAAGGTCGATCATTATTTTATTTGCCTAAGGTCATAAGAATTCTTGCCAGAACTCTAAAACACTTGGTTTGGGTGAGTCTCTTTTCTTTAGACATGATAAGATTGACTTCTGCTTATTCTCTGAACCTTCTTCTAAAAATATCACACAAGTAAAGTCAACAGTATTCTTGCCTGCAGAATCCCTTGGTCAGAGGAATCAGGTGGGCTATAGCCCATAATTTTGCAAAGAGTCAGAAAACTGAAGCAACTTAGCACAGCACAGGGCAAAACCAAGAGAGCAGTACTGTGCCTATCACAATTTATATTAAATTTTATTTTTAAATCTTATAGTACTTAAATACTAAGATAGAATTATTTTACTATTTTTGAATTCACTGAATTACTTTTGAATTCATTACTGGAATAAAATATTGAGAAGAAATCATTTTCAAAACTAAATGCCCATTTTTTTAATTATCAGTGATTATTTTGTTACTTGCTCTAAAGAAAATACTTGTTTTTAAAGTATCAGTGGTAATTTTGTTACCTGTCCACTACTTTTAAAGCATTATACTTTATTAGAGCTAAGAATAAGTAATGGTCATGAAAGTATATTTTCACAAACTCTAAAATAAACTTTAAAATACCAGCCAAAGGTACATTTTTGCAATTTTCAAAAATGTAGACCCAGTTTATTGCTATAGCAGAAGTAAATTATTGCAATTTTAGAACAATTTCCATAATAACATACTAGCCTTTTCAGGCAAAATTTATGTAATTATATAACCTATGAAATGAAATCATTATGTTCTAGAAAAACATCTATTTCTGCTTTATTGACTATGTTAAAGCCTTTGGCTGTGTGGATCATAATAAACTGTGGAAAATTCTTCAAGAGATGGGAATATCAGACTGCCTGACTCGTCTCTTGAGAAACCTGTATGCAGGTCAGGAAGCAACAGTTAGAACTGGACATGGAGCAACAGACTGGTTCAAAGTAGGAAAAGGAGTACATCAAGGCTGTATATTGTCACCCTGCTTATTTAACTTCTATGCAGAGTACATCATGAGAAATGCTGGGCTAGAAGAAGCACAAGCTAGAATCAAGATGGCCGGGAGAAATATCAATAACCTCAAATATGCAGATGACACCACCCTTATGGCAGAAAGTGAAGAGGAAATAAAAAGCCTCTTGATGAAAGTGAAAGAGGAGAGTGAAAAAGTTGGCTTAAAGCTCAACATTCAGAAAGCAAAGATCATGGCATCTGGTCCCATCACTTCATGGGAAATAGATGGGGAAACAGTGGAAACAGTGTCAGACTTTATTTTGGGGGGCTCCAAAATCACTGCAGATGGTGATTGCAGCCATGAAATTAAAAGACTCCTTGGACGTTACTCCTTGGAGTTACTCCTTGGAAGGAAAGTTATGACCAACCTAGAGAGCATATTGAAAAGCAGAGACATTACTTTGCCAACAAAGGTTCATCTAGTCAAGGCTATGGTTTTTCCAGTAGTCCTGTATGGATGTGAGAGTTGGACTATAAAGAAAGCTGAGCACAGAAGAATTGATGCTTTTGAACTGTGGTGTTGGAGAAGACTCTTGAGAGTCCCTTGGACTGCAAGGAGATCCAACCAGTCCATCCTAAAGGAGGTCGGTCCTTGGTGTTCATTGGAAGGACTGATGCTGAAGCTGAAACTCCAATACTTTGGCCACCTGATGCAAAGAACTAACTCATTGGAAAAGACCCTGATACTGGGGAAGATTGAAGGCAGGAGGAGAAGGGGACGACAGAGGGTGAGATGGTTGGATGGCATCACTGACTCAATGAACATGAGTTTGAGCAAGCTCCGGGAGTTGGTGATGGACAGGGAGGCCTGGCATGCTGCAGTCGCTGGGGTTGCAAAGAGTCAGACACGACTGAGTGGCTGAACTGAACCGCTAATGTTTGTGGCAAATAAAATCTGAGAATTTGTTTACTTTCATTGTAAGCTGATAGTGATGTTGCACAGCAGAGTAAACTCTGACTACTATAAACTTTTAAGAGGACTACTAATAAAAGCTCCATGAGCTGCTGATGACTTTGGGTGGGGGATGGGTCAGTTTGCAATAGAAGTTGTGGATGCAGAAACAAGGAACATCTGAATTATTCTGCCACCTCCCACCAAAGGGGCTAGCCTTTGATATTGGGATGTTTAGAAAGAAGGAAATGGGGACAAGATGGTAAGAGAGGAAGGAAATAAGTGTTCTCAGAAGTTTTTGTGAGGATAAAAATGGATGCAAGTGTTCTGAGAGGAATTTGGCCATATCTATCAAAATGTATAATGCGTGTCCACTCTGTTCCAGTATGTCACATCTATTTATGTAACTGTGGATTGATTCACAAGAATATATTGAAATGCATGTTCAAAGTTATTCATTGCAACATTACAATTTAAAAACTAGAAATGGAATTAATGGCAAATAAAGAGGAAAGTGATTAGATGATTTAAAATGTATCTGTACAATAAAATATATATCTTTTTTTTTTACTTCCCTGGTGGCTCAGACGGTAAAGCATCTGCCTACAGTGTGGGAGACCCAGGTTCAGGAAGATCTTTCCCTGGGTCAGGAAGATCTCCTGGAGAAAGAAATGGCAACTCACTCTAGTACTCTTGCCTGGAAAATCTCATGGACGGAGAAGCCTGGTAGGCTACAGTCCATGGGGTCTCAAAGAGTTGAACAGGACTGAATGACTTCACTTTCACTTTCACTTTATGCAGATGAAAGAATCACTATCTGTATGGTTAATATATACAGACCTCATATAAAAATCATAATTGTATCGCTGCAATGATATCTGCATATATCTTTTAAAAATATTAAATTATTCCAGGAGAGGACATAGTTTGTTCAAACTCATGTCTGTTGAGTCCATGATGCCATTCAACCATCTCATCCTGTGTTGCCCCTTCTCCTCCTTCCTTTAATCTTTCCCAGCATCAGAGTCTTTTCCAATGAGTCAGTTCTTAGCATCAAATGGCCAAAGTATTGGAGCTTCGGCTTCAGCATCAGTTCTTTCCAATGAATAATCAGGGTTGATTTCCCTTAGGATTTAGTTTGATCTCCTTGCTGTCCAAGGGAATCTCAAGACTCTACTCCAGCATCACAATTAAAAAGCATCAATTATTTGACACTCAGCATTCTTTATGATTCACCTCACATCTGTACATGACTACTGGAAAAACCATAGCTTTGGCTAGATGGGTCTCTGTCAGTAAAGTGATGTCTCTGTTTTTTTAACATGCTGTCTAGTTTGGTCATAGCTTTTCTTCCAAGGAGCAAGTGTCTTTTAATTTCATGCCTGCAGTCACTGTCTGCAGTGATCTTGGAACTGAAGAAAATAAAGTCTGTCACTTTTTCTTTTGTTTCCCCATCTATTTGCCATGAATTGATGGGACCAGATGCCAAGATCTTCATTTTTTTAATGTTGAGTTTCAAACTAGCTTTTTCATTCTCCCCTTTCACCTTCATCAAGAGGATCTTTAATTCCTCTTAGCTTTCTGTCATAAGGGTGGTGTCATCTGCATATCTGAGGTTACTGATATTTCTCCTGGAAACTTTGTTTCCAGACTGAGATTCAGCCAACCTGGCATTTTGCATGATGTACTCTACATAGAAGTTAAATAAGCACGGTGACAATGTACATCCTTGACATCATCCTTTCCCAATTTGCAACCAGTCTGTTGTTCCATTTCCCGTTCTAACTGTTGCTTCTTGATCTGCATACAGGTTTCTCAGGAGGCAAATAAGATGTTCTGGTATTCCCATCTCCTTAAGAATTTTCCAGTTTCTTGTGATTCATAGAAAGATTTAGCATAATCAGTGAAGCAGAAGTAGATGTTTTTCTAGAAGTCCTTTGTTTGTCTATGATCCAGCAGATGTTTGGAATTTGATGTCTGGTTCCTCTGCCTTTTCTAAATGCAACTTGTACACCTAGAAATTCTCAGTTTACACACTGTTGAAGCCTAGCTTGAAGGACTTTGAACATTACTTTGCTAACATGTGAGTTGAGTGCAATTGTGAGGTAGTTTTTACATTCTTTGGTATTTCCCTTCTTTGGAATTGGAATGAAAACTAAGCTTTTTCAGTCCTGTGGCCACTGCTGAATTTTCCAAATTTGCTGGCATATTGAGTGCAACATTTTAACAGCATAACCTATAGGATCTGAAATAGCTCAGCTGGAATTCCATCCCCTCCACTAGCTTTGTTTGTACTAATACTTTCTAAGGCTCATTTGACTTCACACTCTAGGATGCCTGGCTCTAGGTGTGTGATCTGGATCATTAAGACCGTTTTTCCAACATTTCTTCTGTGTATTCTTGCCACTTCGTCTTAATACCTTCTGTTTCTGTTAGGTCCATATATTTGTATTCAGAATTCTTATTTAATTCTACATGTATTCATTTCTAGAGTGAATTTTACATATCTAACTCAGTTGTGTAAGTGTGCTTTTTGTTTTGTTATGTTTTTGTTTGTTTGTTTTTGTTTTCATTCCCTAAATGTGGTGCACCTCTATTAATATTTACTTGGGGAACATCTTGATCTGTTTTAGAAAGCCATAAACTGCACATGTAACAGGGGAAGAAACACTGTCTAGCTGAATAAATGTTTTCAAGGATATTTTTTACAAGTACACATATGTTCTCTAACACAGGGAAGAAAACAAATTTGAAGCAAACATTTCCTGCTTCCAACTGGTAGCAACCTGTAACCCAGTTCAGCTTGTTAACTGGCTGCTCTTGCAATAAAGAACTCCATAAAACATCTATATAATCCCAGAAAATAATAACACTGTCAGCCTGAATGAAAATGCCATCAGCAGACCCAGTGTGCTAAAAATAAGAAGAAAAAGTAAATATAAGGATCAGGGCCAGTTTGGAGGGAATACTGAAATTTCACCATCTGGACTATTGCATGCATAAATGCTCAGTAGTCCAGTGGTTTCTCACTCTTTGCCACCCCATGGACAGGCTCTTCTGTCCATGGAATTTTCCAAGCAAGAATCCTGGAGAGAGTTGCCATGTCCTCCCCTAGGGGATCTTGCCCATCCAGGGATCAAGCCAGTGTCTTCTGAGTGCCCTGCATTGGCAGGCAGATTCTTTTACCCCTGAGCCACTAGGTAAGCCCCTGCCACCTTTAGCAGGGGCTAAAGTAATTTTTAAGTATAAGAGTGTACATATTCAGCGATACATTGTAGGGTGACAAAATTTGCTAAATAATCCAAATGTGTGGATTATTTGGAGCTAAAAATAAACAAGGCCCAAAAACTCGAAAGGAAAGTTTGACCTTCTCCCTAATTGTCTCTGAAAAATTTTAGCTAGAGGGCATGTTCCTGAAATAGAGCTATCACCAGAGTTATCTGCAAAGAATATGAGCTAAGTGTGGTGGGGAGCAGAAACAGAGTTCCCTAGAGATCAAAATTCACTCAGTGACCCATTGTCTTGGTATGGCCCAGCAACACATATTTACCAAATATTTGTTTGTCTAACTCAATGTTCACTGTCTTCCTCTTCTTTGAAGTCCCAAGCCCCTTCCTCCAACATCCTCTTTTGTCTTTAGCCAAAGATGGTATTTAAGTGAGATTTTCAGTCACTTGGATAAGTTACTAAGTATACATCTTATTAAACCTTGTTTGATTTCCTTCTGTTAATCTGCCTCATGTCAATTTAATTCTTAGACCAGCTGGAAGAACCTAAAAGGGTAGAAAAAAAATTATTTTTTCCCCTAACAATGTCATGACCTTTTCTTAATTGAAATACTTTTCTGTTCAGCTCAGTTCTTAAAAACTGTAATTTAGGAGTTCAATCATAACAATTTAGATTTCAGCCTAAGTATGGTTAGTACTTATTTGGATTCAGGAAGAAATGTTAATCTGTGAAAATACTTGTGAAAATGTTTATTTGTGAAAATGATAAGATATAATTGAAAACAGATTAATAAACCATTCTATTTATACTTATAGCCATGTTACATTTAAAAAATACTGTAAGAGCATTCTAAAGTTTCCACAAATTAATATATAATTACCTAAAGGCATATAAAACAATTCAATAAACTGTTTATAATAAAATACAATTCATTTATTTCAAATATGCAGCATGCAAATCTAATTTCTTTCAGACTTTAATTAGACAATGATTATTGGCATTAAAAATTGAACGTGGTAAGAGTTTTTTGTTGTTGTGTTGTGTTAGTCATTCAGTCATGTCTAACTCTTTGTGACCCTATGGACTGTAGCCCCTCATGCTCCTCTGTCCATGGGATTTCCCAGGCAAGAATATGGGAGTGGGTTGCCATACCCTTCTCCAGGGAATCTTCCCAACCCAGGGATTGAACTCAGGTCCAGAAGAATTTAAAGAGGGCTAAAAAACAAATATACTATTGCTGGACAAGAAAAATTGTATTTAATTATGTTAAGAAAAATCACAATGGTAACATTTGAGTTGCATGAGTAAATTACATTCAACTTTCTAAAACTGCTTTGAGAGTAATTGTTTATAGACTTGTACCTTTTCAGAGATGCTTATTATAGTCTTCATTATGAAAAGAAACTTTTAAGATGACATGTCTATAAATAGCTAAGCCTTTCAAGAGAGCACTATCTTATTTTTTCTAAATAATATCACTCTTGAAAAAAAAAATGATCCCCAAGATTCGACAACACTTTTCATGAAGTAGCATGTGTTTATTTCAAGGGCTGTCATTTGTGAGATACGAGTCCAAGCCTGCTTTGTTTGTGACAGCTAATAATACCTCAGAACTGCAAAAAACTATTATTTTTATGCTAGTCATGCTCTGTTCCTGTTCAGTCAATTAAATCTCAAGCTTTGAGAGTCTTACTTCATGTGCAAGCTTCAACTTTTGGACATCAAAGGTAATTTAACTGTAGAGAAACCAAAGCAATATGAAAGTGAAAGTCGCTCGGTCTTGTCTGGTAAATCCATTGAAGTCTGGGGAAAGAAGAGTGGAAGTTTCTAACTGGAATGGGACATGGTGGTGTTCATGCTGTACACTAGCCATGCTAGTGTGAAAGGAGGAGGCTTAGCAGAGGTCTTGTGAAATTTCATGCATACGAAGGAGCCTTAGTAAGAGATTTATTTGAGAAGGTAGAGATTTCACTTGAAGGAGGCGCCAAATCACACTTATAGTGGTAAGGCCACCTGCTAGTAGTAATTCTTCACGAGAAAGGATAAGAGAACTGATCGTCAAGGAAAGCCCAGCTGGGCAAGTGTCCTGGGAGTGGTGTTGGCAGTGGTTGAAGCAGGCACCCCTGTTACAGAGCCCTGTCTGAGTCAGCGAAACAGTTTCAATTGAATAGAAACACAAATCAAGTGATGATCTTGTCCCAGGTGGCTGCCTAGGCAATATTATTTGTTCAAAAGCTTTTAAAAATTCATTGACATTATAAAACACCAAAGGCAAATTCACTTAGCTCATTTTAAACTTGAAAAGAAAAATGAGGGGCAATAATTTGAACACCTTCATGTCAATGGGGAATCATAAATCACCCTGATACTTAAAACATGAAAGAACCTTATTTCATTGCAGAATGTCTCTTAATTTTGTAGTTCTAAGGATGAAAGGGCTTTCAGAGAACTGAAAGGAATATTGTAACAAGGCTGCTAGCACAAAAACATATAAATTTAATTCTTTCATATGGCTTTTTAATGTACTAATAAAATTGGGTAGTTTCGATCACCTTATAAGCAAGAACTGCAGAGTAATTTTAAAGTTTTCACTATCCAGTCATTATGATACTTAAAGACAAAAAAGGAGTAGGATTTAGTGGGGGGGAAAGATCTTATTAGACTAGGCTTGAAAATTGCAATAAACATGATGGGACTACATAAAGGGCAAAGAATTCTCAGCAAGATGTAACAGCGTATAATTAATGTTGGAGCAATTATTTTAGCAGTATGCTCATTATCTGTGTGTAATTTATGGCTTTAAGCACTGGTATGCAGATTCAATCATGAGGCAGTGCTCTCAATACTCAGACTTAGGAACATGCGCTGTGCACAGTGGATGAAAATTCTTCACACATGGTTTCTTCCTCCACAAAGAAAGTTTCCTATAGTTTTTTTGTTGTTGTTGTTTTTGATTTTTCAGCTCAACAAAAAGAATGGAGATCTGGCTTTTGAAAGTAAGCACTTGGAAAGAAGCCACAGATGTCAGCAAGCCTAGGCCTGCTTTCTCATCCATAAAGCAATGAATTTCGTTTCTTTAACTTTTTGCTAAACAATATGTGTGGAGAAACAAACCCCAGGTTCATGTGAAATAGAAACTGAAACGGATTGCTAATCAGCATTCTGAGTTATGCCCAGGGATGCTCTGATTGTATTATACTGACCCCAAGTAGACAACAACAAAAATGTACATAAGAGAGCTGGCTGACAAACATAGGTGCGGGTAGCCATTCAATGTCAGTGGGCCAAGACTGGTATGACAAAATGCCTCCTTGAAGTGCTTGCCTCAAAACACATCTCATTTCCACGTAATGAGAAAAGTTTCAGACAAAGCTCTATATAAATGGTACTAATTTGAGAACACTATGAAATTTTTTAGACTTAGGTTCCAGCTGGCACATGTTTCAAGTCTTATATATTCTCATATTGTTTACACTTGTTACCATGAAGTATCTATTTAAATATCTATTGCTGTCATTAGACTATGAGCTCCTTAAGGATAAAAACTAAATTGTATTCATCTGTGGATTTACAATACTTTCCAGGGCCTGGTAAATATAATATTTGACAAAAGTGACTTCAATATAAATAGGACAGTGGTGAGTCCGCTGTTGAATAAATAACTTGATTGAGCCTTGAGGGACAGAAAGATATTATTATCTTAGGCTATTTATAAGCTGGAGCACTAGCTTCTATTATTGTCCAAGATCTTCCACTGGAGAGCTCTCCTCTCACCAGTCAGAGATGATTTTAAAAACTTTGTATGAAGACTTTTAGTTAAACTACTTATCTCAGAGGGCTTGCCTGGTGGTTCAGCGATTAAATACTCGGTGCTTCCACTGCAAGGGTGCAGATTCTATCCCTGGTTGGGAAACCAAGATCCTGCATGGAGCACAGTGCCATCAAAACAAAACAAAAAACAAACTTGTCTCAGAAAACTAACTGACCAAAGATTTAGAGTTTTGAGAAGTATCAAGCAGAATTGGGGGAATAGGAAAACAAGAGCAAAAGCCTTCAGAGGATGGATTTAACAAAATACTTTCACCACACCACATAAATTTTAGGAAGCACTGATTTATGGGATTTTTGGAGTCAAGTTCAAGCTGGTTTTAGAAAAGGCAGAGGAACCATAGATTAAATTGCCAACATCCTATGGATCATTGAAAAAGCTAGAGAGTTCCAGAAAAACATCTATTTCTGCTTTATTGACTATGCCAAAACCTTTGACTATGTGGATCACAATAAACTGTGGAAAATTCTGAAAGAGATGGGAATACCAGACCATCTGACATGTCTCTTGAGAAACCTGTATGCAGGTCCAGAAGCAACAGTTACAACTGGACATGGAACAACAGACTGATTCTAAATAGGAAAAGGAGTGTGTCAAGGCTGTATACTGTCACCCTGCTTATTTAACTTATATGCAGAGAACATCATGAGAAATGCTGGGCTGGAGGAAGCACAAACTGGAATCAAGATTGCCAGGAGAAATATCAATAACCTTAGATATGCAGATGATACCACCCGTATGGCAAAAAGTGAAGAAGAACTAAAGAGCCTCTTGATGAGAGTGAAAGAAGAGGGTGAAAGAGTTGGCTTAAAGCTCAACATTCAGAAAAATAAGATCATGGCATCCAGTCACATCACTTCATGGCAGATAGATGGGAAACTAGTGGAAACAGTGGCTGACTTTATTTTGGGGGGCTCCAAAACCACTGCAGATGGTGATTTCAGCCAGGAAATTAAAAGACACTTACTCCTTGGAAGGAAAGTTATGACCAACCTAGACAGCATATTAAAAAGCAGAGACATTACTTTGCCAACAAAGGTCTGTCTAGTCAAGGCTATGATTTTTCCAGTAGTCCTGTATGGATGTGAGAGTTGGACTATGAAAGATGGTAATGAGAACCCTGCATGTGAGACAGCAAAAGAAACACAGACGTATAGAACAGACTCGTCGTGGACTCTGTGGAAGAGGACAAGGGTGGGATGTTATGGGAGAATGGCATTGAAACATGTTAATTATCATATGTGAAATCAATCGCCAGCCCAGGGCTGATGCTCGGGATTGGTGCACCGAGATGACCCAGGGCGAGGGAATCAGGAGGGAGGAGGGAGGGGGGTTCTGGAGGGGGAGCATATGTAAACCCATGGTGGTTTCATGTCAATGTATGGCAAAACCAACACAATAAAGTAAAGAAAATTTAAAAAAAAAAAAGCTGAGCACTGAAGAATTGAGTCTTTTGAACTGTGGTGTTGGAGAAGACTCTTGAGAGTCCCTTGAACTTCAAAGAGAGTCAACCAGTCCATCCTAAAGGAGATCAGTCCTTGGTGTTCATTGGAAGGACTGATGTTGAAGCTGAAACTCCAATACTTTGGCCACCTGATGTAAAGAGCTGACTCACTGGAAAAGACCCTGATGCTGGGAAAGATTTAGAGCAGGAGGAGAAGGGGATGACAGAGGATGAGATGGCTGGATGGCATCACCAACACGATGGGCATGGGTTTGGGTGTACTCTGGGAGTTGGTGATAGACAGGGAGGCCTGGCGTGCTGTGATTCATGGGGCTGCAAAGAGTCAGACATGACTGAGCGACTGAACTGAACTGAACTGAACTGCAACGTTTTCAATGGTACACTTATTAATAATACACAAATGTGGAAAAGATGATAATAATTTATGACTGAGTGGCTTTTAGGTGAACAAACCACTACACCTGAAGGATGTCAACCTGAAAAGAGATCTTTAATATCATGCCACAGGCTGTATCTTTGTGCTTTATTTCATATTTGTAATTAACACTGGTGATTCCAACTTACTAAAATTTTCAAAACACCATATTGGAAAGGAAAATCAGTACATTGAAAGTAAAAAGTGAAAGTGAAGTCACTCAATCATGTCTGACTCTTTGCGACCCCATGGACTGTAGCCTAGCAAGCTCTTCAACCCATGGGATTTTCCAGGCAAGAATACTGGAGTGGGTTGCCATTTTCTTCTCCAAATCATGATGTTAAAAATTACAGTCTGATCAAATCTAAAATACATTTATATCATATTGAAAAAGAAAAGTATTCAGCTATATTGGAAGTTGCTTTTTGACAATAGCACAATAGCGCGCAGTGAGCTAACACAGTATTCCCTTGCATTTACACTCATGTGAGCACTGGGAGTATCTTAGCCCTCATCTGTGTTTAGGTCAGAACATAAGTGTATACACTATTTCTCAGTACCACATTAAGAACACTGAGGAATCCAGAGCTTGCCCAAAAGAGGATGAAAAGGAAAATCATGCCATACGAAGACTTTAGTGGAGAAATGAGGAACATCCCAAAATTGCCCATAAAGGCAAACACTGTGCTCTAGTTTAGACCCCAACTCCATCAATTCTCACTCCAAAAGCCTTAGGCTTCCATGTGAGTACCCCTTTCTGAGACACCAGGAAGCTGTGACCAAGTTAACATTACAGTTCCAGACACTATGGGCAGATCATTATTTACATTATTTACGTCATTACTTTACAACCTTGCTCCTTACATCTTGCTCAACATTCACTATGGAAATCTCTCTTTTATATATTACTACCCGATCGCCTCTCACACATAACTGTTTTTCTCACCCTCTGTTCCCACTTTAAAATATATCTAATGAATTACTAGTCTAATATTTTTAAATATTCATAAAATAAAAAATATTCTTTCTTTTTAATGGCTGAGTAATATTCCACTGTGTATATGTACCACAGCTTGCTTATCCATTCATCTGTTGATGGACATCTAGGTTGCTTCCATGTCCTGGCTATTGTAAACAATGCAGTGATGAACATTGGGGTACATGTGTCTCTTTCAAGTATGGTTTCCTCAGTGTGTATGCCCAGCAGTGGGATTGCTGGGTCATATGGAAGTTCTATTTCTAGATTTTTAAGGAATCTCCACACTATTTTCCATAGTGGCTGTACTAGTTTGCATTCCCACCAACAGTGTAAGAGGGTTCCCTTTTCTCCACATCCTCTCCAGCATTTATTGCTTGTAGACTTTTGGATGGCAGCCATTCTGACTGGTGTAAAGTGGTACCTCATTGTGGTTTTGATTTGCATTTCTCTAATAATGAGTGATGTTGAGCATCTTTTCATGTGTTTGTTAGCCATTAGTATGTCTTCTTTGGAGAAATGTCTGTTTAGTTCTTTGGCCCACTTTTTGATTGAGTCGTTTAGTTTTCTGTAATGGAGCTGCAGGAGTTGCTTGTATGTTTTTGAGATTAATTGTTTGTCTGTTGCTTCGTTTGCTATTATTTTCTCCCATTCTGAAGGCTGCCTTTTCACCTTGCTTTTAGTTTCCTTCATTGTGCAAATGCTTTTCATTTTATCTGAATCAGTTCTACTGAGGTGGATGAAACTGGAGCCTATTATACAGAGTGAAGTAAGCCAAAAGGAAAAACAAAAATACAATATACTAATGCATATATATGGAATTTAGAAAGATGGTAACAAGATCCCTGTATGCAAGATAGCAAAAGAAATGCAGATGTATAGAACAGTCTTTTGGACTCTATGGGAGAGGGCAAGAGTGGGATGATATGGGAGAATGGCATTGAAACATGTTAATCATCATATGTGAAATCAATTTGCAGCCCAGGTCTGATGCTCAGGGCTGGTTCACTGGGATGACCCAGAGAGAGAGAATCAGGGGGAGGTGGGAGAGGGGTTCTGGAAGGGGAACACATGTATACCCATGGCAGATTCATGTCAATGTATGGCAAAACCAACACTATAATGTAAAGAAAATTAAATTTAAAAATAAATAAATAAATAAAATAAAAGCAAAAAAAATATTCTTTCTTAAAATATTAACAGTTGCTTTCCACCTCCCATATAAGAAGACCAATTTCCCTTTAATTTTTCACAAAATTAAATATTTGCTTTCCTACATACCATAAGGCCTTGTGTCAGTGATTTCTACTAGTAATTTCCAAACTTTTACTCTCTACTTTCATGCAATATTTCCTTTTTATTTGAAATTCACAACCTGTGAATACATCATTCCCCATTTTTCCTTTTTACAATAATCTAAAAACATTTAGTCACTATCTCATACTGACGAAAGGTTTTGGTATCTGAATCAGTATTTTTCCTTATTCAGTGTTCTATAATGAACTGTGGTGATTCAAAAGTCCAAACGAAGGACCTAGCTATAGGCCTAATTTCACAGATTCTTATCGCTTTAAGCTCAGTTAACTTCGAGTCAATTCCACTTTTCTAATCATAAATCGCAAATTTGTCATCTCCTAAAATTCCTGTTCTCTCAAACCTTCATTTCCAGAAGCTATTCTTTGACTTCTGGTTCTTTTCTTCCCAGTATATCATTCTCAATTAAACTTTCTTCTCTGATGTACCTAGAGTTTGGTTAATCACTGAACCTGATTCTTTTTTTTTTTTTAAATGAAAATCCACTTTATTAGAAGATGGAGAATTCAAAGTTATTTGTACACTTGCATAGTAAAGGGCTTTTGCTTAATGGGGAGAGATACCACTTTATTTCATCGACACATTGGCCTGTGTGATTAGAGAACCCACCATTGTTAAAAACACACTATTAACTTTAAATTATGGCAGGAAAGTGAAATGGTCATGGCTAGGAAGTTTTCAAATTCCTCTTGATTCAAAGTAAGAGGTTTAGTGCTAGGAAGACTCTCTTTTCTCCCTTCTTTCCTTCTTCAGATGAGTTCTTTGCCTCTGTTATCCTTAAGTTTCTACTTTTTCTTTCATTTGTTTGTCTCTGGTTAGTAATTTCCTTCATTCAGCTTTACTATTATCACATTTTTCTGCCTCTTATTCATAACTCTTCCCACATCTCTTTTGTTTCAAGAAACATACCAAGTTTAGGTAGGTAAGGGCAAAGATCCCCGATTATCTGAGAAGACACTATTCCACTCTAGCAAGGAAATCCCAATCTACAAAGGCCTGACTAACAGACAAACTTATTTCTCTCTCACTTAGTGTTCCAGAGGGAGGGAGTAATCCTAGACAGGGAAATGACTCTGACTCACAAGGTCAGTCAGGAATTCAGTTACTTTAATCAAGTTGCCCTGCTGTTGATTAGAGTGTGGTCCACATCTGCATTTTTGATGCCTGTATTTTATGGCCACATTTATTTTCTATTCTTCAGGAAGAGGAAGAGAGAGAAGTAGAAGGCAAATAATTCCCATTTAAGGGCAGTGATGTAAAAACTGTACCTGTTACCCCCATTTACATCCCATTGGTGAAAACTTAAGTCACTTGACCATATTTATTTATTTTTAACTAAATTTTAAAAAATTTTATATTGGAGTATAGTTGATTTGCAGTGAAATCAACTATACTCCAAATCACTAACACATCACTGAACCTGATTCTAACAAGTATTCTCAACCACTTGATACACAGAGCTGCCACTACTGGAGAAAATCATGGAATTGCCTAGATTTAGTGGAGAAGGCAATGGCACCTCACTCTAGTACTCTTGCCTGGAAAATACCATGGAGGGAGGAGCCTGGGAGGCTGCAGTCCATGGGGTTGCTAAGAGTTGGAAACTGAGCGACTTCACTTTCACTTTTCACTTTCACTTTTCACTTTCACGCATTGGAGAAGGAAATGGCAACCCACTCCGGTGTTCTTGCCTGGAGAATCTCAGGGATGGGGGAGCCTGGTGGGCTGCCGTCTATGGAGTCGCACAGAGTCGGACACGACTGAAGCGACTTAGCAGCAGCAGCAGCAGCAGCAGCAGCAGTGTGTTATAGGGTTATTTAAGCCACAACAAATTAATGGAATCCCATTTCAGCTGGACAACAGAAACACTCAACCATCCCTATATTTTTCTTGGTCAGTTACCTTTTTTCCTTTCTTTTTAATACTTTTCATATACTTATCTTTCTCTTTAGAATTAATAAAAATCATTGGGGTGTAGATTATTTAAAATGTTGTATTAAGTTCAGGTATACAGCAAAGTGAATCTGGTATACATATAACTGCTCTTCTTTAGATTCTTTTAAAAAACCTACCCTGACACATTTAACAAGTTTACCTACATTTTTTAAATAAAATTGAGTTCATCAGGCCTGTACCATATTAACCACCTGCCCACTTTGTACAAAATAATTTGTATCTGCAGATGCTTTTATACTCTTCTTTCAGGATCTTTGTCCAACAAGTTTATCTCTTTCTCCTAAATATTTAACTTCTTCTGATTTCTATTGATTCTATGCCTTCAGGATGGATAGGTACAGCTATAGATATAAGTGTATGAATGTATGTTCAAGGCTTTCAATTCTTTCTGTAATCTAATTGACACCAACTTATCCACAGTTTTTCAGCAAACTCTTGATTTAGCTTTCTTAGTTTCCTTTTTGGTTCTATTATCTGGTTTCATTCTCTTAATGATCAGTTTTTTCTTTCCATGCACAAACTCTGTTTGGCAATATCATCACTTGTGGTTTTAACTAAAGACTGTAAACACAATAACCTCAGTTGTGTATTTCCAGTTTCCAAATCCTGAACTACTTTTCAGAATAGTTAATAAAGTTTCAAACTCAACATCATCAATGTCAAAGGTCACAGTATCTCTTATTTCCTACATCTACTATTTAGGTAATAAACCTCAATTAATGAATTCTCTGTCTACGGAAATGTTAATTGTCAACATGGGCTATGGGAGCAACAAGAACACAAAGCACCTGCTGTTCAGTGGCTTCTAGAAGTTTCCAGTCCATGAAGTGCTACTGATGTGCAACGAATCTTACTATGTCGAGAGCACACTATGTCTTCTCCAAGAACTACAAAGCCATTGTGGAAAGAGCAGCCCAGCTAGCCACCAGTCTCCAGGTCCAATGCCAGTCTGTGCAGCAAAGGAAATGAATAGATAGTTTGTGTGCATATTGTAGTTGTGTTAAGAAAACTCTGAGAAAACAAATTAAGCCAATTTAGAGCCTATATTTTCCCTCACACTTGGTTCACCAAATTCTGATAATTATGCTTTTGAACCATCTCCTTTCCTATAGCAACTACTCTCATTTCAGTCTATCATTAAATCTTGCTTAGACTATTGAAATGTCCATTTAATTGGGCTCCTTGTCTTTACTGTTACCTATCATTAATTCACCTTTGATAGCACTGCTAAGTAATAGAACATGAAAGCATATTTGATTTATACAAATGAAGTGTGATTTGACTATTTAAAGATGGTTTCAAGGAGTGAAACTATGTTCTTATACTTGGCAAAGGATTTGGCATGTCACTCTTCAGGCCACCAAGTATAGAATATGATTAGTTTCTAAAATAATAAATTCATCACCTGCATAGCTCTTCTCGCACAAACTGATTCCTTGGAAATCTAACTCTTTCAAAATGCTCCCTATGACTTGAAGTGGTGAGGTGTTTTCTGAAGTGTTTTTCTTTTTAAGTGTTATCACTCTTTCTTTGGCTAAGATGTGGTTTTAAGGCATTTATTTAGCCCTCACCACCATCCCAACAAGTAGAACTACTCTTGTGTTTCATCAAAGAATAAGTGATCCATTGACATACCCTGGTAGAGAAAATCTGAACTCCCCTTCTTCTCCACTCAGCCCTATTTGACAGCAAAGAAATTTATCCTGACCTGCGAACAATAGGACTCAAAGAACTTCTCAATATGCAAGTTAAGAAGGAAATAGAATGAGTTTCTGATCTTGGGAACTGGAAATAGCTTTGAATTTGGACCTGTAGTTTAAACCAGACCACAAACCCTTAGTAGCTAGAGAAGCAGACAAAATAATGTAAAGCTTCAACTTAAAAGGGTTGAGCTCAGAAAAGTCATAGAATGAGAAATTCCTGAGTCACCGCCTATATTAAATAATTCTGGTATCTAGCTAAATTCTGAACCAGTCTGTTGCCATGAAAGTTTGTATCCTTAAAAAAATTAATTATACTGTTGAATAACATTAAACTGTAATAGACTCCACTACCGAGAAAAATCCTAGAAAAGATTAAATATCAAGATCACATTCCAAAATTAGATATTCTTTCATAAAAAAAACCCCAAATTTACAAAGGAGAGTATTGGATACACTTTTATCTTCTGGGTTTTATCTGATTCTATAAAAGTGTGCTTCCCCAGTGACTCCGTGGTAAAGAATCTGCCTGCAATGCTGGAGCTACAAAAGCCATAGGTTTGATCCCTGGGTCTGGAAGATTCCTGCAGCATCCACTCTAGCATTCTTGCCTGGAGAATCCCATGGACAGAGGAGCCAGGCGGGCTACAGACCATGGTGCTGCAGAGTCGGACACGACTGAAGCGACTTAGCACATATGGTGTGTAGCTATTACTGGCTTTCTCTCAATTAGGGTGTAAGAGTAGATGATAACTTATTCAGAAAAGGATTGTAGGGCAAATCAACATGGCCCAGGGCGGGAAGAAACTTGATTTTTCCCCCATGGAAAAGATAACATCAAATATGACCTAATGTTGCATGGAAGATTAAAGAATTTTAAATCTATAAGCAAATTAATTTGAAGAATTAATTTCAATCAGGATTTCTGAAGATCTGCTTGTCAAATTGTCTTTTGAATTGATTATAACATCTTATGCAATTCCCCATTAATTAATGAATTAAATAAAATTTTGGCCCATGTTTATTTTATATGTCATAATTTTATGTTTCTGAAAATTATAATTTAGAAGTGTTATAGTCAAAGGGAGGCCCCAGGAAGACTAATCAATTAATTTAATGAATCCTCTGATAATAAGAATACAAAGCATTTGTCACATAACCAATAAGTGGTGACTTATTTCACACAAGTATCTATACATCAAAAAGTTGAAGTGAGAAAATCTTGCTAAACAAAATAATTTTACACTTTCTCTATCTAGATGTGTAGTATTTCTAAACATGGAAAACTAATTTAGAATTTGCCTAAAGGCAGCAGGTGCTGAATAGTTTTTATCATTTGATTTCTTTAGGAACATCTCATTTCTAAACAGCAATGAGACTTGACATTTTTGATAAGAGGTGGAATTTTGGTGGAGGAATTTTTATGACAAAGATTAATGTTGATTGCAGTACACATTTCTAAATTTAAATGCTTTGAACCTTTTATTGAATGTTACAGTGTATAATCACCAAACAACAACATACATAAATAGACCACCCCTCTCCTCAAAATAACTATGCAGTAATTGTGCTCCATGCTCAGTCGCTCAGTCATGTCTGACCCTTTGCGACCCCATAGACTCTAGACTGCCAGGCTTCTCCATCCATGGAATTTTCCAAGCAAAAATATTTGAGTGAGTCTCCATTTCTTACTTCAAGGGATATTTCCAATCCAGTAATTAGATTTAATCAAATGCAGTTTGATTCAACATTTTTAATGCACTTACTCTTCTTAATAAGGCAATGTATTTGACTTTTTCAGTGCTAAATGAAATAGAGAAGGTAGGCGTTTTACCTACAGGAGTTCCAAATCAAGGAGAGGATGAAATGCATAAATAGAATGCATGGTAGAATATAATAATCCTAATATATCTTCCTCTCATTTACAGATGATTAATTAATATGCTTTTTGAAATAATGTAGTGATGATATTTCTTTCTTTTTTTTAAAATGTGCATTCAAATTAATAAGAGAAATTCAGAAAATAAGAGACTCCACCAATATCTTGTGAATTAAATACCAGTACTTTGTAGGAACTCATTCCAGTGCTCCAGTGAATGAAAGGAGCAAAATAAATACCCAAAGCAAGAGGACAGTTACTTTCCTAAATGGGATTCACCTTGTCAGATGACATTGCTTTGTTTGGTAATATAGGTTTAGAATTTAGAATTATCCCAAGTGATTTTTTTTCTTTTAATTTTTATTTTAAGTCAAAACTAAAAAAAAAAATTGTTTTTAATTCATTTAATAGGAAGCCTCTGATGATAACTGTTAAAAGGTAATTACAATGAAGGAAAAATAGAGTTCATCAGACACAAGGCAAACAAGAATGTACTATTGCTATAAACTTGCTTCACCATAGTGAAAACACAATCAGAGTAACTCATGACAGTGCCAATGTAATCTGCTGCTGCTGCTGCTAAGTCACTTCAGTGCAATCTGAGAAAGAGTTGAATCTGGAAAATCCTTCAGCATGACAAATACTGGATGCAAGACTTTCTTTAATGGAGAAGCAAAACAATAAATTCATGATTATAGGCTAATGCCTATAAAAAGTAGAAAGTTTTACTTTTCTTTAAAATGTGTTATTCAATTTCATGTGATATGGGAAAAATAATACATTTTTTTCTCTTATTTTCTACCCTTTTTGAGAAAATTCAACTACATTTTATTTGTAATCACCTTTCAATTTTCAACAATGTCTATCATATAAAATTAAGAGGTGAGTATACAAGATATACAAATTAAATATAATAGTAATAAAACGTAGGGTAGAGATGAGGGTGAATGACATTCTAGAAGGAACGTAGAGGATACACAATATGGGCTATATCAGAAAATGACAAGTCATTAGTTTTTGTTTGTGTTTTTCTAGTAAAGAATATGTTGGATTCACACCCGGTGTATGTGACCATAAAGCTTGTGCTAACTCTTGCCTATAGAACTCCATGAGTGGAAAAGAAGTTGAATGGAAAAGTGAAACATTTTTTATGGTTATGAACACAGGATGGATTTCATCAAGAAAGTAGTACTTACGCTGAGCTTGATGCCTAAAGACATTTTCTTCCAATCAGGATATAGTTTCAGTCATTTCAGGAAGCAGCAGGAGCACTCCAGGTGTGGAATAAAGTATAGAATTTCTGGAAATTTTATGGAGCAACTCAGACTTAGATGTGAGAAGCTGTTTATATCAACTGTTGAGCTCAGAAGATGAACAGCAGTCAGAAGCTTCATATCTTGTTCAAATACATTTTAGCTTTATAGCAGAGGCCCTGGAAGGGCTCTGAGCAGGGAGTTATATTAAATTGATACCATCCATACCCAGGTAGAGGAAGTTATGGATGTGGGAATGCATGTAATAAAATGGAAAAATGATGAATGGTAATGTGATATTAAGAAGAGGTGGCAAGAATACACAGAAGAACTGTACAAAAAAGATCTTCAGACCCAGATAATCATGATGGTGTGGTCACTCACCTAGAGCCAGATATCTTGAAATATGAAGTCAAGTGGGCCTTAGACAGCATCACTACAAACAAAGCTAGTGGAGGTGATGGAATTCCAGTTGAGCTATTTCAAATCCTGAAAGGTGATGCTGTGAAGGTGCTACGCTCAATATGTCAGCAAATTTGGAAAACTCAGTGATGGCCACAGGACTGGAAAAGGTTGGTTTTCATTCCAATCCCAAAGAAAGGCAATGCCAAAGAATGTTCGAACTACTGCACAATTGTAGTCATCTCTCACGCTAGTAAGGTGATGCTCAAAATTCTCCAAGTCAGGCTTCAGCAGTACATGAACTGTGAACTTCCAGATGTTCAAGCTGAATTTAGAAAAGGCAGAGGAACCAGAGATCAAATTGCCAACATCTGCTGGATCATCAAAAAAGCAAGAGAGTTCCAGAAAAACATCTATTTCTGCTTTATTGACTATGCCAAAGCCTTTGACTATGTGGATCACAATAAACTGTGGAAAATTCTGAAAGAGATGGGAATACCAGACCATCAGACCTGTCTCTTGAGAAACCTGTATGCAGGTCAGGAAGCAACAGTTAGAACTGGACTTGGAACAACAGACTGGGTCCAAACAGGAAAAGGAGTACGTCAAGGCTGTATATTGTCACCCTGCTTATTTAACTTATATGCAGAGTATATCATGAGAAATGCTGGGCTGGAAGAAGCACAAGCTGGAATCAAGATTACCAGGAGAAATATCAATAATCTCAGATATGTAGATGATATCACTCTTATGGCAGAAAGTGAAGAGGAACTAAAAAGTCTCTTGATGAAAGTTAAAGAGAGTGAAAAAGTTGACTTAAAGCTCAATATTCAGAAAACTAAGATCATGGCATCTGGTCCCATCACTTCATGGCAAATACATGGGGAAACAGTGGAAACAGTGGCTGACTTTATTTTTCTGGGCTCCAAAATCACTGCAGATGATGACTGCAGCCATGAAATTAAAAGACACTTACTCCTTGGAAGGAAGGTTATGACCAATCTAGAGAGCATACTGAAAAGCAGAGATGTGACTTTGCCAACAAAGGTCCGTCTAGTCAAGGCTATGGTTTTTCCAGTAGTCATGTGTGGATGTGAGAGTTGGACGGTGAAGAAAGCTGAGCACTGAAGAATTGATGCTTTTGAACCGTGGTGTTGGAGAAGACTCTTGAGAGTTCCATGGACTGCAAGGAGATCCAACCAGTCCATCCTAAGGGAAATCAGTCCTGGGTGTTCATTGGAAGGACTGATGGAAGGAAATCTCAAGGACAGAGGAGCCTGACAGGTTACTAGAGTGGGTGGGACAGGACTGAGGGACTGATCACACACATAGCTAATTGGGAAAGGTGTTATCTTCCTAAGAATTCTTATCTAAGATAAAGAGGAATTTGCCAAAACCTCTAAAAAGCCCAAATAACTTACTTCTCTTGCTGAGTCTTGAGTAAGCAAGTGAAATATCAGAAAGGAACATGAATGACATCTTTAGTTACTCTGAAGTCTTAGGTTGAAGTCTGAAGGTTTGGGGGCAGGAGATTTGGATTGAAGAACTGAAGTTGTCATCCTTTTATCTAACTGAACATGATATATTCAAGACAAATAAGCATTTGTAATTGAGGCCATGCAGATGATACAAAAATTTTGATGGTATTTTCTGGGCTACAGCTCCTCATTTTAGAGGGATGTCAGAGAAGGAAAAGAGACCATCTCAAGAGAAAAATGTAAAGATCTAAAACTCAGGCTTTCTCAGATGCTGCTTCCCATAGGAAGGCTCTCCTTCCACTCTTGTCATTTTATCATTTATATTATTTTGTATTTGGATGCAAACAGTGAAAATATACTTTTGTATCTGAAAATATCACACACATAAAGATAGGATAAGTTGATAGACTATGCATTCAATTGCATTGTTTGAAAAGAAAATCTGAATTAATAGGATGAAATGCCAGAGGTATTAATGTAATTTCCTACACCTATTTTCAGAAATTAGCTGGGCAAGTACAGGATGATTCTACTAAAAACAAAGAAAAACACACACAACTGGCTTAACTACATTTTAATTTAAAAAAATATTTGTCTGGATAAAGTCAGTTTTAAAATTCTTTAAAGCCAACTGTGTCATTTGGCAGCCAAAATTATCTAATGAATTTTCAAACTGCATTAGCAAAATTTTAATACCCAGGGAAAGCAAAGTAATAATTCTCTGGCTCTTTGCTTTGCCCAGAACATATCTGGAGCTATGCGTTACTTTTTAGACTCCATTGACAGTTAATTTTAGTACACCCCAAGAACATAAGTGGTTGTTAAGGTCTATGGAAACCATGGGATATGAGAAAGAGTTAGAAAAAAAAATGTCATGGTTTACCTGGGAAAGAAGACATTAATAGAAGTAGAAGCTGCCTTAAAGTCTTTGACTGACTGTCATATGGCAAAAAGTTTCTTTTTATATTGTGTAGCTTTTGAATTGTGATTAATGCCAACTCAGAGATAAATTTCACAGCAAAGAATTTTGAGTATATATGAGGGAGATCTCTTTAAAACTTGAAGTCTATCAGTACTTGGGCTTCTTTGTGAAGTAGTTGCAGGTCACAAAAAATATTCTAAATAGAGTTGAACACTTGCAACATGTACTTGAGTTATCTCCTACCAGTTATGAAAGACAAATGTTAAACATTTAGGAATTTTTCCAGTTGGCTTGGTATCTTAAAATCAGTAAACTTTGGGAATGTTTACACTAGAAATATTGGCAAACACTATAAATCAGGATTTTTTTATTTCCTTCTGAGAGCTAGTTAACCAGCATACTATGAGGGTTTTTATAGATGATGTCAGTGCAATGATTAGAGTTTTCATTCTTTCAAATCTAAATTCCTATGGGTTTATTATATGTAGCAGAATATAAACTGAGTTTAAAAAGAAACAGGAGAAATAGATATGGTTATTAAAGTTAGAGAAATTTGTGAAGGAACTTAGAAGTAAAATGGTAAGAATAAATACTAGGGAGATGGATTATATTCTGTGGGAACAGGAAAATATAGAACTAGGGAGCATTTTCTGAATATTTTGAATTTGTGAGATTTGCCTTTGTTGAGAGAAAAGCATAATATCCTAGAAATATCTGCTTTTTTTTTCCTTTAGAGATGGATATATTAAGGAGTAAATGAATAAAATTTATACCCAGAAACTGCCAAATGGAATAACTACATATTTTTCATTTAAGAAATCAGACTATCTTTCAAAAATGCAAATATATTTTCGCTATTTGCTTCATAGCTGAAAGTAAATGCTACAGGAGATTGTTGTTTCTAACACAAATTTATATTCTTCATTCCATAATTTATGAATGGACTAATTATTCCTACATTTAATCATATATATAAATTATCTTAATTCCAGGGGTATTTAAGATTTTTTTATATGGGTGGACCTTTTGATATATATTTAATTGGTGCCTAACTTGGATGTTTGTGCTGAAATAGCCATATTACAATGTTCAATAAAAACAAAGCTCTTGTAGTCTTTCATGTTATAAAAATTTAACCATCCCATATTTCAAAGTGTGAGAGTTTTGAAATTGAAAAAAGATAATGCTTTCAAAATGTCTTTAATTGCTGCATGATATTTTAATAAAATTTGTAGATATTTCATTTCAAAGAGGAAGGGAAGTTTTCCAACTTGAAAAGTTTCCTTGCTATTCTCCATCACATCAATTCAATAAGGAAATAAAACCACAAAATTTAATATTTAGTTCTTCTTTCTTTGAGTACCTATAACACTATGTGTATGCTCCTGGCATGATAATAATTATATTATTACTCACATGTTATAATTACTTTAATATTAAATAAAACTCTAAATTTATTAGATCCCTAAGAGCAATGCAAAGGTATCATTCACTTTTGTGCATTAAAAAAAACACTATTTAGAATAATAGGTACGCTGCTGCTGCTGCTGCTAAGTCGCTTCAGTCATGTTGACTCTGTGCGACCCCATAGACAGCAGCCCACCAGGCTCCCCCGTCCCTGGGATTCTCCAGGCAAGAACACTGGAGTGGGTTGCTATTTCCTGCTCCAATGCATGAAAGTGAAAAGCGAAAGTGAAGTCACTCAGTCGTGTCCGACTCTTCGCGACCCCATGGACTGTAGCCTACCAGGCTCCTTCATCCACGGGGTTTTCCAGGCAAGAGTACTGGAGTGGGTTGCCATTGCCTTCTCTGAATAGGTATGCAGTACATACTAAATAAATGTTTTTAAGTTAAGAGTTCAGCCATTTTTCTGTTAAAAATGACACGCAAAATGCTGTTTTTGTAGATACATCCATAAATGACTTAAGCCCAATCCTCTAATATTTTCTCTACGGTCTGTTTGAGGAACTCCACTCCTCATTCAAAATGTTGATTTAAACTTTATAGAACAAGTTAAGTCATAATCTTTGTATAGAATGGAATTTTTTAAAAAACAAATGTGTTTAGTAAGATCCAAAATAAATATATTTGCATTCATTCCACCAGAAAAATAAATTTTCTAGCCAAATAATGTACATATATGCAGATACATATATGTGTATATATACATATGTGTGGATAACATAAATATATACTATATATACATATATATATGTGTATTTACTTTATATATACACACATACATGTAAAAATAGAGATACTATTCAAATATATCTGTTAGGCCAAATACTTATTTACTCAACAAAGTGCTTAAGGGCCTACTGCATGCCAGGTACTGTATAAAGTGTCCTTGATACATCAGTGAACACAAAACAGAGAAAGATGCTTGCCCTAGTGGAGCTCACATTGTAATAGACAATAGAGCAATTAAATAATTAAAAGTGATTATTATTTTTGTAAAGAGAGTAATGTTCACTGTAAGAGAAAAGAGACATGAGATAAATAGGAATACCAGCTTATGAGCATTTTAGATGACAGTTTAGATCAACAAAATGAGTAAGATTCCATATATTTTTGGAGGTCAAGTTAGCAGGATTCCTAACAAAATAAGTATAGAGTATGAGAAAAAGAAAAGGGTCATAGATGATGCTAAGGTTTTTGACCAGAACAATTATAAGCTGATAAAGCTATTTTTTTATTTATTTATTTTTTCCTTTACATTATCGTGTTGGTTTTGCCATACATTGACCTGAATCTGCCATGGGTACACATGTGTTTCCAGAACCCCCCTCCCACCTCCCTCCTAATTCCATCCCTCTGGGTCATCCCAGTGCACCAGCCCTGAGCACCCTGTATCATGCATCAAACCTGGACTGGCGACTCATTTCACATATGATAATTTACATGTTTCAATGTTGTTCTCCCATATCATCCCACCCTTGCCCTCTTCCATAGAGTCTAAAAGACTATTCTATAGATATGCATCTCTTTTGTTATCTTGCATACAGGGTTATCATTACTATCTTTCTAAATTCCATATATATGCGTTAGTATACTGTATTGTTGTTTTTCCTTCTGGCTTAATTCACTCTGGATAATAGGCTCCAGTTTCATCCACCTCAGTAGAACTGATTCAAATGTATTCTTTTTATGGCTGAGTAATATTCCATTGTGTATATGTACCACAGCTTGCTTATCCATTCGTCTGCTAATGGACATCTAGGTTGCTTCCATGTCCTGGCTATTGTAAACAGTGAGGTGATGAACATTGGGGTACACGTGTCTCTTTCAATTCTGGTTTCCTCAGTGTGTATGCCCAGCAGTGGGATTGCTGGGTCATATGGCAGTTCTATTTCCAGGTTTTTAAGGAATCTCCACACTGTTCTCCACAGTGGCTGTACTAGTTTGCATTCTCACCAACAGTGTAAGAGGGTTCCCTTTTCTCCACATCCTCTCTAGCATTTATTGCTTATAGACTTTTGGATGGCAGCTATTCTGACTGGTGTAAAGTGGTACCTCATTGTGGTTTTGATTTGCATTTCTCTGATAATGAGTGATGTTGAGCATCTTTTCATATGTTTGTTAGCCATTAGTATGTCTTCTTTGGAGAAATGTCTGTTTATTTCTTTGGCCCACTTTTTGATTGGGTCATTTATTTTTCTGGAATGGAGCTGCAGGAGTTGCTTGTATATTTTTGAGATTAATTTTTTGTCCATTGCTATTATTTTCTCCCATTCTGAAGACTGCTTTTTCACCTTGCTTTTAGTTTTCTTTGTTGTGCAGAAGCTTTTAATTTTAATTAGGTCCCATTTGTTCTTCTTTTATTTCCAATATTCGGGGAGGTGGGTCATAGAGGATCCCGCTTTAGTTTATGTCGGAGTGTTTTGTAGATGTTTTCCTCTAGGAGTTTTATAGTTTCTGGTCTTATGTTTAGATCTTTGATCCATTTTGAGTTTATTTTTGTGTATGGTGTTAGAAAGTGTTGTAGTTTCATTCTTTTACAAGTGGTTGACCAGTTTTCCCAGCACCCCTTGTTAAAGAGATTATCTTTTCTCCATTGTATATTCTTGCCTCCTTTGTCAAAGATAAGGTGTCCATCTCTGGGCTTTCTATTTTGTTTCATTGATCTATATTTCTGTCTTTGTGCCAGCACCATAGATGGAGAAATATATCCTGTTCATGGGTTGGAAGAATCAATATAGTGAAAATGAGTATACTACCCAGAGCAATCTATAGATTCAATGCAATTCCTATCAAGCTACCAGCGGTCTTTTTCAGAGAACTAGAACAAATAATTTCATAATTTGTATGGAAATACAAAAAACCTCGTATAGCCAAAGCAATCTTGAGAAAGAAGAATGGAGCTGGAGGAATCAACCTGTCTGACTTTAGGCTATACTACAAAGCCACAGTCATCAAGACAGTATGGTACTGGCACAAAGACAGAAATATAGATCAATGGAACAAAATAGAAAGCCCAGTGATAAAGCCCCTTTCAAGCAAACTATGGAAAGCTGTGTATGTAACAAGTTTTGGAAGAAAATGCAACAGGAGTTCAAATTAGGAAATTCCAAAATAAAGATGATTGAGGATAAGCCCATTACATAGGTGAGATGATTCATACATTTCAGACAACAGAAAGAATGACAGCAAGAGCTAACAGATTTTGTTCCAATGAATTAGAAAATGATGGTGTTCTTTATGTTAATTGACATAAATTTATAGGATGCCTAACATATCTCTTTCTTAACTATAATATTACACACGCAATTAAGAAATTATTCTTTTTATAGCACAAAATTCCAAAGGGAAGACATTCATCAAAAGAGTTAGACACTTTTATGGTGTTGGTGTTAAGGATTCACTATGTCCACAGTTTAACTGTGCTCTTTCCAACCTCTGCTGATTCTTCAGGTTTGTAGGAGCTGTGAATCTTCCCCACTGTATGATAAAACACCATTAATTTCCATTTTAGTTGAGTGGAGTATACCATTTTATTGACCAAAATTGGGATTAAATTGACCTTTACATTTTGGATAAAAAATGACTTGTGCCCGTCAACTGACGAATGGATAAGAAAGATGTGGTACATATACACAATGGAATATTACTCAGCATTAAAAAAACATTCATTTGACTCAGTTCTACTCAGGTGGACGGAACTGGAGCCAGAAGGAAAAACAACAATACAGTATACTAACGCATATATATGGAATTTAGAAAGATGGTAACGAGAACCCTGCATGCGAGATAGCAAAAGGAACGCAGATGTATAGAACAGACTCGTGGACTCTTGGAAGAGGGCAAGGGTGGGATGATATGGGAGAATGGCATTGAAACATGTTAATTATCACATGTGAAATCAATCGCCAGCCCAGGGCTGATGCTCCGGGCTGGTGCACCGAGATGACCCAAGGGGAGGGAATCAGGAGGGAGGAGAGAGGGGGGTTCTGGAGGGGGAGCATATGTAAACCCATGGAGGTTTCATGTCAATGAATGGCAAAACCAACACAATAATGTAAAGAAAATTAAAAAAAAAAAAAGACTTGTCAAGCAAATTAATTCCATACAAAGAACAAAGAATATTTTTAATCTACTAAAGGAAACACATGTTTCCCAAGTACATGATGGCACACAGCTATGTACAGCTGAAAAAATATACTTTGTTCTATGCAGTGCAGGAAAACAAAAAGTCAGCACACCTGGTTCCAACCCCCAAGTACTCACAGTCAGAGGACATTTGGTAGTCAAGAGAAAATCCAAGAAAGATTGTGCTAAGAACTTTATAGGAAGAATAACCTTCACTGGGGTTTAAAGAGCATGATTAACTTTAATAATGTGGCTATAACAGCAGGGGCTGGCCAGATAAGACTGGGCTTCACTGTGATCATTACTCTTCTCTATTAAAATTATATCCTTATGAAGCATTCATTCTCGATTGATTTCTATGTTACTTATGCATGCTCAGTCGCGTCAGTCGTGTCCAACTCTTTTGTGACACTCTGGACTAGCCTGCCAGGCTCCTCTTTCCGTGGGGATTCTCCAGGCAAGAATACTGGAGTGAGTTGCTGCACACTCTTCCAGGGGATCTTCCTGACCCAGGGATCAAACCCGCCTCTCCTATGTCTCCTGCAATGAAGGTAGATGCTTTACCGCTGAGCCACTGGGGAAGCCCTCTATATTACTTTAGAACCAATCTATT
The DNA here is from genome assembly GCA_007570785.1 of Antilocapra americana. Classification (NCBI taxonomy): domain Eukaryota; kingdom Metazoa; phylum Chordata; class Mammalia; order Artiodactyla; family Antilocapridae; genus Antilocapra; species Antilocapra americana. Next base: position 23,245,151 of record ML663565.1, read on the forward strand.
GAACTAGCTAGACTAGGTTGGGCACTGGCAGAATTTTTATTTTTTCACCTCTATCTTTTGGATTTTATCTGAAGATTTGTTGTTGTCATTTCCTTTTCCCAGAAGAAGTTCAGTAGACTCCATAGTTTTTAGAAAAGTTTAAAATAACACAAAAGAATCTAGGTTTTTCACAGAAAAATATAGGCCATTATTCAATTGAAAACTTCTCTCCAACATCTGCTCAAGACTGCCACAAGCTGTACTGGGGAAGAATGTCATAGTTCAATTCCCTTTTTTTCTCTTGATGTATTTCTTACCTCATGCTCTGTCACTTCTTATCTTACATTTCTCTTCTCAACAGTGTCGGGCTAATAGACCTGAAACAAATAGACTACCAGATATTTCTCCAGCATATATGGGTTTATTCAGGATGAACTGAGAAATGCAATTTGGAGTCTGCAACCATGGTGAGCCATGTGCAATCCCCCTGCCCAGCAAGAGAAGGGACGTGCTCTTACAGAGAGGAAAAGGATGTTGGGAGGGCTTAGTAAATAAGGGGTTCTTGGCTTTTCATTGACTGGCTCCCTCCCAGGCAAGAAAAGTGTTAAAGTCTTTCTTCTCTTCTGGCCTCTGCTACTATCACAGGATGTAAGAGCTCCTCCTTCAGGTCTCAGTTTATTTGAGGTTTCTGCTTGTTGCCTGCATGCTAATTCGCTTCAGTCATGTGAGACTCTGTGATCTTATTGAACTATAGCCAGCCAGGCTCCCCACTCTGTGGAATTCTCCAGGAAAGAATACTGGAGTGGGTTTCCAGGCCCTCTTCTAGGGGATCTTCTCGAACCAGGGATCAAACTCAAAACTCTTACATCTCTTGCATTGGCAAGCAGGTTCTTTACTGCTGGTGCCACCATTAAATGTTACCTAGGTGTAAGGGAATAGAGAAGGAGTGAAAAGGTAAAAAAGGCTTTACATGATTGGTTCAGTTGTAACTTAATGTTGGATCTTTGTATTGGTTACGATGGTGGCTTTGTTTTTCTTGTAGGATGCTTTAGCAGTTTCTTCTGATAGCCTCGCCTGCTAGAACTCTAAGTGTTAAAGATAATGCTTTCTGTAGGAATGTAGCTTGCTCCTAGAGCTCATGAAAGCTGATAGCGTCAATTTCCAATTCAGTGTTCAATAACTTCATGGTGGTAACTTGAAATTCACCATAGTGAAGCAAGTCCTACAAATCAGGGTTTTTAAATATATATATATATATATATTTTTTTTTTTTTCTTCCCCTCCTGGAGGGCCTGACAATTGGTAAACATATACTAGCACATTACTCCATATATTGTTTCCTCAGGATTCTTTGGCTGGCCTTTTCTTTGAAAATACTTTGAGGGAGTGATTTTACGTACTATTATTTATACCCTTAAGTTCAAGAACATAGTGTAAACCTTTAGAGTTTGTCTCTTAGAGTCACTTGCTTTAGGGGAGTGGGAAGGGAAATAGAATACAAACATAATGGCAAACTTACCACAAAATTCCTATCAGCATCCAATGTCATTTTCTTAGGCCTTTCTTATAAGAATAGACTTCTGACCTCTCTAGCACCTCCTTAGCATCTTGGTTGAACCTGTGTAAGACTAGTAGGAAAATGACTAATTTAAAAGCCAGACTTTGGAAAATATAATAGCTGTTATTTGTTTTAGTTGTGACTAATACTACTATTTCTGGGGGCAAATAATATCACAGTAATTATTATTATTATTGTTGCATTATTATCACACAAATAGCTCCCAGTAATTCCAGGACTAGTCCAAGGGCTTTCTACACATTATAAATTTTCACTCCATTAATCTTCACAACACTTATTGTCACAGTAATAATAAGGTACTATTATTAACCTCATTTTATAGATAAGAAAACGAGGCACACAGAGACTGAGTTACTTGCCCTAGATCAATCTATATTACACATATGTTAATCAGTCTGTTCAGTCCTCAGAGGAAATAAGAAGGATTAGCAATCTCTGAATTCATACTGCCTCTGTGTGCAGAGTATAGCACACGTAAGATTCATTTGTACCATACAGCAACTTCTGATTTAGATATTATTACTTTGAGTTGGCTCAGGTAGTTGGTGAAGGACAGGGAAGCCTGGAGTGCTGCAGTCCATGGGGTTGCAAAAAGTCGGACACGATTGAGCAAATGAATTGAACTGGATTTTTCCTGCTTTCATATTTGAGTTGAGTATCGACTCCTTCTGGGTCTTCAACCAGGTAGCTTTTTGACTAGAACTAAACCATTGGGCCTCTTAGATCTCCAGCTTTCCAACTCACTCTGCAAATCTTGAGACACACCAGTCTCCATAATTGTGTGAATTAATTCCTTATAAAAATATCTCTTTCAGTTCAGTTCAGTTCTGTTCAGTCACTCAGTCATGTCCAACTCTTTGCGACCCCATGAACCACAGCACACAGGCCTCTGTGTCCATCACCAACTCCTGGAGTTTACCCAAATTCATGTCCATTGAGTTGGTGATGCCATCCAGCCATCTCATCCTCTGTTGTCCCCTTCTCCTCCTGCCCTCAATCTTTCCCAGCATCAGAGTCTTTTCAAATGAGTCAGCTTCTCACATCAGGTGGCCAAAGTATTGGATTTTCAGTTTCAACATCAGTCCTTCCAATGAACACCCGGGACTGATCTCCTTTAGGATGGACTGGTTGGATCTCCTTGCAGTCCAAGGGACTCTCAAGAGTCTTCTTCAACACCACAGTTCAAAAGCATCAATTCTTCTGTGCTCAGCTTTCTTTATAGTCCAACTCTCACATCCATACAGGACTACTGGAAAAACCATATCCTTCACTAGATTGACCTTTGCTGACAAAGTACTGTCTCTGCTTTTTAATATGCTGTCTAGGTCGGTCATAACTTTACTTCCAAGGAGTAAGTGTCTTTTAATTTCATGGCTGCAATCACCATCTGCAGTGATTTTGGAGCCCCCCAAAATAAAGTCTGACACTGTTTCCACTGTTTCCCCATCTATTTGCCATGAAGTGATGGGACTGGATGCCATAATCTTAGTTTTCTGAATGTTGAGCTTTAAGCCAACTTTTTCACTCTCCTCTTTCACTTTCATCAAGAGGCTCTTTAGTTCTTCTCTTTTTGCCATAAGAGTGGTGTCATCTGCATATCTGAGCTTATTGATATTTCTCCCAGCAATTTTGATTCCAGCTTGTGCTTCTTCTAGCCCAGCGTTTCTCATGATGTACACTGCATAGAAGTTAAATAAGCAGGGTGACAATATACAGCCTTGATGTACTCCTTTTCCTATTTGGAACCAGTCTGTCGTTCCATGTCCAGTTCTAACTGTTGCTTCCTGGATAGATATAACCATTTATATCTATCTGTAGCTACATCCATATCTATAACTGGGCTTTCCTGGTGGCTCAGATGGTAAAGAATATACCTGTATTTCAGGAGAGTTGAGTTCAATCCCTGGGTTGGGAAAATCCCCCAGAGAAGGGAATAGCTACCTACTGTAGTATTTTTACCTGGAAAAGTCCATGGACGGAGGAGCCTGGGTGGCTACTGTCCATGGGGTCACAAAGAGCACAGCACAGAACATCTGTATCTATAACTATATATAGATAGATATCTATCCTATTGATTCTGTTTCTCTAAAGAACCCTGATTAATACAGATTTCAATGTAGTTCTAGCATAATTTTGTTTAAATCAATATCCAGTATTTGCAATATTATGACTATGTAACTATTATTTCCTCCTGTCAGTGTAGTTTGTAATTTCCTTGGTTCTATCTTGCCACAGTAAAAATTTGAAGTGATGGACAGACCAATGTTACAGCTCAGTTTTATGACAAGCAAAGGAAAATACACCCTCAAGATATGAGGGCAGGCAGACCCAAAAGACACAAAGAGAAGAGAAGCCCCGAGCTCAATTTTGGCTCCTCTTTGTATGTGTTTTTTCTCCTCCCCCTAGCCTGCCTTATGTAAATTGGACAGTCAGGAGGGCTGATGTTTTTCCCTGAGGGTCTCACACTGGCCCTTGGACCTCCCTTTATTCTATTTTCACAGGCTTTTCTTTTCTTTCTCTTTTAGCCACCACCATTATGGACTCTTTTTTCCTATTCTAACTACCTAACATTCCCTCTAAGAGAAGGGAGGCCCAATTCTTTGGGAACAGGGACATAGAGGTCTCTCTGGCTACCTCCTGCTAACCAGGGACAGCGAGGGGCATTGGGCCCCCCCTTCTTAGTCCCAAGCCTCAGACTCTTTATAGTCTTGTCCATCTAAGGATGAGCTATATTTTCCATGGTCAGGTGTAGTTTTATATATCCTTGTTGAACTGGCACTGCATGTTGTAGCTTGTTAACCTGGGCAGAAACAAAATGGTTTAGATAATTGATAATACATGGAACAATCATAAGCAGCATCAATACAGCTATGACAGGGATTAATAGAGGCATTAGCCAACTCCAAATTTCCCTCGCCAGGAGAAGGATCCCCCCCTAAAAGAGACTGTAGCCACCTGAGAATTTTCCAGCTCATTTTTTGAGATCCTATAGGATCTGAAGGTTTTTCTTGAGGACTGTGAGGTTTTTATAACTTGGTTGGCAGTATTTATCCAGAAATAACATGTCTCGTTCAAGATGGCTCAAGTCCCTCTTTGTTTAGGGATCAGGAAATCTATCTCCTGTCTATTTTGTGTTGCCTCTGCCAAGCTGTGTCGGCTCTTTAGAGATATCCTGAGAAATCTTGTCCCCCAAAACTTAATTTCAGGGATACTTATTAGAATGGCACTCGTCTGCAGTCCTGAATAGGTATCTGAGATCTCCCAGGGGCTCATAGGTGTATTGAGTTTCCTCTTCTGTTTTCTTCTATGGCTTGACTCATGAGTAGTAAATCCAAGAGTTGTGTCCTGGTACCTTAATTGCTCTGGGGGTAGGAAGTATTATAGGGTAGGGACCCTTCCATGTGGGCTGGAGTTGAGCCTTTGGGGACCCATCTTTCCAAACTTTAATTAGGACTTGAGTTCCTGGAGCATATAATGGTGGCTCTTTAGAACCTTTTGGGTCCTGGTTCATATCCCACAAGTATATATCCTGTTGGAATTGCCCAATGGCCATAGTGTAAGAGAAGGCAGTGGCACCCCACTCCAGTACTCTTGCCTGGAAAATCCCATGGATGGAGGAGCCTGGTGGGCTGCAGTCCATGTGGTCACGAAGAGTTGGACACAACTGAGTGACTTCACTTTCACTTTTCACTGTCATGCATTGGAGAAGGAAATAGCAACCTACTCCAGTGTTATTGCCTGGAGAATCCCAGGATGGGGGATCCTGGTGGGCTGCCATCTATGGGGTCACACAGAGTCTAAGACCAGTGGGTCTGAGCCTCTGGATCTAGAAAGAGATCATTGACATAAACAAAAGGTCTCCCATATAGCATCTCATAAGGACTGAGACCAACCTGTTCCTTAAGGGTGATACAAGTGCAGAATGTATCTATCATGACTAATAGGTATTTATACCCTTGAGAAACTGGCATCTGGGTGAAGTCCATCTGCCAGTCCTCTTCTGGGTAGGTTCCACGTCATTGGACAGGCTGGGCAAGCTGGGATCTTCGAGCTCCTTGGGGTTGTTTAATTGGCAAGTGGGACAAGAGGAGACCACTTGCCTTATCATCAATTGGAAGCCTGTTCCTCTGAAGGACCTTTCTAGTAATCTTTGGAGGGCCTTCTCCCCTAAATGAGTGGTGGCATGTAAGGAGTTAACTAACTTCCACTGGAGGGTCCAAGACAGAAAAAGGAGTCCCTCCTTGTGGAACCACCTCATGTGATCTTGAAAGTCCTCACTCTTAGCTTTAAGAGCCTCACCTTCAGTATATGAAGGAGTTTCTAGCAAATTAGTCTGTGGAACTAATGTGACAAGCCCTATTAGGTCATTGTTCTGTAGCACTGCTCTCTTAGCTGCCTGATTTTCTGCTTGGTTCCCTTGTACCACTTTCATGTCCCCCTTTTGGTGTCCTTTACAATGGGAGACTGAAACCTTAGCAGGCAGATGAACTATTTCCAAGAACCTTAGGATTGGATCACCATAATTGATTGGGGACCCTTGGGTGGTCAAGTGGCCTCTTGTTTTCCAAATAGCAGCATGTGCATGTAGCCCCAGAAAGGCATACTTGGAGTCAGTGTAAATGGCTACTCTTTTTCCTTTTCCCAGCTCTAAAGCTCGAGTTAGGGCTATGAGCTCAGCTAATTGGGCTGAAGTCCCGGTGGCAAAGGTTTAGCCTCTATGGTCCCAAAATTGGAGACTACTGCATATCCAGCTCTTCTTTTTCCATCCAAGGCAAAGCTGGTTCCATCAGTGTACCAGATTTCCTCGGGATTGGTCAGAGGGTCTTCTGACAATCCCTTTTGAGATTTTGTCCAGTGGTCCAAAGTTTCTAGGCAAGTGTGAAAGGGGACAGAGCTCTCCGAGGCAGGCAGGAGGGCAACTGATTAAGAACCTCACAAGGGGATATAGTCAGGCCTGAATTTTCCATCAGCACTCTTGCTATCTGAGGATACTTTGATCAGACATCCATAAATGGCCTCTCCCATTTTGAAGTTGTTTCACTTAGTGGCTGGTAAAAAATAGTTAGTTTACTCAAAAAGAGTAAAGCATTTAAAAAATTAAAGCATTTTCTATCAGGACTGCAATAGCTTCAAGATTTCAAAGGGAAAGATATCTTCCCAATAAGGAAGTAGGACAGTCAGGGACGACCAGAAACTGGTGGGAAAATATTTGTCCATCCCAGCAACAAAGAAGTGCTCGGGTGAATCTTTTTGCAGTTGTTTTTCCTGTACCACTCAAAATGGTTTGAAAGGAGAAGGCTCCAGAATAGGAGGTCAGGACAGAGTAGGTGGCCCCTGTGTCAACCAAGAAATTCTTGGACCTACCTGTCACATCCAGTTGCACCCTTGGCTCCAGCCCCATGATGGCTGTCTGTGACAGGCAGGCTGGCTAGAGTAGGCCATTTCAGTCCTGTTGAACCATCATGAGGGAAGGTTTGGTACTTGACCTTGAGGCTCTTGGGTCCCAAGGGCAGAGTGCCACCCAATGTCCCAATTGGTAGCATTTATAGCAAGCTGTTTTAGGAGACTTGTCATGGTTTGGGCACTCTTTGGCCCAATGTCCCATCTGTCTACAGACTATGTGTTTGCCTCGTGCCTTGTCCTTTAAAGACTCAGGGTTTGCCATAGGGCTTCCCTGGAGGGTGCCCAGGATCTGGACATGCCTCGTCTCTTTCCTTTTCTCCCTTTCCTGGGCCTTGGCCTCCCTCTCCCGTTCTCTGTTATAAAGGGTATTGTGGCTATCTGGACCATCTCATCTATAAGAAGCAGCACGGTCCTGCTGCTCTAGCTGTTGTAACTTTATCCCAATGTCTGTTGCATATTGGGTCAGGAATTTGTCCTTTAAAATCACCTGTCCATAGTAAGAGTCTAAGTCCAGATTGGTAAACTTTTAGACGGGGTTCTCATTGGGGTTCTGAGTTACTGCTGAGACTGGGCACAGTCCCACAACTAATAGGCTTCCTTCTATTTCCACTGGTGGACTTCCTTAGGGGTGAGTCTTTCTGAAGCTTATCCTACCCAGTACTGTTGCAACCTGAGAGCCAGGCAGTCCTGGGTCAGGGTGCAGATCCCCAGGCAGGCTGAAGCATGACAGCCTCCTGGAGATCAAGTTCCTGGGCAGATTGAGGCAGGAAAGCCTCCTAAGAATTGGGTCCCTGGGCAGATCGAGGCATGTTAACCTCCTGGGACCCCTGGACTGGTGGATCCTCAAGCAGGCTGAGGTGTGACAACCTTTTGAGAACCAGATCCCTAGGCAGATCGAGACAGGTCAACCTCCTGGGACTCCTGGACTGAAGTTGGGTGTCCCCAAGGTTTCCAGTATGACCAGTGCTGGAAAGGATTAAGGGGTTGTAATCTTAACTCATTGCTGGTTTGTCCACTGCAGATGGGAACAGATACCATGATGTAAAGCAATCCAAGTCTGTGCCCTGAGACTGGGAACCTGGGCAAATAACTGTAAGCCTTATCCTCTTACTGCTCTTAGGGAATGTAAGTTACTGGTTTCCTTCCCTAGTTTTTTATAAGAGCAGCTTAGAGTGTCTCCAGTGGTAAACATATCATTGTTATAGACCCACTTTAGGTAAAAATAGAAGTAATGACAAATGAGTGAGTTATCTGGTCCTGTTAGGGGCATTAGGAGTATTTTAATAATAAGCAGAGTGGAGTAATGTTACCTACAAGGGGGCAAGGTCCTGGTTGTAGGAGTTAGTAAGTGGCTTAAGAACAAATTGATAAGAGGCAACAGAGTAAATGTTCCATAAAAGAAGAGTGGAGATTTGATCCAGAAGTATGTTTGTAATTTTAGGAGAAGGGTGGCAAGAGTTTGGGCCCAAACAGCCTGCAGGGCTAACTCTCAAAGTGGCAAACAATATCCCTGGAAGCCCAATTGCCCTTGAAGGGATGCCGTCAATAGATGGACTTCTGGCAGGCATTGTGTGCCTGTCACTCCCACTAGCAGGTTCACGGAGAGATGCTATTGTTTCACATGTTGTAGGAAACATGGAAGATGAAGGCCTGAATATCTAGAGGGATTGGATATTATTCAGTATTGCCCTCCCAAGGGCAAGCTATTTTCTGGTTGTTCCTCCCGAAGTTTGTAGAGGCAACATTGTGGGACTGGACAGGGCTCAGGAAAAGAGCATGAGGCAGGAGGGAAGGCAGCAGGGCACAACTTTTGAAAGAATGACATAGCCCAAGGGCATAACATAAAGCGATTAAAATCAAATGGGTCCAAGAAAACAAGTCAAATCTGCAAACTAAATGATACACCCAGAGGTGCCAGAAAGGTTCCAAATCACCGTCAAAAGACCCAGGAGTGAGTGGTTCCCCAACTGTTAGAATGATCTTCCCACTCATTAGAATATGAAATCACAGCGCTTGGGAAAACTAACCACACTACATTCCATGGCCGCTGCACTTGCCCTCTGCAATGGCCCACACTCTTGGAGTGTGCTTCTCTCTAAATATGAACAAGTCCACCTCTTACCTATCGCTGTGTCTCTCACTGAATTCTTTTTTGTAATGAGACATCAAGAGCCTGAGCTTTATTAGGTCTTAAAACCAGGCACTGTAGGTTTTTGCCAGGCTCAAGTCTCAGGCAAATACAACTGAGTGACAAAGCACAGCACAGAATCCCTGCCACATGGGTTTGAGTCCCAATCTTAGGTAAACAGTTTCAAGCACAACTTTTAGAAATGGAAAGATAATGACCTGCCCAATACTTTGTAAGCAGTGGTATAGATGGAGAGAGAAACTAAAGGATGGAATAAAAAAGCAGTGGGAAAAATGTGACAAGGAATCCCCTTCATAACTTGCTGGAAAAACTGCTAAATACCTGACCTGTTCTCACAGTTTTCATTGGCCTGATCCTTGGCACAAAGAAGATTAAGGACAGAAGAACCCCCACCTGCTTGGGCAACAGCTACTAGGGCACTGTTCACAGGGGGTTCAAGGAAATAAGAAACGAGATATTGTAAAGGAATTAAGATTTTGTTAGCCATATGTCTTTACAGCATAGGAGTGAGGACTTCCTATCCCAACCAGAGTTTCCTGGAAGATGAGACTGAGTCGTGTGAGCTTTCTGTCGAGTTTGTTTTTGCTGTCCTGGTTTCCAGCACACTGGGCTTCTTGTCACTTCCACTGTGCTGGGGTTTCTTCATGTTCAGTTTCCACTGTGGGAGCTTTCACCAACTTGGGCTTCTGCTGTGCTCAGCATCTGCCTCACGGGAACCAAGATGAGGTTGTTTCAGCCAGGTTCAGTTCAGTTCAATTCAGTTGCTCAGTCGTATCTGACTCTTTGCAACTCCATGAACCACAGTACGCCAGGCCTCCTTGTCCATCACCAACTCCCAGAGCCTACCCAAACCCATGTCCATTGAGTCAGTGATGCCATCCAGCCTTCTCATCCTCTTTTATCCCCTTCTCGTCTTGCCCTCAATCTATCCCAGCATCAGGGTCTTTTCAAATGAGTCAGCTCCTGGCATCAGGTGGACAAAGTATTGGAGTTTCAGCTTCAACATCAGTCCTTCCAATGAACACCCAGGACTGATCTCCTTTAGGATGGACTTGTTGGCTCCCCTTGCAGTTAAAGGGATTCTCAAGAATCTTCTCCAATCACAGCTCAAAAGCATCAATTCTTCTGTGCTCAGCTTTCTTTATAGTCCAACACTCACATCCATACATGACCACTGGAAAAACCATAGCCTTGACTAGACGGACCTTTGTTGACAAAGTAATGTCTCTGCTTTTTAATATGCTATCTAGGTTGGCCATAACCTTCCTTCCAAGGAGTAGGCATCTTTTAATTTCATGGCTGCAATCACCATCTGCAGTGATTTTTGGAGCCCAGAAAAATAAAGTCTAACACTGTTTCCATTGTTTCCCCATCTATTTGCCAAGAAGTGATGGGACCAGATGCCATGATCTTAGTTTTCTCAATGTTGAGCTTTAAGCCAGCTTCTTCACTCTCCTGTTTCACTTTCATCAAGAGGCTTTTTAGTTCTTCTTCACTTTCTGCCATTAGGGTGGTTCTCTCTGCATATCTGAGGTTACTGATATTTCTCCCAGTAATCTTAATTCCAGCTTGTGCTTCCTCCAGCACAGCATTCATTTCTCATGATGTACTCTGCATATAAGTTATATAAGCAGGGTGACAATACACAGCCTTGACGTACTGTTTTTCCTATTTGGAACCAGTCTTGCTGTTCCAAGTCCAGTTCTAACTGTTGCTTCCTGACCTGTATACAGGTTTCTCAGGAGGCAGGTCAGCCAAGTTAAATCTGGGAAATGGCACAATGTATGTCGGGGGAGTTTGCAGTTTCCTCAGTTCTGTCTTGTTACAGCAAAAATTTGAAACTATGGGTGGACCAGTGTCACAGCTCTGTGTTACAGCTCAGTTTTATTTAACAAGATAATACATCCTCGAGGTGTGAGGGCTGGCTACCCAAAAAAGGCAAAGAGAAGAGAAGCCTTTAGCTCAATTTTGACTCCTCTTTTATATGCTTCTTCTCCTCCCCCTGAGCCTGCTCTATGTAAACTGGATAGCCAGGAGGGCTGTTTGTTTTCCCTAAATTTCTCATTCCAGTCCTGGGACCTTCCTTTGTTCTATTTTCATGGGCTTTTCCCTGCTTGTCTTTTAGCCACCACCATTATGGACTCCTTTTTCCTATTCTAACTACCTAACACTGCGAAACACCAGACTGCTAGAATAGAATTCAGTGGAAAGATGGGATATTGTGTACTATGTTTTCCCTCCTATTTTTAGTTTAACTTACAAGATTCTTCTCCTGGAACACCACATTGTTCTTAAATGAAACATGCAGATGAGAAACAACACAGACTGAAAACACTCCCATATACCTTTTAAACTCACCATGAATTTATGCATTCATTCAACAAACAGTTATTGAGAACTTAACCTATGTTAGACACTGTGCTAGTGTTGTGAGAGATACAAAGATATCCTTTAAAAGGTGAACCTAAAACCCTTTTAGGAAATGACACTGCATGAATGCCAGCTCAATAATAAAATGCCCTTTCACATTGTTTGATGGCAAAAACCAATATACTGTAAAAATTAAAAAAAAAAAAGCCCCCTTTCATAGATACTGATGTCTTTTTTTTTCTTTTTAGTGAGAAAAGCACACTACACCAGAAAAAAAAAAAATTTTAATCTTCTTTTTTGAGAAAAAAATCTATATGCATCATTAAAATATGATTATTACAATTCCTGAATGAACAGATCTCTAGAATTAAAAACTCAGGTAGAGTTTCAACTCTTAAGTTATGTCAAGGATGGATAAACAGATGTTAAGCAGGTAGACAGACAGACACATATTTAAATCTTCTTTTGGAACTGTGGGAATTTTATTGAGATTCAAATGATAAGTAGTTTATAGATGTGCTGATGTTTCTTTTTAAAAAATACTCAGTATCAAACCATGACTATCTTTAAATTAACAATTATCTGCAGAGTCCATAGGTAATTATTGCAGTTTAATGGCAAGCTGTTCTACTAGTTCTTAAAATGTCAATTGTTTTAAGAAATGGAAAGTCACAGACATTGTTATGCTAATTATCTAATGCTTCTGCAAGAAGTTGTCCTGAGGTTGTTAGTTTGGAATAACAGAGCAATGTTAAAGGAATATCAAAATAATGAACAACAACAACAAAAATTCCCAAACATTTAGATATTGGTAAAATTTTTGTAGAAGAATGAGCAATTTAAATTCTAAGTAATCAAGAGTAGCTCCTGAAGAGCTAGTAAATAGAAGTAAAAAAAAAAGAACACTGAATTTCTTTTTACAATATGTTCTTATTTAATTTTGGCTGTGCTGGGTCTTCATTGCTGCATGAGATTTTGTCTAGTTGTAGCAAGTGGGGGCAAGTCTCTAGTTGCGGTGTGAGGGCTTTTCATTGCCGTGACTTCTCTTATTGCAGAGCACAGGTTCTAGGGTACTTGGGCTTCAGTAGTTGCAGCTCCTGGGATCTCAAGCACATCTCAGCAGTTGTGGCACATGGGTTGTGTTGCTCCGTGGAATGTGAGATTCTCATGGATCAGGGATTGAACTTGTGTATCTTGAACTGATAGGCAGATTCTTTATCTCTGAGTTACCAGGGAAGCTCGAACACTGACTTTTTTTTGTTTTAAGGAAGACTTTTATATTATTCTCTCTGTTGCCCTAAGTCACTCATTGCCTGGAATAGCTACCTCTGTGGCCTCTATTTCCAAAGGCCCCTTCCTGCCTCCAATAAGAGGTGATCCAAAGGAAATATTTAGATTTGCCTGGGTCACAATAAACGTTCAAAGAGCAGTTTCAGGGAAATGGTGGGAGTCGATGAGGAAAGAACACATAGAATATAGTTACTTGTTTTGTGCTGTTCAATATGGACTAAAAAGGGAGAAATCTGAATATTCTTAGACACAATGATATTAATCTAAGAGTTGTGTTTACTTATTTTAAGAAAATGGAAAACTGATGTGTGGAAAGCAACTAAAAAATCAATGGTATGGGAGAGAGTGAAAACATTTGAAAGAAAGGGAGGATTACCAATTGCTGGGCAAAAGATGGGAAATCATTAAGAAAAAAAACAGATGAGGTACTGAAGAATTTATTTACAGGGCAAAAATGGAGAAACAGACATAAAGAATGGACTTATGGACATGAGGAGAGGGTGAAATGTATGGAAAGAGTAACATGGAAACTTACATTACCGTATGTAAAATAGATAGCCAACTTGAATTTGTTGTATGGCTCAGGAAACTCAAACAGGGGGCTCTGTAGCAACCTAGAGGCGTGGGATGGGGAAGGAGATGGGAGGGAGTTTCAAAAGAGAAGGGATATATATATATATATATATATATATATATATATATATATATATATATATTTATGGCTGATTCATGCTGAGGTTTGACAGGAAACAGCAAAATTTTGTAAAGCAATTACACTTCAATAAAAAAAATTAATAAAAAAAAACAGGTGAGAAGCTCAGCTGAGTTAGGGACTGAAAGCATGAAACACAGAGGTACGATAACATGAGAATAAATGTAGATAGGCATGGAGAAAACTGGTTAAGGATGTGGGCCTGGGAGACGGAGAGTCTGAGTCTGAAGCTGACCTCTGCCAGTTTTTGACCATATTGCCTCAGGACAATAGGGTTTTACTTCTCTGTGCCTTCATTTCCTTATATAGAAAATAGGGGTGGTATTAGTATCTTTATCATAACACTATTGCTGAAATCAAGATTGCCAGGAGAAATATCAATAACCTCAGACATGCAGATGACACCACTGTTATGGAAGAAAGCAAAGAAGAACTGAAGAACCTCTTGATGAAAGTGAAAGAGAAGAATGAAAAAGTTGGCTTAAAACTCAACATTCAGAAAACTGAGATCATGGCATCTGGTCCCATCACTTCATGGCAAATAGATGGGGAAACAGTGGAAACAGTGGCTGAATTTATTTTTCTGGGATCCAAAATCACTGCAGATGGTGACTGCAGCCATGAAATTAAAAGACGCTTACTCCTTGGAGGGAAGGTTATGACCAGTCTAGATAGCATGTTGAAAAGCAGAGACATTACTTTGCCAACAAAAGTCCATCTAGTCAAAGCTATGGTTTTTCCATTAGTCATGTATGGATGCGAGAGTTGGACTATAAAAAATGCTGAGTGCCAAAGAATTGATGCTTTTGAACTGTGGTGTTGGAGAAGACTCTTGAGAGTCCCTTGGACTGCAAGGCGATCCAACCAGTCCATCCTAAAGGAGGTCAGTCCTGGGTGTTCATTGGAAGGACTGATGCTGAAGCTGAAACTCCAATACTTTGGCTGCCTGATGTGAAGAACTGACTCATTGAAAAAGACCCTGTTGCTTGGAAAGATTGAAGGCAGGAGGAGAAGGGGACGGCAGAGGATGAGATGTTTCTATGGCATCACCAGTGCGATGGACATGAGTTTGAGTAGGCTCCAGTAGTTGATGATGGACAGGGAAGCCTGGCATGCTGCAGTCCATGGGATCACAAAGAGTCAGACATAGCTGAATGACTGAACTGAGCTGATCGTGACCATTATCTTCATTAACACACAGAAAGCACTCAAAATAGTGCCTCATAAATGAGAAACACTAAAGGTTAGCTCTAATTATTTGGCAAATCATCTGCTGCACTGGAGGATAACTGAAATTCTTAGGGAAAAGTCTGCAGTAACTCAGCAGTGTTATCCACACACTGCAAATCATATTAATATGATAACACTAAAAATATCATTGAGTAACAAACAGTGCTTGCCCTTCTAGTGCTTTATGTTTACTTATTAACTCCTCACAGCAAACCTGAGTGGTAGGTACTCGAAGTATCCCCTTTTGCAAATGAGGAAATATACAGATAAATAGTAAAATGGGCTTCAGGTATCAAATGAGCTATAGAAATTGTTTCTGGACTGCTCTGAAACCCAATGAACTCTACACTCAATATGTTCTGATGTGTTCCAAATCTCATTCCTATTGAAATGTAACAGGACCCTGTGGTCCTTGTCCCCACGTCCTCTGCTTGCCTTTTGTTTGTAGAAAAGCTTTAAGCCAAAGAATAAGCTTAATCAGAGAAGTGAGAACATGCAAACAAAAAAGAAAACAATCGAAGGAGACCAAATAGTAACAACTTAGTCAATAGGCAAATTGAAGGACCTTTAGTTGCTCCTCAAGGACTACAGATGATACTCTGAGCCACATTCTGTGAATTGTCTTGTGCACACTTGCACTAAGCCACTTCAGTAGTATCTGACTCTTTGTGACCCCTATGGACTGTAGCCTGCCTGGCTCCTCTGCCTATGGGATTCTCCAGGCAAGAATCCTGGAGTGGGTTGCCATGCCCTATACCAGGGGATCTTCCTGACCCAGGGATTGAACACGCATCTCTTATGTCTCCTGCATTGTCAGGAGGGTTGTTTACAAGTGCCACCTGGGAAGCCTGAACTCCCACCAGATAAAATAAGTTAATTACAATATCACCAGACTGCAGCTATCATATAAGCTGCCACAATCCCAAAAACTGGCCTTAGAGAAATGAAAATAAACCTAATCTGGAACTGACAATTGTTGTCATTGATCAGTTGCTCAGTCATTTCTGACTCTTTGGGACCTCGTGGATGGCAGCACGCCAGGGACCTGAAGATTAACTGTACCTAAAACAAACAAGATGATACTGGTCAGACGACCAATGACCAATTTTGGGATGACTGTCAGAGCTGATGGTGCTTTTTCGGCATGTACCATTCTCTCTCTATCTATAAAAATTCTTACACCCTGATTGTTGATGGGTGTGGGGGGGTGGAAGTCTGCTTTTGGACAGGCATCTGCCCCCTCTCCAACCCCCTACCATTGCCAGCATCCAAAATAAAGCAAACTTTTCTTTCTACCAGCCTGGGTTTTTATTGGTTTTTGAGAAGCAAGCAACTGGACCTGGGTTTGGTAACAATATATCAAAATATTCTGTTAAAGTTGTGAGCAAATTAGAGCATTCACCACACACTACAGCAGTGATAAATTTATTAGTAAGTTTGTATAATTGATATAGATTAATGATGAGATGAGAGGAAAAAACAAACAGGATCAACAGATCAGAAAGGAAAAGGAGACTCCAAGTAGGAGCTTGACTGTGTGTGCAGAGGAGTCATACAGTGTTAAGATATTCTCAGTGGTGAGGGCACGATGCGTCCCTCTCTTCCTCATGACAGAACTCTGTGTCCACGTTGCATTCTTCTGAAGGTGTGCAAATTATGCTGCAACAACATTATCAAAGGCACTTGTTTTCTTCTCAAGGAAGAGTAACAGGCCCATACCACCTGCCCCGTTAACCTTTCCTTTTTTTTTTTCTATTAAAGTTTGTACTTCCTATTCACTTTTCCTTTCTTTATTGCTCATAAACATTCAATCTCTGTAGGCTTTGCTGAAATATGCAAGTTTTCCCAGAGTTACAATCCCAGTTGGCGTCTCACTCACTTTTTCCCCTCCTTATCTATGATATGCAAGTAACCATCTGCTGCTTAAAACTGCATTGTTGCCAGCATAAACTGTTAGAGGTATGCTAGAAAGATGCAAATCTGTTACTACACTACAGAGGAGAAAACCTGTTTCAAAGAATCCTAAAGGTGGCTTTATATCAAATGCTTGACTCATTTTCATTTGAGGAATTTTAAAAGAACCAGGATTGGAAAACACTGATAATAAGACCTATAGGTGTCCAGTCTAGAGATCTGTACCTCATTGGAAAATGTGTTATTATTGTTGGTATGAAGCTCTGGAGTTGTACAATAGAAGGAACTCTGTAAGTTTCATTTTGTTATTTTTGTGTATTCATAATTTTAATCAAAGCAGTTCTCCCTGATTGTTTTATGTAACATCCTATTGCTAGGACCATTGCTATTTACACAAAGCAGCTTCTACTTCTGTTCTCTGTTAATAACTAGAAACAACCAGTAGAATTAATAAATGGTTTAAATTGGTAATGTTTAAAAGGAGGATGCTCTTCAAATATGCCATTCATCAAATATAAGAGGATGCCTTTCTTAGGAACTTGGAACATTTTAGATCATGCTTCTGTCAGTGAAACTGCAGGGTACATGTTACTTGAGGTTAGGAGTATAAAAGTAATCATTTCAGTTTATTATTGACAACATTATTTGAAATTTAGGATTCAAATTACTTGTTACCAAAGATTTGATGGGTGATTTCCATTTTTTAAAATATATCTGAGAGAAAGATATCCTTTTAAAAAATATATTTATTTGGTTGCACAGGGGTCTTTGGTTGTCAGGATCTAGTTCCCTTACCAGGATGAACCCAGGCCCCCTGCCATGGAGCCTGGAGTCTTAGCCACTGGACCACCAGAGAAGTCCCAAAAGCTATCCATCTGAAAAGCAGAAAGGAAAGGAGTGGCCCTCTATCTTCCACCTTATAAATGCCTTGATAAACTCAGTCTTTGACAAAGTAAGTGATATCTTCCTAAAGCAGCATCCCAGTACCCAGAGACAATTACCGAATCTCTCTCTGTCTCTACAGTAGCCACTGAGAGGTTTTTGATAAGGGTTTTCAAGAAAAGTAATAAAATACTAAAAGGGAAGCCAAAATCATCAGGGAATCTTCTGGAGTCTACATAGAGTCAAGGCACTTGAAAATAGAAGTGAAAAAAAGAGTTAGATCACAGAAAACACTAGATGTCTAGAAGCCATCTACTATCTAAGTATGCTGTCTTAGAGGCTGGGACAGTCATGAAGATAAAGGTGATTAAAAAGAATATGTGCATTGAGATTCTCTGCATGTTTGAATCTGTGTGATTTAGAGACTTAGAGCGTGACTGTCTGGGCAAAGCCGAGGTCACCAGTGCACACAAGAATGTCCTCACTGCTCCAGATGCCCTGGGTCTGTTTTAGGGTGGCTGTACCTCCCATCTCCTCTGACAACAGGAAATTGAGGTGCACAGGATTTGCCCAACTGTGTAATTTTCCTGAAAGTGTACCAAGATTTATCCAGCTATGCTACCCTTAGAGAGTATAAAACTATAATTCTAGAGCAGAAGGAAATAAAAATATCATTCTGAGGTTCTCCACTTATCACTTTGAAGAGATGTGGCACATAGCAAGTGCTCACAATTTTTGTTGAATAATTAATGAAATGGACCAAATGGTGTAAAAAGCTGTTACAAAGGAGTGATGGCAATGAGGACCTGATTATAGTGAGTCCGAGGAAGAATAAAAGGAATAGTAGGGGAGAGAGAAGGGGTGGAAACAGTGCTGAGGAGTTTCACTGTTAAAGGGATAAGGAAAAGGAATAGAGGAGAAAGGTAGGGTGACTTGAGTTTTTATGAAAACAAGTAATTTTTCAGGTAGATGTAATATGGCATGTATTTGTTTCAATAGGAATGATTTATTAGAGGGATGTATTGGGTTGGACAAAAAGTTTGCCCCAGGTTTTCAGTACGATGCTAAGGAAAAATCCGAATGAACTTTTGGATCAACCTAACAAGACTGATTGTGGAAGAGACAGAGGGAGAAAGTACCAGAGCAGTGCCCTTCAGGGTATAAGACGCGCTTGCCATGAATAGAGAGGCTGGCTTTAGATAAGCGCACTGGCTCTTCCTTGGTCTGTCGGTTATAGGGAACTAGAGAATCTATGGAAGCAGATGGATACAGGCTAGCAGATGCTGGAGCATAAAATAGTTCTCTTCTGACTTCTCCACAATTCAAATGGAAAAGGAACTGATATCACCAGCATAGAGTAAGTGGCAAGAAGTATTTCAGGCTTAAGGAGAAAAAGGTATGAAATAGTATATAAGGGTGACAGACTGAATAAACCACAGAAATTGCCAGGCAGCCCTAACAAATTATGGCATTTTCCCTTAAAGTGTACTTTCTTAACTCCTCTGCTTTCTAGATTTATACAGAATACAAAGAAAAAATTTTACTCTCTTAAAAAAATTGGGAGGGGAACACATGTATACCCATGGTGGATTCATGTCAATGCATGGCAAAACCAACACAATAATGTAAAGAAAATAAATTAAAAAGAAATTTAAAAATTTTTTAAAAATTGTACTTTTCCCAGTAGTGTTTAAAAGTTGAAAGTTCTTGAAAAACAATCATATTAATATTTTATAAATATAATTGAATTTGTACAGATAGTTAAACTTAATGCTACAGTTCCTACCAAAGACTGGCTTTATATCCTGACTTCACATTATACAAATTAGTGAAATAGTTTGCACATTGCAATTCAATTCAACTGCATCACCTTTTATTAACAGCAGGCTAATCAACCAAGTATTTTTTTGGACACTTAGAATCTTTTGATTTTAATATCTTTTGTGAATATGAAAAGTATTAATGTTATATTTCAAAAAAATCACAATAAGAAAAATAAAACCTGGAAACAGTGTTTTTACTGTACATACATAAAATAGTACATAAAATGGTTGTCTCAGGCTTCTAGAAGTAAATGAACTAAATACCCTGAAGATATTTTCTTCAAGGTCTTATTGATCTGCTCTTCCTGTTGCCTGAAATACCTGAAGAAGAAGGGAAAAAAGTACAGAATATGGCCAAAGAATCCTTTACATAGGTGAATATGTCTAGTGAATTACTATATGTATTGTTACATAAAATATCAACTATAAAAATGCTCGAATCTTCTTAAAATTATTTTATGAAAATTTGAGGAACTAGACGAAGATAAATATGGAACAAATTTCAGAGATAAAGAAACTAACAATTAAAAAAGAACACATTTCAGCCCCCTGACTCTTGGCTTAATTTACTTATCTTGCTTTAGACTGAAATTGCCTCCCACAGATTCTGGCTCTAAGAACTATAATTCTTTTGGAGATTCCGTATGGTAGGAACCTTAACAGAGAAGGTAATTATTATTTTCAGTAGTGTGTGGAATGCACACAGGGTTTATAATAAGCGTTCATATATTCAAGGTCATTACCATCATTAGTTATGTATGACACACTCTTTCAGGAATGTTAATACCTTATTTGAGGAAACTGAGGCATAAACTTGTTCAGACAGTGAGTGGCAAAGAAAAGAAGTAACAGGTTAGTCTTGCAATCTTGATCCCAGAGAAAAAATAATTTATGGGAGTTATTTTATCACTTCTAATCTTTTATCTTCTATCTATGCTTTTTCCTACAGCATTGAGATATTTTAGAAAACATTCTTAGTCTTGAGACACATCCTGAGATGGTCCCATGAATACCTCTGAGAACTCCAGCCTCCGTACAGTTTGACATAGGTCAGTCAGAAAAATGATCAGCTAATAGGTCTGAGCATGCTATGAATCAGAGCATATCTGGTGAACAGTTTCAGAAAGAGATTGAATGTCCGCATACTTTTGTGTCATCATGCCCCACCAGTTATTAAATTTTCTCAATGGCAGAAATGGCAAGGAATTTCTAGCCAGGAATCTTTCAATGATTATCTTCTTATATTACTAGGAGACAAAGACATGTTCTCCCTCTTGGAGAAGAGTGGGAATCAGAGGGCAACTGGGAAACTCAGCTAAGAAAACTCTAAAAGGCAAGTTCAAAGCAGGTTCCTCTTGCATATTGCAAAGGAGAAGGTCATAAAGCTAAGAGGAATATCAGATGGCATAACGTCCTGATTGTACACGAAGCAGAATAAAACAAACACACAAGCAGTGGGGAATATATATGAAAGTGAAAGTGTTAGTTGCCCAGTCATGTCTGTCTCTTTGAGACCCCATGGTCTGTCCATGGAATTCCCCAGGCAAGAATACTGGAGTGTTTTGCCATTCCCTTCTCAGGGGATCTTCCCCATCCAGGGATCAAACACAGTTCTCTTACACTGCAGGCACATTCTTTACCATCTGAGCTACCAGGGAAAAACCTGAAGAATATGTATATATTCGCTTAAGTACTAGAGTGAGGAGGTATGCTAGATGAGGACATTCTCTGTTGGGATACTTTATTTGATCAGGCTGATAATTTATTATGTGGGGAAATATAAAGGTAAGCATTTATAATTTAGTTCAATCAAATGACTTTGACATGTGTAATGGAGTGTGGTTTATAAGATACATTTTTTCAGGCACTTCAACCTGACATATGATTATTTTTAATAACTTAATTATTTAATTCCAAAGCAAATATGCCTGCCTGGTCTCATTATAAGTTCAAAATATTTATTTATTTGAAATTTATTCTCTCAGAGCTTTCAGTTTATAAGAGAATAATCAGAAGCAGAAAACATGGATTATTATCTCTGTTATAGGCTGAACTATCTCCTTCCAAAATTCATATGTTGAAGCTCTAATTCCCAAGACCTCAGAATATGACTGTATCTGGAGATAAGGCCTTTAAGGAGGTAATTAAGCTAAAATGGGGTTCTTAGGATGGGCCCTAGTGTAATGTGACTGGAGTGTTTCTAAGTAGAGATTAGAATACAGCACAGACAGAAGGATGACTGTACAAGAAAACAGTGAGAAGCTGTCCATCCACACACCAAGGAGAGAGGCCTTGGGAGAAACCAAACATGCTGACATTTCCATCTTGGAATTCTAGCTCCCAGATCTGTGAAAAATACATTTTAACAGTCTGTGGTATTTTGTTATAGAGCCCTAGAAAATAATATTATCTTCAGTGTACATTTAACCCAGTGATCTCACTACTGGGCATTCACCCTGAGAAAAACAAATTCAAAAAGATACATGCACCCCAATGTTCATTGCAGCACTGTTTACAATAGCCAACACACAGAAGCAACCTGAATGTCTATCAACAGATGAATGGATAAAGAAGTTGTGGTACATATATACAATGAATATTACACAGCCATAAAAAATGAACAAATTTGAGTCAACTGAACTAGGTGGATGAACCTACACCTATTATACAGAGTGAAGTAAGTCAGAGAAAAACAAATATTGTATATCAAAGAATATATATCGAATCTATAAAACATGATACTGATGAACCTATTTTCAGAACAGACACACATAGAGAATGGACTTGTGGACACAGCAAGGGTAGGAGAGGGCAGGACAAATTGAGACAGTAACATTGACACATATACATTACCATGTGCAAAACAGATAGATGGTGGGAAATTGTTGTATAACACAGGGATTTGCTCTGTGATGACCTTGAGGAGTGGGATGGGGGGTGTGGGAGGGAGGCTCAACAAGAGGAGATATATGCATACTTATGGCCGATTCACTTTGTTGTTCTGCAGAAATCAACACAACAGTGTGAAGCAATTACCCTCTAAATAAAAAGAAGTTAAAAAATAAATTGATCCTTAAGTGTTCAGTTGCTAAGTTGTGTCCAACTCTTTGCGACCTCATGGACTGCAGCACACCATGCTTCCCTGTCCTTCACTGTCTCACAGAGTTTGCTTAAACTCATGTCCAGTTGAGTTGGTGATGCTATCTAACTAACCATCTCATCCTCTGCCATCCTCTTCTTGTTTTGCCTTCAATCTTTCCCAGCATCAGAGTCTTTACCCATGAGTCAGCTTTTTGCATCAGGTAGCCAAAGTATCAGAGCTTTAGTTTCAGCATCAGTACTTCCAATAAATATTCTTACCTTAGGGTGGACTGGTTTGACCCCCGTGCAGTCCAAGGGACTCTCAACAGTCTTCTCCAGCACCACAGTTCAAAAGCATCAGTTCTTAGGCTTTTTTATGGTCCTTCTTTATGATCAGACTCTCAGATCTATACATGACTACCTTCTTTATGGTCAGCCTTCTTCATGGTTCAGCTCTCACATCCATACATGACTACTGGAAAAACCATAGCTTTGACTAGACAGACCTTTGTTAACAAAGTGATGTTTTTGGTTTTTAATATGCTGTTAGGTCTGTTACAGCTTTCCTTCCAAGGAGTAATCATCTTTAAATTTCATGGCTGCAGTCACCCTCTGCAGTGATTTTGGGGCCCAAGACAATAAATTCTATCACTTCTTTCACCTTTTTCTCTTCTATTTGCCATGAACTGATGGGACTGGATGCCATTTTTGGCATTGCTTTTTGAGTATTGAGTTTTAAGCCAACTTTTTCACTCTCCTCTTTCACGCTCATCAAAAGGCTCTTTTGTTCCTCTTCAGTTTCTGCCTTGCTAAATAACTAAGCCTTTAGGGAAAAATACAGAGTCTGAGGAGAAGTAAGGAAAATAATATCACTATTAAGGGGAATTTCATTCTCTTGAGAGTAGGAAGGAAAGGTTGAAAAGATAAAACCTTCACAGAAGAAGTGGCATTTGGGCCTTGAGGAGAATCTTTTATTTTCTCAAGGCAAAACTGCCAACTGCTGTCATGTAGGCATTACTTTATATTGAGACCAGTGTATTAAAATCTAAACCTTCTTAGACACAAGTCCTCTTGTTCTAGGCAAAAGGAGATTCACGTCATGGGACTCATCTCAAAATCCAGTAGCAACCATTGGTTGAAACCTACTGGAGAATAAACAAATCCCCAAAGATAATCTAAACCTTTGACAGAACTATCTACTTGGGCTAAATGTTTACAACTCGTAAATGATAAGTTGCTACATGACACATTAATCATTGAAATTTTGTTGATATTGTTTACTTGGTAAGTCAGCCCAATTTTTTTTTGTGACCCCATGGATTGTAGTCTGCCAGATTCCTGTGTCCTTGATATTTCCCAGGCAAGAATACTGGAGTAGGTTGCCATTTCCTTCTCCAGGGTATCTTCCTAACCCACAGACTGAACCCACATCTCTTGCATTGGCATGTGGATTCATTACCACTGAGCAACCAGGGAAGCCCAATCATTGAAAATAATTAAATTTAAAATTAGATTTACCATAAACAATTTTATTTATCTTTGCTAGAACTGAGTGACAGGCAATATTTCTGTTGCAGGTAGGATTCTCTCTGTCACAAGTAATAGAATACCTGTCCCAAATGGCTGAGGCAAAAGAGGGTAATTTCTTGACTCATAGGAGTAAGATCTAGGTTGATGGGGGAAGGATGATACCTCTTCAGGGGCATCTTGAGTTCAATCTGAAATGAAGTTGCAGGATTTCATCTCCTTCCTCTGCTCCCTTGGGGATGCTCTCTTCTCAGGTCTTGAGACAACACTCACAATAATTACATTTTTTAAGGACTCATTTAAGTTTTTTTTTTTTTACATATAGTAAAATGACTTATTAAAGAGTACCATTTGATGAGCTTCAACACATGTACCTATGTCTAATATTTAAAACCATCATCACAGTCAGAATAGCAAAACTGCTTGCCACCCACATTTCACTTCCAATGAACACCCAGGAGTGATCTCCTTTAGGATGGACTTGTTGGATCTCCTTGCAGTCCAAGGGACTTGCAAGAGTCCTCTCAAACACCACAGTTCAAATTTCCCCTTGGCAATTTCATCTCTCATTTCATGGTCCCATTCTGTGACCATAATAGGCAATCATTGATCTGCTTTTTGCCATTATAGAATACTTTGTAATTTCTGGAATTTTATGTAAATGGATAATAGAGTATGCACTCTTATATTGCTTTTTTCACCAAACATAATGAAAGTGACATTCATCCATATTTTGGTTAAATCAATAGTTTCTTTCTTTTCTACCAATGAGAGAATTCCATTGTATGTATATAGTTTACCACATGTTGTTTATTTACCTTTTGATAGACATTTTGTGTTTTTTCCCTAGATTGAGACTATTACAAATAAAGCTATTTTTAAAAACTAGTTTTCCATATTCATTGTATTTTTATTTCTGCAATAGGTACTATAGCTTGGTAGTTTAAAAATGCTATCTCCCTTAAATGGTTTTTGCATACTTTGGGCAAATTTACTTTAAGTCCCTGTCTTGTTCTTATGTGTGTTGAATTTTGTTTTTGTCAGGATGATGTCCTAGGTTCAGAAGAATTCTGATGGTGCTAGGTTAAATACTTACTGGAGTATTTTTTCATTTGACTTTCATTAGGTTAGCTGATTTCTGCTACTCTGCCTCTAATAATGCTTTTGCCTGAAATGAACCTTCATGATATATTCTGTCAGAGTACTTAAAATAATAGAGAGCTGGAATTTCATCAAGTATACAGAGCAGGTGGTATGGTTATTTTTGTACTTTCTTGCTGTTAAATGTGAGGCAAATTCACTTGGAGACTTGAGTTCATTATAATTCATGCCACCTGCAGCAAAGTTGATTATCCAATATCTAACTGTAACTCCTAAAACAATATAATGATTTTGAACAATCAAATTGATTTAGTTTAGTTCATAATACTCAGTTACCTCCTATAAGAAGATGGAGTAGTAATAGTAACAAACAGATAGAGGCTTTGGGAAAATTAAATGAAATATATATATATATATATATATATATATATATAAAATGAAATATATATATACATACACACACACATAAATGTGCTTAGAACAGTGTCTGTCATTTAGTAAGTGTAATGTAGAATGGTGTAGGTATCTATCTATCCTGGAGATAGTGAAGGACAGAGAAGCCTGGCATGCTGCCATCCATGGAACTGCAAAGAATCAGACACAACTGAGAGACTAAACCACAACAATATCTGTTTATCTACCTATCTATGTTTCTGAGAGCTCTTCTAAGGCTGAAGATTTTATAAGTACCAGAAAGTTGACCATGATGTGAGCTTTAAGCTAAAAAGATAAAACTATTTAGGAAATCTAATAAGAAGCTTGTTAAGACTTCGGGCAATATTATTGAATTGTGTGCTCCAAAAAAGCTATGTTGAAGTCTTAACTTCCTGTACCCGTGAATGTGACCTTATTCGAGAAAAGGGTTTTTGCAGATGTTATCAAGATTAATTTATATGGATTAGGACAGGCCTTAATTCAATGACTTTTCTCTCCTTTTAAGAAGAGAGAATGTGGACATGGAGACATATAGAGACACAGGGAAGAGGGTCCTATAAAGACAAAGGAAAAGATTGAAATTATGGTGACACAAAGGAATGCCAAGGACAGTTGGCAGCCACCAGGAGCTAGAAGAAGCAAGGAAATATTTTCTAGATCAGTCAGAGGGAACAGGATGGACACAGTGATTTCAGAAGCTTAGCTTCCAGAACTGTGAGAAAGTAAATCTCTGTTGTTTTAAGCTGCCTAGTGTGTGGTACTTAGTTGTCA
Source organism: Antilocapra americana (assembly GCA_007570785.1). NCBI lineage: Eukaryota > Metazoa > Chordata > Mammalia > Artiodactyla > Antilocapridae > Antilocapra > Antilocapra americana. The sequence continues at coordinate 23,271,397 of ML663565.1, forward strand.
TTAACTTCACATATTTTTGTAAAAAAAAAAAAAAAAACTAAGTAAATAAACAAGTAAAATCTCTAGTCTTAGAAGCCTAGAATTTTCAATTAAAATAGTCCAGCAATAAATAAAATGTCTATTCAACTGATTGAATTGTTGTATATGCTTCACTTTTTAGGTCATCTCCTCTCTTTGCTTAATCAATGGTAAAGAATCTGCCTGCAATGCGAGAGACTCAAGTTGGATCCCTGGGTCAGGAAGATCCCACTGCTACCCACAGTGGACCATCATGTTGTGCTTGAATTTCAAACATTTCACATAATTTTTCAGTCCTGAGGGCTTATATTATTGAAAGAATTAAATTCTTTAAATGAAAGAAAATTTTATCACTGTGCTTCCTTTTTTGTTACAAAAAAAGAAAATAAACTAAATTTTGAAAATTACACTTAATTTCTTGACCAAGCATTTGGTTTGTGCTTCTATTTACATGGTTTATCCTACTTTCAAATTCTTTTCTTGATCTTACATAACCAAAAAACTCAAAGAAGTGTCTGATTAGGATTGGTAATTTTAGAAAATGATGTTCAAGCAGGCATCTTCTTCTTTTCTCTTGTAAAAAATCGAACACAAATTGAGCAGTTCACACAACCTCAGAGCAACAGAATAACAAAACAAAGCAAGACAAATATGAATTTAATTACTGTAAGAAGAAAAAGAATGTCATTGATTTAAAAAATTGTCTCTCAGTTGATTGATGTTAAGTGTCACAGTGAGCTATTATTATTTAGAGATTGAAAGACTGAATAGACAATAGCCAGACTATACAAAAATACAATTCTGACCCACAATCTGCAGCAAAAAGCCCAGGAAACGAATCCATTCTCTAGAGTAACCAGCCAACCTGCTATCTGTAAGTTGTATTTCTAGGAAGTCAGACCACCATTTCTACAAACAATCTAAGAAGCTAAACTCCTGTATCAATTGGCCTAAAACAGCCAGGACTTGATTAATAATTAACAGTTTCCTTAATTTTTATCTCCACTTCCAACTTAAGACCAACCAGAGAGAGCCAAGTATGCACCCCTAACCAATCACGTGGGCTTCCCTGATGGCTTATCTGGTAAAGAACCCGCCTGCAATGTGGGAAACTAGGTTTGATCCTTGGGTTGGGAAGATCCCCTGGAGAAGGGAAAGGCTAATCAACTCCAGTATTCTGGCCTGGAGAATTCCATGGACTGCATAGTCCACGGGGTCGCAAAGATTCAGACACGACTGAGCGGCTTTCACTTTCACTTTCAACCAGTCACATAGCATACCCAGTCTCTAGGTACCCCATCTGTAGCTTCCTCTGCCAAAGACTATTCCAGTTAAGGCACACTTGGAGCCTTCTCTTTTCTACAAAACTTTCCCACTCCTCTCTCTGCCTTCAAGTCTCTGCCAAAACACTAGTGATGATAGTTGCCTCTTGCTCTGAATAAATAAACTTTACCTGTTTTTAGACAAACCTTTTGGGTAAAAGAGCTAAGTAGAGGATTAATTCCTAAAAACTAGTGGCTATTTCTATGGTTTTACTTCTAATAGCTGGATCTATGCAACCATAAGCACTCAATAGATGTAACAGTTGAATAATCTATCTACAATTCTAAACTTAAATAGCCTTTATTCATTTATTTGTAGAGAATGTAGATAGCATAGGGCATATTCAATGATGAGTAATAATTGAGTTGTGTGAACATGTTCAGTTTGGCACCAATGATTATTCTCTAAAGACAAGAAACAGCTGCAACATTTTATTCCATTACATACAAAGTATGGAAATAATTGGTGGGTAATTACAAGGTGTCACATATGCATTCAATCCACAGAGACTAGGCAAAGTACATTTTTTCCTTCCTGTGGTTCAGGAGATGACAGTGGATTCACAGGTTTATTAAAGACATCATTTTAAACCGAATTCTCCTACGTATGATTTACATGATGTCTGGTTTGTTAGGTTCAAAACTAAAGTTTTAATTCCAAACTGTGTTTTTCTCATTGTTTCTAAAGAAACTTATTAATATATTCAATTTTCCATTTATTTTTTTGTCTTTTATCCAGTAGAGTTGATTTTTCTGTATACACTCATGAAACCATCACTGTTATCTAAGCAAAAAACATGTTCACCACCTGTAAAATAATACCCTGCCTCTCTCTTTACTTTTATTTTTTTATAAAAACACTTAATGTAAGCTCTACCCTTTTACACCAGTAGAGCTGATATAGTATAACTAAAGTACCATCAACTATTCGTATAAAGAATAGCTCAGTTATTTAAAAACTGGTTTATGTCTAAGGTAAATGGAATAAAACTGTATTAGCAAATTATCCATCAATATTAATATCATACTAAAATCTTGCTTGATATAGTAGGAAAAAACCACGTAACCTGGGTTTAGATTCTAGCTTTGCCTTGGCCTTAACTGATTGAGATCCAGATAAATGGATAATAATTTTTGGACATGCTTCACTATTATAAAATGAACTGGACTAGATGATACCCAATATTTTTTGTGCTCTTGCACTCGCATTTTCAAATGATTTGAAAACTTGCTTCAAATTATACTCTGTTCTTGATAAAAATATCATTATAACTGGAAAGGGCAATATTGAGCAAGAGCATCTTAGAGTCAACACTGGATCATTCAGTACCTGATTACCTGGCTTGTAAATACTACACACCCTGCTCCTTTCTCTATCTGCCTGGCATTTCATAATGTTCTTTCTAAGGCTGCCTTTGTCACTTCACATTTCTCAGTCTAAGTGGTATGGGAACCAGTAGTCACAAGTGGCTATTCAGCGTCTGAAATGCAGCTAGTGCTACTGAAAACCAAAATGTTTATTTTAATGAATATGAATACTTCAGTTATTGGAAAACTATTGGAACAACTTAGGTATATGAATATACTTTTTGACTGTATATTTCATGACATCTAAATACTGAACATTAATAAAAACTTAATGTCTGATTTGAGATGGTCTGTAAGTGAAAAATAAATGTCATATTCAAAGACTTAGTATTAAAAAGTAAAATATTTCATAAATAATTTTATATTGATTATATTTAGAAATGGTAGTATTTGGAACATACAGGGCTAGATATAAAAATAGAATTCTGTTGCTTCTTTTTATTTCTTTTATTGCAACTATTAAAATATTTAATTGTTTTTAGGTGGTTTGAAATCTATCTCTATGAAATGGTGCTGATTTAATATATTTAAGGCTCTTCCTCAACTTTCTCTGGGTAATTGATTTGCATTTTCTAGGCTCAGCTTGCTGTCACTTTGCAAATCCTAGGGCATTCCCAGGAAACTTTCCAACTCCCCGCATTTCCCTCAATCGCTCTCCTTTAGTCTCCATTAAGGAAACTCAAAATCCATATCTATACTTATAAAACCCCTTACACTATTCCTTTTATTTAAGTCTGATTATAAATTCTATAAACCAACTTAAGCTATCAGAGGTAGAAGAGGGATGGATATTAGAAAGATACTAACGTGTTTTGCAGATTAAAAACTGTCTTTTATGAAACACATGATAACAAATAAATGAAAACATATTAAGAGTAATTAATGGTGGAACCTTTAATGTTTGAGTCAATCAAATAATTACTTGTCTTTTAAATTTCAGTTTCCTTGCTGCTTAAGGAAAATAACAAGGACAATGAAGGGGACCAAATGTAAATCAGGTAATCATATGCTAGTTACTTGTTATTCATTAACAGTTCTCTGATAATACCAGAAGAGCTGTGACAGTAATCATAGTGCCTACTTATTTAGAGATTCTTTTTAGAAATATGTGAGTCATTTAAACTCAGTTCAAAGTTTGGGTGAAAAAGGCCTTCAATAATGCTGTTTATTATAATGCTAATGTTTTAGAATTACTAGCTCTCTTTTATCAAACAAACCTTTGAAAACAACTTTAATGACTGCTTTTAAAAATTAGCAGCTGATTAAATGCCCATAGTTGCCAGGAAATAAACTATTTAGGAGTTTTAGGCTAAGATTATTTTTCTGTTAAGTTAACTAATTCAATAAATATTTGCTGAATGTCACCTGAGTGAGGCAAAAGAGAAGACACTCATAAATAAAACACAATCCTTGATCTTGAAGGTTAAGAGCTTAGTTGCTAGGATGTTATTGGGTACTTGGGGGAATTATAAAGACAAAATATATATATATATATATTTTCTCAAGGGTTGTTTTTTTCTTTTCACAAACTTAAAGAAACTCCTTTCCCCATATCTATTAGGATCGAGTCCCTCTAAAGTCCAAACACTCCAAGCACTAACTCCAAATCCTTACCCCAGTGAATAATAATCTTTTGCTATGGGTCCACTGCTTGAAGAGTAAAGCGGAATGCTCCCAGAAGGCAGAAGGAGAAGATAGGCTTTGAGGTACAGGATGGAAGTGGCCCTACTCTGTGAGCTGAAATCCACAAGAGGGAAACAGTAGAGGAATCGAAAACATCATTTCAACACCATGCTTCGCAACATGGCAGCCTCTCCAAATAGAATTAGCTACATCCAACCCACAAAAGCCATATAGATTCTAGAGAGAGAAGACTGGGGACGTGGCCAAGAGAAGAGAATGTCTGTGCACCTGCGTGCGCAGTTGTGTCTGACTCTGCGACCCCTCAGACTGCATCCTGCAGTCTCCTCTCTCCATGGGACTTCCCAGGCAAGAATACTGGCCTGGGTTGCCATTTCTTTCTCTAGGGGATCTTCCCAACCCAGGATTGAACCTGGGTCCCCTGCACTGGCAGGCGGATTCTTTATCACTTGAGCCACCTGAGAAACCCCTTAAGCAGGGTAAACCGAAGAAATGAAGACATAGCACAAGCACCTCCCTTACCCATCACATGCACAGAGAGTGAAGTGAACTGCCCGCTCATCCCAGGACCTGGTGGGATGGAGCTTGATATTTATTTTACTGCTTTTTAGAAACCTATTATTTAATATTGGAGTATAACAGATTGACGTTGTTGTGATAGTTTCAGGTGAACATCAAAGAGACTCAGCCAGACAAATACAGGTATCCATTCTCCCAAACCAGGCTTTCCTGGTGCCTCAGTCCCTAAAAAATACACATGTAGTTCAGGAGACCACATGAAATGCAAGTGACACAGATTCAATTCCTGGGTTAGGAGGATCCCCTGGAGGAGGCAATGGCAACCCACTCCAGTATTCTTGCCTGGGAAATCCCTTGGACAGAGGAGACTGGTGGGCCACAATCTGTGCAGTCACAGAGTCAGACATGACTTAGTGACTAAACCACCAATTCTCTCCAGACTCTCCTCCCATCCAGGCTGCCACATAACATTGAGGAGAGTTCTCTGAGCCTGGTATTTCTGATTTAGAATGCTGAAGCCATGTGATAGTGCTAATATCTGAGCCTGAGAAGAAAATTCATATTGTCACAGGTTGATACCCAAAGTTGATGATCATTAACAGTCAAATAAATAGCTGAATACACACCTGCATTGCCAAGGCAAGCAAATTTACTTCCCACTGCCTCAGCTACCCTAGTTCAGGTTCCACTTCTCTGGAATTCTTGGATTTTTCTCAATCCAGAAACTATAAAGGTAATGCTTGGCACATTAGGAGCCCCAGGACCTCAGTCCAACATGAAAGCAATTATCCTTTGATTGTTCTGTACATACACATCCATTCATGGTGTTAATATTGTGACATACACCTTGTTTATAACCCATCAAATTTGCCAAAAATTGGGGTACAAAAACTTTCAAGACACTTTGAAAAAAAATTAAGTCTACTACTTTCTTATTTAAATATGTGAAATAGTAAGGATTACTTCCTTCATTTTGAATATTGCTCAAAATTCTTTTCATTTTTCCCTTTTGCATTTAAAATATTTAAATGCAAATATAATATATTTAAAATATATTGAGGTTGATGGAAGAACTATATTTTAAAATGGAAAATAATAGCTAAATACTATCAAAGAATTAGTATTATTATTAGTATTATTTTATATTATTAGTATTATTATTAGTATTATTTAGTATTTTAGTATCAAACAATTAGTGAGCTAATATTAATAGCATCAGCTGATCCACTGAATTATTAATACTCAGAGATTTTTTGTTTGTTTGTTTTATCTTGTTCTGCTACTTCATTTTCTAAGGTTTGGGGCTTCCCAGGTGGCCCAGTGGTAAAGAATCCTCCTGCAATGCAGGAGATGTAAGAGATGTGGGTTCCATCCCTGGGCCAGGAAGATCCCCTGGAGTAAGAAGTGGCAACCCACCCCAGTATTCTTGCCTGGAAAATCCCATGGACAAAAGAGACTGGTGGGGCTACAGTCCATGGGTTGCAAAGAGTTGGACACAACTGAACGACTGAGCTCACCTGCACATTTCTAAGGTATACCATTATGTGTAGTGGGAGAATATTTTTGACATAGTAACAAATTTATCCCTCTAATTTATTTTACTATTTAGTATTTTTCTTTTTTTTTAACCATGAGGCTCTCTATTAAAACTAATTATTGAAAATAGAAAATATAGAGCTCCAATATGGTGTGCATACTGAGAATATTCAAAATCTAGCTTTGAATGCCAACACAGACTCTTAAAGCTTAAAGTAGAGATAACTATCTTGAAAGTTAATTTCTCATTTGTAAGAACTGAGTATTTTGGAACTCAAAAGACTAAGTCTTGATGGGACCAGAGCATGAATATTATGCCAAATACAACATATTACGAGAGCAATAATAAAAGAGCCAAATCTTCCAACCTAAGGCCTACCCAAGCTAGGCAAGGAGAGAAAAGAAGAGATGAGACCAAGGGGAGGGGTTTGTGGTATGAGGACCCAACCTGAAAATCCTGATCATCAACACTGGGAACTGTCAAGTCTCTACATGAGACTGGCCAAGGAGTCCTGTGTAAACTGAGACTGCCTTGGGAGCCCATCCCATCACCAAGCCTGTTAGTATAGCACACTATCCCAGGTGAGAACATAGGAATTCTTGTATGTCAAAGTGATGTGTATCATCAGCTAATAAACAGGAGTGATATCCACCCCTACCCTGCGGGAATCACCAATATCATCAATCTCCCTGCTAATGTGCCAGAATATTATTGAATCCTTCCACTCCCAGTCATGCACCTCCCACCAAATAGAGAGTCTGGATACACAGAAGGCCAGTGATAGTACAAAAGAGGCCTATATGATGTGGAAAAGAAAACCTTCAGCACCTTTATTTTGTTGGGGGTCAGAAAGGAATTGGGCTTTTCAGGTGGCACCAGTGGTAAAGAGCACTCCTGCAGGTAGATGTAAGAGATGCAATTTAGATCCCTGGGTTGGGAAGATCCCTTGGCAGAGGGCATAGCAACCCACTCTGGTAACCTTGCCTAGAGAATCCCATGGACAGAGAAGCCTCATGGGCTAGTCCACAGCATCACAACAAATCGGACACGACTGAAACAACTTAGCACATATGCATGCAGAAAGGAATTAGTTCACAATTCTAACCTTTCTTCATTTGAATACAGACCAATTACATACAGTTTTCTGCTCTCATATGGAAGATGTAAAAATAACTGAACTTTCAGTAAAAATATCTTTCAATGCCTAAGTTTACCTTGTACATGAAAGGGTTCCTAATAAATGAAAAAATAAAGAAGTCGCCAGGTACTGGGTAAGAATCTTATTACTCCTTGATATTCCTTGACAACTTTTTTTTTGCCTTTAAATTTTTATCTTCAGTTTCTTATTAATCTATTTCACATTCAAATGTGGGGATAAAATTGTTCAAAGATTTTTCTATGTGTTTTAATCATTGAGCTACATCCATCTTATTTTAAAAATCACATTCACCCTTTAGTTCAACAAGGTAATGTGAAAAAAAAATAACTCTGCCTTTTAGGGTTTTATTTTGTGATTTATGTATTTATTTATTGTCAAAAGGCAATCCTCATCTTCTCTCAGCAGGTTTGAAAGGGACCAGATGTTTCCTATCATGTGTTTCCCCAGTTTTTCAGTTCATTTTGGACATGCTGAAATTGGAGTATTTATCACTGTTGGTGTTATGCTCAGCAATTGCTATCTGTCAAATTCACAGAAACATTCTCTAAAGTGAGCTAGCATCATCTAGACTAGGGCTATCTAATTTGACTATCATGACAACTTGTAGTCAAAAATCTCAATCAAATGGGGTATTGAATAAAGTTTCACTTTCCATAGCATATGCATACTCATATTAGCTGTTCAGACTGATTTGAATTTTCAGCATTAAAGATGTCTTAGAAAGGACTGGAGGCTGTTTCCAACTATACTTGAAAACAATAATAAAGCATAAGTAATGATAAAGGCATTTTTAAATAGGTAAAACTCCTTAATCTGGAAAGCATTCAATGTTATTGCTATTATCATTATAATTAAATGGTCATAGTTATAAATCATATTTTAATGTATTTTATAATTTGATAAGAACTCAGAAATTTAACCCGTAATTCTCTCAAGAGGTTCTGATGAATTAGACAGAGTGGACGTTATTAGTCATATTTTCTCAATGAAAAAAAGAGAGGCAAAGAAAGATTAAAGGATCTAACCAGGTTTACATTAAGAAAAGCTTCTTGATTTTATTCTAAATGATATTTTTGTATATTAAAGTGAGTGGTACTCTCTGATTTGAAACAAATCATGTCCTTCATATATATGCCATAAGCCCAGAGAGATGGATGCTTGTTTTTTTCAGAAGCTTAGAAAATCAGGGTAACAGAGAAATGGTACAGTAACTGCAAGAAGATGTGGGGTCAAGAGGATCTTTTTTTTTAGAGATTGGTTGAATGTTAATAAAAATAACTGATTAATGAATGATAGATTGAGAACTCAGGAAAGGGGGGTATAATAAGAGTCAATAGGAAAAAGGACACAAATGGGGTGAGTTAGCTTTTACTACCAGCACTGACAGGGCTTCCCAGGTGGTTCAGTGGTAAAGAACATGCCTGCCATTGTGGGAGACACAAGTTCTATCACTGGGTTGGGAAGATCCCCTGGAGAAGGAGATTGCAACCCACTCTAGTATTCTTGCCTGGGAAATCCCACGGACAAAAAAGTCTGGTGGACTACAGACCAGGGTTTGCAGAGTTGGACACACGTGAGCATGCACACACCAGCACTGGCACTTAATAAGAGATGGGAACTTGGAGAAGATTGATGAAGTGCCAACAAAATTTGCTCCTGTGGGAAAAAAGGAAATTCCTTTTTGATGATGTCCATGTTTACAGTTACAGATGAGGATGGTGATCAGCTGAAATGAGAGTGGTATAAAATTTAAGTGGCACAGGAAATGTATAAAATCATTGTTGAGGTAAGTGAAAGTGGAGCTGCTCAGTTGTGTCCCACTTTATGGGACCCCGTGGACTGTAGCCCACCAGACTCCTCTATGCATGGGATTCTCCAGGCAAGAATACTGGAGTGGGTTGCCATTGCCTTCTCCAGGGGATCTTCCCAAACCAGGGATCGAACCCGGGTCTCTTGCATTGCAGGCAGATACTTTACCCTCTGAGCCAGAGGAGACATTCTCTTATTTTTAACTTTTATCACTCCATTTAGAATTAGCCATTGGTGAGACTTTCACAGTAGATTTGGAAACAGATCATATGAGTCCTTTATTTGAGGAAATATGACATTAGAGAAATATTTCCCTGTGAGATATATCTTCTGAGGTAGAGAGCTTATTTAAGTACATGTTTACCAAGTCATTTTTTCATTGGATTATAGATCTTGGGGAATATCTCTACTTCTTTACTGTAATGAGCAGCTTCCACTTCTTCTTGTGCTTTAACACTGGACCTTTCTATCTCAGAATCTATCAACATAAATTATTATACTAAGGAAGTCAAGCCTGAGAGAAGTAAAATGATCTGGGGGTGGTTTGAGCTGATGTATGATATATTGTTAACTACTATTTTTTAAATAATTATTTGTATCTCCAACTCAGGTACCTTAGATAATGTTTCTCTGTTTCTCAAAAACTACAATACTGGCTTAAAACTTAACATTCAAAAAATTATGATCATGGCATTTAATCCCACCACTTGATGGTAAACAGATGGGGAAACAATGGAAACAGTGACAGACTTTATTTTCTTGGGCTCCAAAATTACTGCAGATAGTGACTACAGCCATGAAATGAAAAGACACTTGTTCCTAAAAGAAGAAAAGCTATGACAAACCTAGACAGCATATCAAAAAGCAGAGACATTGCTTTGCCTACAAAGGGCCATATAGTCAAAGCTATGTTTTTTCTAATAGTCATATATGGATGTGAGAGTTGGACCATAAAGAAGGCTGAGCACTAAAGAACTGATGCTTTCAAACTCTGGTGCTGGAGAAGACTCTTGAGAGTCCCTTGGACAGCAACATCAAACCATTCAATCCTAAAGAAAATCAATCCTGAATATTCATTGGAAGGACTGATGCTGAAGCTGAAGCTCCAATTCTTCACCACCTGATGTGAAGAGCCAACTCATTGGAAAAGACCCTGATGCTGGGAAAGAGTGAGGACAGGAGGAGAAGGGGTCGACAGAGGAGGAGATGGTTGGATGGCATCATCAACTTCATAAAGTGAGTTTGAGCAAACTGTGGAAGATGGTAAAGGGTAGGGAAGCCTGGCGTGCTGCAGTCCACGGGGTCACAAAGAGTCACACACAACTGAGTGACTGAACAACAATGAGACTGTAGATAAATTTAAGCATTTCTAAACCCTTTGTATTCAAGGGAATATAAAGTTCTATATAGAAACAAAGTATTCTCCTTCAAATATTCTTCCCTAAATTTGATCATTTCCCTCACAACTTTAGTGTTCTTCATGATCTCTGCCTGTTCATGGTTAACCTGTCATAGTCCAATGTAAATGTCAGCTATAGTGTAAAATCATCTTTGAATCCACTGGTACACACTGGTTTTTCTAAACTACTGGTTGTCTCTCTTTTATTACCATTAGTTCCTTGTGACCTTTCCAGATAGTTTACTATGGAGATTTCTCAACAATCCTAGTAGATTAGGGGTTTGTTGGAGATAAGAATACCATTTATCCTTCTGCCTGTTGTCTTTGTTTCCTTCATAGCACAAGCAAAATTAGTGACTTTCATATGTTAGAGACGTGTACCAAAAATGCGAATTTTTTCAAATGAGTGAGTTAATGTCCTGGTGATACAGATTTCAGGTATTCATCTGACTGAATATATCTTTTACAAGTATTATTCTTGGGATATTTCAAAAATATCAATACAGGATATATAAAACGCACTTATTCTATTTATGGTGTAATATTTCTGAAAATGAAGTGCACTGATGTCTTCATGGCATTTTTATATGACCATAAAAATTGATTTCTCTCTCTAAAGAGACAAACAAGTTGAATCAACAACTGTTTCTAAGGAACATCAAATCCTACTAACTATTCAAATAAGCAAGGAAAATAGAATTTGCAAATCCAACTGATAATAACTGGGCAGTATATTTGTATGTAGTGATCATTAATATAATCTTTCAGTATTTTAAGGCTAGAGAATACAATATCCTAAAAATAAAACCAGATTACAGTTTTCAATCACTACCCATTTCCTTAAGTTCTCATTACTGTATTCAGGTAGAGAGTGGAAGAGATGATGCCATCATGAGTTGTATAGAGATAAGCAAATAGGTATCTTCTACATAAAGTAAAAACAATGATTTTTCAAAATCTGTAATATTTTCCAGCTTTATTGACATATAATTGGCATAAAACATTGTGTAAGTTTAAGGTGGCTTCCCTGGTGGCTCAGTCAGTAAAGAATCCGCCCGCGATGTGGGAGACCTGGTTCAATCCCTGGGTCGGGAATATCCCTTGGAGAAGGAAATGGCAATCTACTGCAGTATTATTGCCTGGAGAATTCCATGGACAGAGGAGCCTGGTGGGCTACAGTCCACGGAGTCACAAAGAGTTGGACATGAATAAGTGACTAACTTTCACTTTCAAGGTGTACAACACAATGATTTAATATATGCATACATTGTGAAATGATTACCACAAAAATTAGTGAACATTCATCACCTGACATAGTTGTAGATTTTCCCCCCTCTTGGGGTGAAAACTTTTAAGATCTACTCTGTTAGCAACTTTCAAATATACTACACAGTACTGTTAACTATTATACATTACATCTCCAGAACTAATTTATCTTAAAATTGGAAGTTTGTACCTTCTGACCACCTTTACCCAATCCACCCACGCTTCACTCTCTGCTTTTGGAAACCACAAATCTAACCTCTGTTTCTATGAGTTTTTCTTAGATTCCACATATAACTAAGATCATACAGCATTTGTCTTTCTCTGACTTGTTCCATTCAGCAGAAAGTGCTCAAGACCCATCTATGCTGTCACAAATGGTAAGATATTACTTTTTATGGCTGAATAGTGTTCTACTGTTTATGTACATGTACAGTTGTCACTGAATTCATATTTTGGACCATTTTTTCTTCAAAATATTTCTGCTGCCTCCCTCTCCTATCCTACATGAACTCAGATGACATGTATATTAGACCACTGTAAGTTGTTCCACAGCTCACTGATGATATTTTCATCTTTTTGAGTATTTTTTCCATGTTTCATTTTACATAGTTTCAAATGCTAGTTTCCATATTCACTAAACTTGCTTCTACATTTTAATTACTGTTATTCCTATTTAATGTACTTTTCATCTCAGACAAAATTTTTTTCTCTAGAGGTTCTAGTCTTTTTTTTATATCTTTCATATTTCTATTTAACATTTCCAACTCTCTTCCAGTTTTCTGAATATTTAAATAAGTACAGTTGTAATTCTCTTAATTTAAAAATCTAGCTGCAAATGATAACATCTGTTAGTTATGTGTCCATTTTGATTGATTTTTATCATTATTTATTATATTTTCCCACTTCCTTGCATGTCTGGTCATTTTTCTCTGGCTGCCAAACGTTATGAATTTTACCTTGTTTGAAACTAAAACTTTGTATTACAATTCTTGAGCTTTCTTCTGAAATAAGGTTAAATTAGCTGAAAACAATTTGCTATTTTTAGTTTTACTTTTCAGAAGATGTTAGACAGGAGCAGCCTTTTGGACTAAATATTTCTACTATGCAGGCAAAGCCTTCTGAATATCCCATAAACTCCCGTGGGTTACTAGGCTTCCCAGTCTGGCTGATGAGGACAGGCGTTCATTTGCCATCCTGTGTGAGCCTTGGGTGATATTTCCTGTAACTGGTTCAGGCAAATCCAGCTGTGTGAGCTGGAGTGCTGAGCAGGGCTCTGAAGTGCTCAAGGAAAGCCTCTGTAGGTGGTTAGGGTTCTCTCTACACACAGCTCTCTCCTCTCTGGTGCTTTGCCCTGTGAATTCTAGTCACCTTGTTCTTCTCAAACTCTCAGCTCTGTCTCTTTCTTGGTATCATCCGATTACCTCCTCCCTGCACCAGCCTGGAGTCTCTTCAAATGTAGTAAGCTGGGCTAATCATAAGACTCATTTGCTTCTCATCTTTGCAGGATGTGCTGCGTGCTAAGTCACCTTAGTCGTGGCCGAGTCTGCAACCCTAGGGACTGTAGCTCACCAAGCTCCTCTGTCCATGGGCTTTCCCAGGCAAGAATACTGGAATAGTTTGTCATGCCCTCTTCCAGGGGCTCTTCCTGACCCAGGGAATCGAACCTGCATCTCATGTCTCCTGCATAGACAGGCAGGTTCTTTACCACTAGGACCACCCAGGAGCCCCCTAGGCAGGGATCACTACCCTTTATTGTCTGATCCTCAAAATCTTACAAGCTGTTCTGTCATTTATTTCATCTTGATTTAGTTGTTTCAGGTTGGAGGGTAAATACCTATAAGAAGTTGAAGGTCCTAAGAGACTTCTCTTCTTGAAATACCCTCCTTGTTTGTCTTCCATAGAATTTATATATTCTGCTTTTATCTGTTACTCTTGGCTGTTTCCTCTCCATCTTTTAAATCTGTAACCCCTAAAGCAGTGGTAAAGAATCTGGCTGCCAATGCAAGAGGCACAAGAGATGCATGTTTGATACCTGGGTGGGGAAGATCCCCTGGAAGAGGGCATGGCAACCCACTCCAGTATTCTTACCTGGAGAACCTCATGGATGGAGAAGCCTAGATGGCTACAGTCCATAGGATTGCAAAGAGTTTGACACGACTTAAGCAATTTAGCAGTGGTAAAGAAACTGCTTGCCAATGCAGGCGGCACAAGAGATATGCATTCAATCCCTAGGTTGGGAAGATCCCCTGGAGTAGGAAATGGCAACCCACTCCTGTATTCTTGCCTGGGAAATTCCATTGATGTGGAGCATGGTGAGATACAATCCACTGGGCCACAAAGAGTTGGACAGGACCAAGTGCACGCGCACACACACACACATTGGAGTAGTATTCTGTTGTTCATTGTAATCTAATACAAGACACTATATGTTGAATGCTCACTCTTAGCTAGACACTCCTCAAAGTGCTTTACATTTATTACTACAGCTGGTCTTGCATGCTAAATCACTTTAGTCATGTCCAGCTCTGTGTGATCCTATGGACTGCAGCCTGCCAGGCTCCTCTGTCCATGAGATTCTCCAGGCAAGAACAGTGGATTGGGTTGTCATGCCCTCCTCCAGGAGAGGTCTTCCTGACCCAGGGATCAAACCCAAGTCCCTTACATCTACCTGCATTGGCAGGTGGGTTCTTATCACTAGTGCCACCTGGGAAGCTCATTACTACAGTTAGTCCTTGGAAAAATCCTAAAACGAATATATATTTATTAGCCCTGACTAATTTTATATAGCTTTTAGATGGTGGATTTGAATCTAGATTTTCTGGTTTCAGTGATGGTGTTTTTAACAACTATAGTCTATGGCTGTGTTTTGCATTATCCTTTCTTTCCAGGTGGTCTCATCCGAATGCATTCTTTCAGTTACCACTTATATGCTAATAACTCTCAAAACCTGAACTTCTCAGTCTAATCTATCCTTCAACCTCTCAGACTCTGTTCCTGATGAGTTCTGATACCAATGACCCATATTATTAAAAGATATTCTTGTCTGGATGTAAGTAATGGAAGCTTTCCATGATCGCCAGCTGGCTGAATCTGTGGATGTGAAATCGATGATATGAAGGAACAACAAACATATAAATAAGGTTATAAATTGTATTTGGATTTTTGACCATGTGGAGGGTCAGCACCCCAAACCCTGTGTTGTTAAAGGATCAGCTATGATTTACTTTAATATATTATTATAATAAGATTTTTCTTTTTAAGGAAAATCTTCATTGATTATAGTAGGTACTTAATATACTTTAATTCTCTATCCCTTACCATTCTGCCTCATCACTTTCCTGAGGATATTGCCCAAATACTAAATGAGGGATGACAGTCAAATGTTGTACCATATATTAATATGCTTAAAGACAATTTGATAGAAAACACTTCCAAAGAACCAGAGATTCTTCAAAGAAATTAAAATGTTTAGTTAGTTAAAAAATGTTAAAAATCTTCAATATCTGTATCTTATTTTATGATATTGCTATATCATAAAATAGAAAAATATATCTTCGCAACTAAATAACAGCAAACCATATGCGCTATATTTTCAGATAATGTAAGTTTTATTTTACCTCTTTGATCAGTTAAGTATGTATGTCTATGCTAAATCTGGTAGATCTAACAGTAGGGCTCTAGTCCAAGTGTGTTATAAAATAAAATGCAATGCAACGTGTCTTAGACTGCTAGGGCTACCATAATACTATACCATAGACTGAGCGGCTTAAACTATAGTAATTTATTTTCTCACCGTTCTGGAGCTTAAAAGCCCAAGATCATGGTGCTAGAAAAGTCTGTTTCTGGTAAGGCCTCTCCTCCTGACCTGCAGAGGGCTGCCTTCTCTCTCTGTCCTCACATGGCTTTTGCTCTGAGCATGTGTGTGTGGGAAGAGTGTGATCTCTAGGGCTTCCACTTCTTATCAGAACATCAGTTTTATGGGCCTATGGCCCCACCTTTATGACCTCATGTAACTTTAATTATGTCCTTGAAGGCCCTATCTCCAGAAATAGTTACATTGAAGTATAAGGCTTCAGCAAATAGATTTCGGGTACACAATTTAGTCCTTAATAGTATACAGTTGACCCCTGAACAAGGCAGAAGTTAGGACATCAACCCCCCAAAGGAAACATATCCTAGTATAAGTTTGCAGTTGAATATTGTAAAGCAATTATCCTCCAATTAAAAATAAATAAATTTTAAAAACTTTACAGTTGGTTCTTCATACCACAGCTCCACATTCTCAGATTCAACCAACCACAGGTAGCTCATGCTGTACTACAGTACATATTTATAGAAAAAAACTCCATGAGGAGTGGAACCTTGCAATTCAAACTGACATCGTGGGTCAACTGTATGTAATTTTCTGATAAAGATAAGTGAGGTCTGAATATTAAGTATCTCAGGCAAAAAAAAATCATAAACAAGAACAGAAAACACTGGGAACTGTAAATACATTCAAACTGCAAGAAATTTAATTATTACATGTATTAATATAATGTATATATAAACAGTATCTAATGACTACATTTAAAGGAAAATGATGAGATTAATTTAGCTTACTATATGAAGTATTTGGTTTATAATTCTGTGTCTGAATTAAGATTATACATTTAAAATTTTAAAAGGCTGTGGTTGTTAGAATTTTTAAAAAGCTTGCACGTTTGTAATATACTGAATTACATATTCTTTGAAGATCACACAAATCTGTAAACCATTTGATCCTTTAATAACTGGAATTTTGTCATTAATTTTACACTTGAGAGAAGAGTAGGCTGATTTAATCAAGGCATAATTATAGTACTTGGAAATATAATTTTATTCTTTTACTGAAGAAATGTGCTCATATATTTATTTTTTAAATTTGACATGAACTCTCTTCATGACATGAAAGTTTCTTTTTTTCTTATCTTCCTCTAATTTTAGGATTTTTTCCATCCGTTTCCTCTATTTCCCACTATGCTCTCTTCTTCTTTATTCAATAAACTTTCCTTTTACACATCCAACAAATTTTATTACATCTGAATATAATTTTGATTTTTTAGGGGTGTACTTTTGCTTCTGTAATTTATAGGATTACTAACATGTACCTTAGAGATTCATCTGCTTGGTATTTCCAGTTATCTTACTGAAAATACAATATTCACAATCTCCTGAGACTGCAGTCCTTGGCAACAAAGTCTGCCTGTTATCTGCAAGCTCACCGTTATCAACTTTGAAACAGCTGTTTACCTGACTTTGATAGCTACTTTAAAAGACCATTCTCAGGAAATATTTCCTAACCATGGTAACCATAATGCACAAACACACCCAGATACTCTTCTATAAAACTCTTGTATAAAAATGTGGTGTACAAAGACTGTCAGCAATATTAAGACCCACACAGTCTGGGGTAGATCTGGAGAAAATGTCATAAGTCACCCAGAAAGTTAAGGATTAATTAAAATGAAAATGAATAAATTAGAAAGAAAATTTGCCATTTTACCCCAGAATATAACAGGAACCATTCTGGATGGTTAGCATTCTCTTTAAGCTGCAGGTGGCCACTGTTACTTATTCTGCGTGCCTGACACTTTTGTATTTATACCTACACAAGCAACTTTGGGATTTTACATTTAGCAGCACATTATTTCCTCATCATTTCATTTCTAGACTCAAAGGGTAAAAATATCCCAGTTTCTTTAGGCAACCAGCACAGCCCAAACTCTCCCTTCTGTACAAAATATGTGAACCTGAGTTTTTTCATGTATTCACTCAGCTAATGCTTACTAAGCCAGGCATTGCACTGGCTCCAAAAGCCAATACCACATTGTTTCCTTCTAGTCTTCTCTACAGGACTTCCCTGGTGGCCCAGTGGCTAAGACTTCATGCTCCCAATGTTGGTGGCACAGTTTCTAACCCTGATCAGGGAACTAGACTGCACATGCCACAGCTAAAGATCCCGTGTGCTTCAACAAAGGTGGAAGATCCTGCAGGCATCAGCTAAGTTTTTCCAGTAGTCATGTACGGATATGAGAATTGAACTATAAAAAAAGCTGAGCGCTGAAGAATTGATGCTTTTGAACTGTGATGTTGGAGAAGACTCTTGAGAGTCCCTTGGAGTGCAAGGAGATCCAACCAGTCCATCCTAAAGGGAATCGGTCCGGAGTGTTCACTGGAAGGACTGATGCTGAAGGTGAAACTCCAGTACTTTGGCCACCTGATGTGAAGAGCTGACTCATTGGAAAAGACTCTGATGCTGAGAAAGATTGAAGGCAGGAGGAGAAGAGCCGACAGAGGATGAGACGGTTGGATGGCATCACCGACTCAATGGACATGAGTTTGAGTAGGCTCTGGGAGTTGATGATGGACAGGGAGGCCTCACATGCTGCAGACCATGGGGTCGCAAAGAGTTGGTCATGACTGAGTGACTGAACTGAACTGAGTTATCTCTACTGGGGGAAATAGATTTAAAGAAAATAATCACAAAAAATAGTGGTGAATGTCAACTTCCACAAATGTTTTAGAAGAGGTTTCACAGTGCTAGAAAACCTTTAAAGTGAGAAACTGACCTCAAACCAAAGGTCAGTGAAATCTTCCTTGTGGAAGTACCACCTGAACTGAGATCTGAAGGGTGAGTAGCAGATAAGCAGGTAAAACAAGGGGAGAAAAGCAATATTGGTAAAGGTTATATGTTTGGTATCTTGATGCATCATGACAAATGTAAAGGAATAAAATCTCTGATGTGGCTACAGGACAAGTTTGAAGGAGAACAGGTGTGAAGTCAGATTGAAGAGGGAGCTGGAAGCCAGTTTTCACTTTATGAAGTGAAGATACAGAGTAAGAGTTGCTTTTGGTAAAGGTAACTCCAGAAGACTGTGGCATATTTTATAATTTTTTTTTCTTGAATTACATTTTTTTGGATGATTGATCAGTTGGAAGGGAGGCTTCCTTTATTATCTCATGTTAGTACTTCACAATCACCCTAGTTTATCCCAGAGGGTATACTAAGCCTCAGTGCCTTGAATAATCCAAAAAAGGAAATGGAGGAACGCTGGAAATCTTTGTTCCACCATTAACTTCAACTCTTTGATAATTTCAATTTGGAATTTTTAATATTTCTAGGCCTCTGTGAAGAACTGGTCTGCACAGATTGATTGTGTAGCAGAGTGTCATATAGTATAAGCCAGAGTTGCACCTTGTTTAAAAAAAGGTCAACAAATATACATCTAATCTGTAATATGAGAGAAAATAAAGATCCAAAACTTTAAATGAGCCTAATAGCTGGAAGGTGGATGGCTTTTAAAATAAAGACATCTCAAAAAAGATGTAATACAGATGTACAATGGAATACTACTCAGCACCCGAAAAGAATGAAATAATGCCATTACCAGCAAGATGGATGCAACTAGAAATTATCATACTAAGTGAAGCAAGTCAGACAGAGAAAAAGAAATATTTATTTGGATAAAATAAAAATTGACTATTTGGAGAGAATAGAAATGTTGACCAACTCATACCTTTGTATACTGAAGGTGAAACTCTTCCTATACATGCTTGTACAAATTTTCAATGTATGATGCTTATTAGATAGTGCAAAAAGTTCCTCCTAAAATGTTCCAGATCAGCACATGTGCCATCATAGAGTAACCCCACAATTCATTGTCCAAACCCTGACTATTGTGAAAGTGAAATGAAGAGCCATTAGTAATTAAATACAAGAATCATAAATTGGTCTATCCTGGTTACAAATGGATATTTACTCACTAGGGCCATAGTTCCTTATGCTAATATATTTAGCCCATCACAAAATTACCTTCTACTGTCTTTAACTCCAGGAGTTATGTTCATACACTCTGTCATATGGACTCCCATGGGTCTTTTTTGTGTGTTTATTTTATATTTTTAATCTGATTTATTATGATTGCTTTAAAGTCATAATGTCCATATTTAAAATATATCTGAGATTATTATGTTTAATATATGCTAAGGACTGATTCAAAGTTATTTCACAGAAATATTGTGAAATAGGCTTTAGTCATAGCAGAGGCTCTGGAAAAGTTATGCCCACTTCCTAAGGATATCCTGTCATCAAGAGGATCCATATTCTAATCTGAGTTTTGTTTTGTTTTGACACAAAAATGCTATACTTTTAACCACTAGGCCACCTGTGTCATTCCTTCGATACATCTGGGATTGTAGATTTAGTTCTGCTGCTGCTGCTGCTGCTGCTAAGTCGCTTCAGTCGTGGCCGACTCTGTGCGACCCCATAGACGGCAGCCCACCAGGCTCCCCCGTCCATGGGAGTTTCCAGGCAAGAGAACTGGCTTGGGGTGCCATTGCCTTCTCCGAATGATCTTCTGTATCAGTAACCTTAATGTCTCTGTGTTTCTGATTTATAGTAATTGTTGTTGTTTTAGTCACTAAGTTCTGTCTGACTCTTTTGTGACCCCCTGGACCATAGCTCCTCTGTCCATGGGATTTCCCAGGCAGAAGTGCTAGATTGGGTTGACATTTCCTTCTCCAGGGTATCTTCCCAACTCAGGGATCAAACCTGGATTTCCTGTGTCTCCTGCATTGGCCACTAAGCCATCTGGAAAGCCCATTTCAGGTTTATATTATCTGTTAAATAATCAGGCTAGAAAACAAAACCTTGGAGACAGTAGAATGAAAACTGTCCTGGAGAGTTGCTGGGTTATCTGAAGGAAAAAACTACCCAGCCAAAATAATGACCATCTCACTCATTCACCTACTCAATTCATTCAAGCAACTTTCCATAGCATAGCGATATATTAATTAACTCAAACTATTCCATACTAGGTTAAAACTTTACAAAGCACAAAACATACTCCCTGCCCTCAAAGAGTTCACTGTCTCTGTGGAGCAATAACTCACAATCACAAACCACCTGTTAAATGAAAGAATATTAAGGGGGGATAGAGAAGAGGTACAGTCCAAAGATCTCCAGAGGATCTTCCATAAAGAGTTGGACATGACTGAGCATGCACAGGTACAGGCACAGTTTAAGAGGAGGAGAGAGTGGGAGCAGTGTGGCCAGTGGGAAAGGGAGGTCAGGCAACTGGCAACTCTTCACACTGATTTGTTAAGCGAGTCCCTTGAGTTCACATGAAGGCACAACCCTATTTGCATCTCCCAAAGATTTAGTTACACAGTTAATACCAAATAATTCAGAAGTGGTTAAGTATGAATTTTTTAACTACTATTGTACTTCCTTTATGTTGGATTCTCTCATTTTATCTTTATTTTTTAATTGAAGTCAGCTGATTTACAATATTATGTAAGGTTCAGGTGTACAGTGAGGTGATTCAGTTATACATACATATATTTTATATATTAATATATATATGTATATTTAATTTTTAAATTATATTCTATCATGGATTATTGCAAGATATTGAATACTGTTCCCTGTGCTATACAGCAAAATCTTGTTGCTTATCTCTTTTATGTAGTTTGTAGGGATTAAACCTATATTCCTAATTTATCTTTCCCATCCTCCCTCTCCCCTTTAGTAAACTAAGTGTACTTTCTATGTCTGTGAGTCTGTGTTTATTTTGTATACATATATTCACTTGCATTAATGTTTAGATTCTATATATAAATGACATCATATTATTTGTCTTTCTCTGTTTAACTTACTTCACTTCAGTATGATATTCTCTAGGTCCATACAGGCTGCTACAAATGTCAATATTTCACTTTTTTTATGGTTAAGTAATATTCCCTTACAGAACAAGGCAATGGCACCCCACTCCAGTACTCTTGCCTGGAAAATCCCATGGATGGAGGAGCCTGGCAGGCTGCAGTCTATGGGGTTGCTAGGAGTTGGACCTGACTGAGCAACTTCATTTTCACTTTTCACTTTCATGCATTGGAGAAGGAAATGGCAACCCACTCCAGTGTTCTTGCCTGGAGTATCCCAGGGACAGCGGAGCCTGGTGGGCTGCTGTCTATGGCTGCACAGAGTCAGACACGACTGAAGTGACTCAGTAGCAGCAGCAGCAATGTTGCATTACGTATATATATAGATATAGATATAGATATAGGTATAGATATATATTATATACATATAGATATACATATATATTATATCTATCTATCTATATAATATATAGATATATAAACACCTTCTTAAACCATTTGTTAATGGGCACTTAGTTTATTTCCATATATTGACTGTTGTAAATAGTACCACTATGCCTGTCTCAAAGAAAACAGAATGATCTCTGTTCATTTCCAAGGCAAACCATTCAGTATCACAGTGATCTAAGTCTATGTCCCAACCAGTATAGCTGAAGAATTGGAAGTTCAACGATTCTATGAAGGCCTACAGGACCTTCTAGAATGAACCGAAAAAGATGTCCTTTTCAACATAGTGGACTAGAATGCAAAAGTAGGAAGAAAAGAAATACCAGGAGTAACAGGCAAATTTGGCCTTGGAGTACAAAATGAAGCAGGGAAAGGCTAACAGAGTTCTGCCAAAAGAACACATTGATCATAGTAAATATGCTCTTTTAACAACACAAGAGACGACTCTACACATGGACGTCACCAGATGGTCAATACTGAAATCAGATTGATTATATTCTTTGCAGCCAAAGATGGAGAAGCTGTATACAGTCAGCAAAAACAAGACTGGGAGCTGACTGTGGCTCAGATCATGAACTCCTTATTGTAAAATTCAGACTTAAATTCAGGAAAGTAGGGAAAACCACTAGAACATTCAGATATGACATAAATCAAATCCCTTATAATTATACGGTGGAAGTGACAAACAGATTCAAGGAATTAGATCTGATAGACAGAGTGCCTGAACAACTATGGACAGGTTTGTGATACTGTACAGGAGGCGGTGATCAAGGCCATCCCCAAGAAAAAGAAATGCCAAATGGCTGTCTGAGGAGGCCTTATAAATAGCTGAGAAAAGAAGAGAAGCAAAAGGCAAAGGAGAAAAGGAAAAACATACCCATTTGGGTGCAGAGTTCCAAAGAGTAGCAAGGAGAGATAAGAAAGCCTTCCTCAGTGAACGATATAAAGAAATAGAGGAAAACGATGGGATGGAAAAGACGAGATGTCTCTTCAAGAAAATTAGAGATACCAAGGGAACATTTCATGCAAAGATGGGTACAATAAAGGACCTAACAGAAGGAGAAGATATTAAGAAGAGCTGAATACACAGAAGAATACAAGGCAAGAATTCATACAATACATTAATAATAATATAATATTAAGAAGGCAAAAATATACAGCAGAACTATTCAGAAAAGATCTTCATGATCCAGATAATCATGATGGTGTGATCACTCACCTAGAGCCAGACATTCTGGAATGCAAAGTCAAGTGGGCCTATGAATTAAAGAGCGTTTATTCATAGTAATCACTATGAAAAAAGCTAGTGGATGTGATGGAATTCCAGCTGAGCTATTTCAAATGCTAAAAGATGATACTGTGAAAGTGCTGCACTGAATATGCCAGCAAATTTGGAAAACACAGCAGTGGCCACACAATTGGAAAAGGTTAGTTTTCATTCCAATCCCAAAGAAAGACAATGCCAAAGAATGATCAAACTACCACACAATTGCACTCATCTCACATGCTAGCACAGTAATGCTCAAAATTCTCCAAGTGAGGCTTCAACAGTATGCAAACCGAGAACTTCCAGATGTTCAAGCTGGTTTTAGAAAAGGCAGAAGACCAGAGATCAAATTGCCAACATCCACTGGATCATAGAAAAAGCAAGGGGGTTGCAGAAAAACATCAATTTCTGCTTTATTGACTCACCAAAGCCTTTGATTGTGTGGATCACAACAAACTGTGCAGAATTCTTAAAGAGATGGGAATACCAGACCACCTTACCTGCCTCCTGAGAAATCTGTATGCAGGTCAAGAAGCAACAGTTAAAACGGGGGGAGGGAGGAGGGAGGGAGGAGGGAGGGGGGTTTTGGAGGGGGAGCATATGTAAACCCATGGCGATATCATGTCATTGTATGGCAAAACTAATACATAAAAAAAAATAAAAAATAAAAAATAACAAAACTGGGAATGTAACAACAGACTGGTTCCAAATTGGGAAAGCAGTACATCAAGGCTGTATATTGTCACCCTGCTTGTTTAACCTATGTTCAAAGTACATCATGAGAAATGCAAGGCTGGATGAAGCACAAGCTGGAATCAAGATTGTAGGGAGAAATATCAATAACTTCAGATATGCAGATGACACCACTCTTATGGCAGAAAGCAAAGAAGAACTAAAGAGCCTCTTGATGAAAGTGAAAGAGGAGAGTGAAAAAGCTGGCGTATAGCTCAACATTCAGAAAACTAAGATCATGGCATCCGGGCCCACCATTTCACGGAAAATAGATGGGGAAACTTGGAAACAGTAACAGACAATTTTCTTGGGCTTCAAAATTACTGCAGATGGTGACTGCAGCCATGAAATTAAAAGACCCTTGCTCCTTGGAAGAAAAGTTTTGACCCATCTAGATCGCATATTGGAGAAGGCAAAGGCAACCCAGTCCAGTGTTCTTGCATGGAAAATCCCATGGATGGAGGATCCTGGTAGGTTGCAGTCCATGGGGTTGCTAAGAGTCAGACACGACTGAGCAACTTCACTTTCACTTTTCACTTTCATGCATTGAAGAAGGAAATGGCAACCCATTCCAGTGTACTTGCCTGCAGAATCGCAAGGACAGGGGAGCCTGGTGGGCTGCCGTCTATGGGGTCGCACAGAGTCGGCCACGACTGAAGCGACTTAGCAGCAGCAGCAGATAGCATATTAAAAAACAGAGATATTACTTGGCTGACAAAGGTCTGTCTAGTCAAAGCTATGGTTTTGCCAGTAGTCATGTATGAATGTGAGAGTTGGACTATAAAGAAAGCTGAGCACTGAAGAATTGATGCTTTTGAACCGTGGTGTTGGAGAAGAATCTTGAGAGTCCCTTGGACTGCAAGGAGATCCAACCAGTCCATCCTAAAGGAAATCAGTCCTGAATATTCACTTTAAGGACTGATGCTGAAGCTGAAACTCCAATACTCTGGCCACCTGATATGAAGAACTGGCTCATTGGGAAAGACCCTGATGATGGGAAAG
The DNA here is from genome assembly GCA_007570785.1 of Antilocapra americana. NCBI lineage: Eukaryota > Metazoa > Chordata > Mammalia > Artiodactyla > Antilocapridae > Antilocapra > Antilocapra americana. The sequence goes on from ML663565.1 coordinate 23,296,564, forward strand.
ATTGAAGGTGGGAGAGATGGTTGGATGGCATAACCACCTCAATGGCAATTGAGCAAGCTCCATGAGTTTTTGATGGTCAGGGAAGTCTGGCGTGCTGCAGTCCATGTGGTCTCAAAGAGTTGGTCACTACTGAGTGACTGAATTGATGAATATTGGGGCATATGTATCATTTCAATTAAAAGTTTTCATCTTTCCAAACATATATCCAGGAGTGGGATTGCTTCATCATATGGTAGCTCTATTCATAGTTTAAAGGAATTTCCATTCTGTTTTCCATAGTGACTGCACCTATTTACATATCCACCAAAAGTATAGAAGGGTTCCTTTTTTTTCCACACCCTCTCCTGCATTTGTTAATATGATTCATAAGCTTTTATGAACAAAAGTTCATTCTGACTAGTGAGGTGATACCTCATTGTTGTTTTGACTTGAATTTTTCTAATCATTAGCAATGCTGAGTATTTTTTATATGTGTGTTGGCTATCCATATGCCTTCTTTGGAGAAATGTCTATGTACATCTTCTGCCCATTTTTTACTGGGCTTTTTTTTTTTCAATGTTGAGCTGCATGGGTTACTGTATACTTTGGATATTAGCTCCCTTGTCAGTCACATTATTTGCAAATATTTTCTCCTATTCCATAGGTTGCCTTCATTTTGCTGATGGTTTTCTTTGCATTGAAAAAGCTTTTAAGTTTGATTAGGTCCTATTTGTTTATTTTTGCTTTTATTCCTCTTGCCTTGGGAGACTAATCTAAGAGTTTAGAGAAGTCTACATTTCTGTCTAAGAATGTTTCCCCTATGTCCTGTTCCAGGAGTGGTATTGTATCTTTTCTTAATTAAGGTCTTTAAGCCATTTTGAGTTTATTTTTGTATATGGTGTGCCGGAGTGTTCTTTTTCTATTGAGGCAGAGTTGCTCTACTATATTGTGTTACTTTCTGCTGTACAAAAAAGTGAGTCACCTATTTATACACATATATCCCCTCTCTCTTGGATCCCCCTACATACATTGTACCCACGTATGTTGCTGCAGAGCACTGAGATGAGTTCCCTGTAATAGTCAGCAGGTTCCCACTAGCTCTCTATTTAACACAAGGTCAGGAAGTAACAGTTAGAAGTAGACATGGAACAACAGACTGGTTCCACATCGGAAAAGGAGTACGTCAAGGCTGTATATTGTCACCCTGCTTATTTAACTTATATGCAGAGTACATCACGAGAAACGCTGGGATGAAGGAAACACAAGCTGCAATCAAGATTGCTTGGAGAAATATCCATAACCTCAGATATGTAGACGACACCACCCTTATGGCAGAAAGTGAAGAAGAACTAAAGAGCCTCTTGATGAAAGTGAAAACGTTGGCTTAAAGCTCAACATTCAGAAATCTAAGATCATGGCACCTGGTCCCATCACTTCATGGCATATAGATGGGGAAACAGTGTCAGACTTGATCTTGGGGGCTCCAAAATCACTGCAGATGGTGATTGCAGCCATGAAATTAAAAGACGCTTACTCCTTGGAAGGAAAGTTATAACCAACCTAGATAGCATATTAAAAAGCAGAGACATTACTTTGCCAACAAAGGTCCATCTAGTCAAAGCTATGGTTTTTCCAGTGGTCATGTATGGATGTGAGAGTTGGACTATAAAGAAAGCTGAGCACCAAAGAACAGATGCTTTTGAACTGTGGTTTTGGAGAAGACTCTTGTGAGTCCTTTGAACTGCAGGGAGATCCAACCAGTCCATCCTAAAGGAGATCAGTCCTGGGTTTTCATTGGAAGGACCGATGCTGAAACTGAAACTCCAATATTTTGGCCACCTCATGAGAAGAGTTGATTCATTGGAAAAGACCCTGATGCTGGGAAGGATTGGGGGCAGGGGGAGAAGGGGAGGACAGAGGGTGAGATGGCTGGATGGCATCACTGACTCGATGGACATGAGTTTGGGTAAAGTCTAGGAGTTGGTGATGGACAGGGAGGCCTGGCGTGCTGTGATTCATGAGGTCGCAAAAAGTTGGACACAACTGAGCGACTGAACTGAACTGAACTGAGTGTATATATGTCAATTCCAGTCTCCCGATTCAGCCCATCCTCCTTTCCAGAACTCGTGTCCACACGTCCATTCTCTATGTCTGCATCTTATTTCTATGCTGCAGATAGGTTTATCTGTACCATTTTTCTAGATTCCACATATGTGCACTGACATACACAGAGTTTCTTTCTGACTTACTTCACTGATATGATGGAGTCTAGGTCTATCCATGTCACTCCAGATGATGAAACTTTGTTTCTTTTTACTCAGGAATTGCACTGCTGGGCAGATATCCTGAGAAAAGCATAATTCAAAAGGACAAATGCATTCCAGTGTTCATTGCAGCACTGTTTACAATAGCCAGGACATGGAAGCAACCTAAATGTCCATCAACAGATGAATGGATAAAGGTGACATGGTGCATACACACAATGGAATGTTACTCATCCATAAAAATGAGGACGTGTTCTATTTCATTGATTTACATGCAACTTTCTAGCTTTCCTGACACAATTTTCTGAAGAGACTGTCTTTTTCCCCTTGTATATTCTTGCCTCCTTTGTTGTAGATTAATACAAGTGTGTGGGTTGATTTATGGACTCTTTCTTCTGTTCCATTGATCTGTATGACTGCTTTTGCACCAATACTATGCTGGTTTATTAAAGTTATTTTAAATTAATTTTATTGGAGTATAGTTGTGTCACAATGTTTTGTTTGTACTGCACAGCAAAGTGAATCAGCTATATGTATACTCGTGTATGCATGCTAAGTTGTTTCAGTTGTGTTCAACTCTTTGCAACCCTGTGGATAGTAGCCAGCCAGGCTTCTCTGTCCAATAACACCTCTTTTTTGGATTGCCTTCCCATTAAGGTCACCACTTATATAAACAGCTATATTGCCTTATTTTGCAAAAGGAAAAAATTATACATGAAACAATTTGTTCAAATGCTTCTAAGATATTCTTATTTGATTTTTACAAGCTAAAATATGTTTATTATAAACTGTAAAATTAAGTTAGCCCCTTTTGTAGGCATGTAAACAGAAAAGTAATTACCAACTGAAGTGCATAGTTGGAAGATATATACTAAGATGTGTTTATGTAAAAAAAAGTTTTTTTGTAAAAACAAGAATTACTAACAAGGTAAATTTTAAGTACTTTGTCTTACAATGTGTGATATTTAAACATATAATCTGTCTTCTTTAAAAAAAATTTAATACTATCTACTTGGCAAAGCAGAATGGTGTATATTTTCCTATCCCAAGGTAGACAGAATTTTGACAGGGGCAGGAAATGTGTTTGCACTCCCTATTGTGTAGAAATAATCCTCTATTTAAGGAACAGTCTTGGCAGCCGTGTTCAGGTGGCCGTGTAGACTGATCTGTGCTTCCTCACCAAATCAGAACAAAAGAGAAGAAAACACATTTTAGCCATCATGCTGCAGATAACTGAAATGAAAAATTACAAAGTAAATTGTTTTTGGCCAAACTGTTTCCTCCCCAGAACTGAATATCTAAATGTGGTTTCCATTTTTCCACTGACATGTCACAAGTTCCATTCTGGGTGACGTCTGAGATCCTGACTCAGGATGTAAACTAGGAGGGTCCAGGTCACGGTGACAGTAACCAAAGTTGTTGGATTTATTAATATATTAGTCAGCCTGCTAAAAAGGTTGATATGAAATGGGCGTAGAGCATTGCCTTGACTTCTGTTTTATTATCCTGATTTTAGTTCAATTACATAATCTAATTTGCTTGAATCCAAGAGAATAAATTATAGTTAAACCATAGTTATAATTTACACATAGGTAGATAAAGAAACTATACACACACACACACACACACACACACACACACACACACACACCTGAAAGGACAATGGAAACTATGTTCCATTAAAAATTCAACTTTCAAAATTTAACAATCATCTATTTAAATGTAGCTCTAAATTCAGCTGTACGGACAAGAAATTATGACATGATAATTAGGGCTGTGGTCTAGTTTTTATCATCACTGCCTCATGCACTTTGCATCAAAATTTATTTATAGCCAAGCTTATTTGAATGGTATTTAAACATAAAATTTGGTTTCTTTGAAAAAAATTTAATACTGAGGACTCTGTATACAGGTCAAGAAGCAACAGTTAGAACTGGACATGGAACAACAGACTGGTCCCAAATCGGAAAAGGAGTACATCAAGGTTGTATATTGTCATCCTGATTATTTAACTTATATGCATCATGAGAAATGCTGGACTGCCTGAAGCACAAGCTAGAATCAAGATTGTTGAGAAAAATATCAATAACCTCAGATATGCATATGACACCACCCTTATGGCAGAAAGACAAGAAGAACTAAGGAGACTCTTGATGAAAGTGAAAAGGGAGAGTGAGAAAGTTGGCTTAAAGCTCAACATTCAGAAAACTAAGATCATGACATCCACTCCCATCACTTCATGACAAACAGATGGGGAAACGGTGGAAACACTGAGAGACTTTATTTTTCTAGGCTCCAAAATCACTGCAGATGGTGATTGCAGCCATGAAATTAAAAGACGCTTACTCCTTGGAAGGAAAGTTATGACCAACCTAGACAGCATATTAAAAACCAGACATTACTTTGCCAACAAAGGTCCATCTAGTCAAAGCTATGGTTTTTCCAGTAGTCATGCATGGATGTGAGAGTTGGACTATAAAGAAAGCTGAGAGCTAAAAAACTGATGACTTTGAACTGTGGTTTTGGAGAAGACTCTTGTGAGTCCTTTGAACTGCAAGGAGATCCAACCAGTCCATCCTAAAGGAGATCAGTCCTGAATATTCATTGGAAGGACTGATGCTGAAGCTGAAACTCCAATACTTTGGCCACCTGATGTAAAGAACTGACTCATTTGAAAAGACCCTGATGCTGGGAAAGATTGAAGGCAGGAGGAGAAAGGGACGACAGAGGATGAGATGGTTGGATGGCATCAACTGACTCAATGGACATGAGTTTGAGTAAACTCTGGGAGTTGGTGATGGTCAGGGAGGCCTGGCTTGCTGCAGTCCATGGGGTCACAAAGAATTGGACCTGACTGAGCGACTAAACTGAATCTAAGCTTACATATCTTTAAATATCATTAAACATATTAAAAAGAGTTATAGTTAAAAGAGACAACTAGAGTCCAATGAAATTTCTTTAATCATGAAATGTTACACGAAAAGAAAAACAAACAGCAAAAGAAAAATTATGGCTAACTCAGTCCTATATATCAAAGATTATTTCTATTTAGACTATCAGTAGGTTCAATTCAGTTCAGTTCAGTTCAGTCGCTCAGTCATGTCCTACTCTTTGCGACCCCATGCAGCACTCCAGGCCTCCCTGTCCATCACCAACTCTTGGAGTTTACTCAGACTCGTGTCTATTGGCATTGGTACCCTACTCCAGTACTCTTGCATGGAAAAACCCATGGACAGAGGAGCCTAGTGAGCTGCAGTCCATGGGGTCGCAAAGAGTGGGACATGACTGAGCGACTTCACTTTCACTTTTTTACTTTCATGCACTGGAGAAGGAAATGGCAACTCACTCCAGTGTTCTTGCCTGGAGAATCCCAGGGGTGGGGGAGCCTGGTGGGCTGCCATCTATGGGGTTGCACAGAGTTGGACATGACTGAAGCAACTTAGCCCCAGTAGCAGCAGCAGCAGCATGTCCAGGGAGTCTGGGATGCCATCCAAATATCTCATCCTCTGTCCATCCCCTTCTCCTCCCGCCTTCAATCTTTCCCAGCATCAGGGTCTTTTCAAATGAATCTGTCCTTTACATCAGGTGGCCAAAGTATTGGAGTTTCAGCTTTAGTCCTTCTAATGAACACCCAGGACTGATCTCCTTTAGGATGGACTGGTTGGATCTCCTTGCTGTACAAGGGACTTGAAAGAGCATTCTCCAACACTACAGTTCAAAAGCATCAATATTTCTGTGCTCAGCTTTCTTTATAGTCCAACTCTCACATCTATACATGACCACTGGAAAAACTATAGCTTTGACTAGATGGACCTTTGTTGGCAAAGTAATGTCTCTGCTTTTTAATATGCTGTCTAGATTGGTCATAACTTTTATTTCAAGGAGTGTGTTTTAATTTCATGGCTGCAATCACCATCTGCAGTGGTTTTGGAGCCCCCCAAAATAAAGTCTCTCAATGTTTCCACTGTTTACCCACCTATTTTTCATGAAGTGATGGGACCAGACATCATGATCTTAGTTTTCTCAATGGTGAGCTTTAAGCCAAATTCTTCACTCTCCACTTTCACTTTCATCAAGGGCTCTTTAGTTCATCTTCACTTTATGCCTTAAGGGTTGTATCATCTGCATATCTGAGGTCATATCATTTATTTCTCTCGGCAATCTTGATTCCAGCTTGTGCTTCTTCCAGCCCAGCATTTCTCAGGATGTACTCTGCATATAAGTTAAATAAGCAGGGTGACAGTATACAGCCTTGATGTGCTCTGTTCCTAAATTGGAACCAGTCTGTTGTTCCATGCCTGGTTCTAACAGTTGCTTTCTTCCCAGGATACAGATTTCTCAAGAGGCAGGTCAGGTGGTCTGGTATTCCCATCTCTTTAAGAATTTTCCACAGTTTGTTATGATCCACATAGTCAAAGGCTTTGGCATAATTAATAAAGCAGAGATAGATGTTTTCCTGGAACTCTCTCGCTTTTTTGATGATCCAACACATGTTGGCAATTTGATCTCTATTTCCTCTCAAGGTCACCTGGAAGTTCATGGTTCATGTACTATTGAAGTCTGCCTTGGAGAATTTTGAGTATTACTGTGCTAACCTTTGAGATGAGTGCAACAGTGTGGTAGTTAGAGCATTCTTTGGCATTGTCTTTCTTTGGGATTGGAATGAAAACTGACCTTTTCCAGTCCTGTAGCCACTGCTGTGTTTTCCAAATTTGTTGGTATATTGAGTGCAGCACTTTCACAGCATTATCTTTTTGCATTTGCAATAGCTCAACTGGAATTCCATCACCTCCACCAGTTTTGTTCATAGTGATGCTTCCTAAGGCCCATTTGATTCTGCATTCCAGGATGTATGGCTCCAGATGGTGAGTGATTATCTGGGTCATGAAGAAGTTTTTTGTACAGTTCGTCTGTGTATTCTTGCCACCTCTTCTTAATATCTTCTGCTTCTGTTAGGTCCCTACTATTTCTGTCCTTTATTGTACCCATCTTTGCAAAAACTGTCCCCATGGTATCTGTAATTTTGTTGAAGAGATCTCTAGTGTTTCTCATTCTATTGTGTCCTCTATTTCTTTGCACTCATCACTGAGGAAGGCTTCTAACCTCTCCTTGCTATTCTTTGGAACTCTGCATTCAAATGGGTTTATCTTTCCTTTTGTCCTTTGTCTTTCACTTCTCTTCTTTACTCAGCTATTTGTAACACCTCCTCAGACAGCCATTTTGCCTTTTTGCTTTTCTTTTTCTTGGGGATGGTCTTGATCACTGCCTCCTGTACAATGTCACAACCCTGCATCTATAGTTTTTCAGGCACTCTATCAGATCTAATCCCTTGAATCTGTTTGTCACTGCCAGTGTACTCGTAAGGGTGTTGACTTAGGTCATGCCTGAATGTTCCAGTGGTTTTCCCTATTTTCTTCAGTTTAAGTCTGAATTTGAAGTAAACAGTATACTTCATACAGTATACAGAATATGATGCATACAGTATAGCATTCATTATACAACTAGGCAAAGAGGATTTAAGGTCTAGGAAAGTTTTTTCCCCTCACTGGAGCAGATTATCATCTGTTTAGGAAAGTAGCTGGGATCCTCAGCAAACTAGAGTTGCCTTAATATTACCAGTAACTGAATTACAAGTCACATTTATTCAGTCCTTGCAAGTGTATTTCACCCTTATTTGGAAGTGTAGACCATAAGGATCTTAGTCAGAATCCTGCATGATTTACCAATGTCCCTGGCAAGGCTCGACTCCAAATTGAAATTTTATTTCTGCAAATCTTTCAAAAACTCTTATCAGTTTCTTGGCCTCTCAATTGCCTCTTCCAGTATTGGCAGGTCCTTTAAAAGAAATGTACAGTTAAATACTAAGTTCACATCTCTAGATTTTATTTTTTTCTTTTGGAATTTGACCTTATAATTGCCTTGTTAGTTTCTCATCATGATATTTACACACAAATGCATAAACACAAACACATACACACATGCCACATTTCTTAGTACAAGGATTTAACCAAGTTTCCATTGCCATCACCCAAAGCAAGACTCCTTGGTCATTATATATTTAAAGCAATTTTAAACAGACATTTCTCCAAAGAAGACATAAAAATGGCTAACAAACACATGAAAAGATGCTCAACATCACTCATTATCAGAGAAATGCAAATCAAAACCACAATGAGGTACCACTTTACACCAGTCAGAATGGCTGCCATCCAAAAGTCTACAAGCAGTAAATGCTGGAGAGGATGTGGAGAAAAGGGAACCCTCTTACACTGTTGGTGAGAATGCAAACTAGTACAGCCACTATGGAGAACAGTGTGGAGATTCCTTAAAAAACTGCAAATAGAACTGCCATATGACCCAGCAATCCCACTGCTGGGCATACACACCGAGAAAACCAGAATTGAAAGAGACACATGTACCCCAATGTTCATCGTCGCATTGTTTACAACAGCCAGGACATGGAAGCAACCTAGATGCCCATCAACTGAGGAATGGATAAGCAAGCTGTGGTACATATACACAATGGAATATTACTCAGCCATTAAAAAAAATTCATTTGAATCAGTTCTACTCAGGTGGACGGAACTAGAGCCTATTATCCAGAGTGAAGTAAGCCAGAAGGAAAAACAACAATACAGTATACTAACGCATATATATGGAATTTAGAAAGATGGTAACGAGAACCCTGCATGCGAGACAGCAAAAGGAACGCAGATGTATAGAACAGACTCGTGGACTCTGTGGATGAGGGAAAGGGTGGGATGATATGGGAGAATGGCATTGAAACATGTTAATTATCATATGTGAAATTAATTCCAGCCCAGGGTTGATGCTCGGGGCTGGTGCACTGAGATGACCCAGGGGGAGGGAATCGGGAGGGAGGAGGGAGGGGGGTTCTGGAGGGGGAGCATATGTATACCCATGGTGGTTTCATATCAATGTATGGCAAAAACAACACAATAAAGTAAAGAAATGTTTTTTAAAAAATCAATATTTTATACTTATTAAAGACAGTGGAAAGATAAAAGTTTACAAAGTGTAAAAGCAGAGATGTTTCTTTCATTCAAAAATATTGTTTTCAATCCTATTCTAGGTGGCAAGATACAGCAAGGGACAGATAGCCAAGATGTCCACTCTCCCAGAACTTACATTCTCTACTAGAGGAAGATGAAATCAGATATCACCAGGGTGGTGGTGGTGGTGGTGGTGATTTAGTCACTAGGTCGTGTCCTACTCTTGCAAGCCCATGGACTGTAGCCTGCCAGGCTCCTCTATCCAGGGGATTCTCTAGGCAAGAATACTGGAGTGGGTTGCCATTTCCTTCTCTGGGGGGTCTTCCAAGCCCAGGAATTGAACCTGGGTCTCCTGCACTGCAGGCAGACTCTTTACCGAATGAGCTATGAGGGAAACATCACCAGGGCTATGATGGCTTTTAAGAAGAGTCCTGTAATGTAGAGTAGGCAGCAGCTTCTTTACACTGAAAGGTCAGCAAAGTATTGGCTTTGGAGAGGACACTTAAGAAACGAAAGACAAGAAGAAACAACTCATACAACAATATTCTTTGAAGTGTTGAGCAGAGCTATATGTGCCTGAGAAATAAGTAGGGGCAAATGAATCTGTACTGTGCTAATTACCCGAGAGAATTGTAGAAGAATTTGAGGGTCAACTAAGAACAAAATCATACAGAGCCTTGCAGGTCAAGATAAGAAATAGAATAAATAAAACTGGCCCATATAGGTTTGTTTAAGACATCAAACTACCAAGAAAATAATGAAGAGACAAAGAAAGGTAAACTCTTACCTGCTGGAAACTCATCAAGAAGAATGAGAAAGGGTTTTATTTTTTTAACTACACCTTTCAACTCAAACATTTCTTTGTCTTCTCCTAGTAACTTCTAAATTGATGTGATATAAGGTTAAACCAGTGGGCTTGTGTTGCATGTTTTTTTTTTTTTCTCTTAGAACCAAGCTAAAATGAGAGGAAATAAAAGAAGGCGTAAACTACCATTCTGCAATCTCCTGTGTGATACCAATATAGGCAAGACCATCACTGCATTCTAAAAGTAAAAAGTTCTGCAAAGAGAAAAATGTACTTTTACATTAGCCGTATCTGACAGCCATCCTCCTTTGGCAATCTATGATAAAGCAAGGATTGAATTTTCCATATCCAGCAAATACTACCATGTTTGCCTTGTCAGTGACAGCATCGTGTTCCATCGGGATCCCTGAGGATATGAGAAACTACACTCAAAGCGTCCTTATGCTCTCCTTTCTTCTGTTCCACTGTAATTTAAGATTTTATTCTTGAAAAATTGAACCAGGACATTTATGTCATCTTCAGGTAGCATGTGTATGTGCATGTTGTCTGTTCACGTCCTCCCAAGCCGTCATACATAGAGACATCTCTCAAGTAATACCATTTTGGGAATTTGTGGTTTTGGAAACAAATGGAAAGAAGAAGAAAAAAATGGTATTTCATTGTCATGATGGCAGGTGGTGCTTAAGGAAAAAAACTACATTAATATTAACTAACCACAATGATGGGATCACTCACCTAGAGCTGGACATCCTAGAGTATGAGGTCAAGTGGGCCTTAGTAAGTTTATTACTGCAAACAAAGCTAGTGGAGGTGATGGAATTCCAGCTGACCTATTTAAAATCCTAAAAGATGCTGCTGCTAAAGTGTTATACTCAATATGTCAGCAAATATGGCCACAGGACTGGAAAAGGTGAGTTTTCAGTCTAATTCCAAAGAAGAGCAATGGCAAAGAATGTTCAAGCTGTCATACAATTGCAATCATTCCACATGCTAGCAAGGTTATGCTCAAAATCCTTCAAGCTAGGCTCAACAGTACATGATCCAGGAACTTCCAGGTTCCAAACAAGCTGGGTTTCAAAGAGACAGAAGAACCAGAGATCAAATTGCCAACATTCATTGGATCATAGCTAGGGAGTTCAAGAAAAAAATTTACTGCTTCTTCGTTGACTACATTAACACCTTTGACTGTGTGGATCACAACGAACTGTGGACTACCAGACTACCTTACCTGTCTCCAGAGAAACCTGTATGGGGGCCAAGAGGCAACAGTTAGAACTAGATGGGGAACAAAAGGGACTGGCTCAAAATTAGGAAAGGAGTACTTCAAGTCTATATATTGTCACCCTGCTTACTTAACTTCTGTGCAGAGTACATCATCTGAAATCCTGGGCTGTCTGAATCACAAGCTGGAATAAAGATTGCCAGGAGAAAAATCAATAACCTCAGAGATGCAGATGATACCACTGTAATGGCAGAAAGTGAATAAGAACTAAAGAGCCTGCTGATGAGGGAGTGAAAAGGCTGACTTGAAACTCAACATTCAAAAAACTAAGATCATAGCATTTGGTCCCATCACTTCATGGCAAATAGAAGGGCACAATGTGAAAGTAGTGACAGATTTTGATTTCTAGGGCTCAAAATCCACTGCAGATGGTGATTGCAGCCATGAAATTAAAAGATGCTTGCTCCTTGGAAGGAAAGGTATGACCAACCTAGACAGTGCATTAGATAGCAGAGACATCACTTTGCCAACAAAGGCCCAAACACTCAAAACTGCAATTTTTCTAGTAGTCATGTACATATGTGAGAGTTGGACCATAAGGAATGCTGAGCCCTGAAGAATTGATGCTTTTGAACTGTGGTGTTGGAGAAGGCTCTTGAGAGTCCCTTGGACTGCAAGGAGATCAAGCTAAACAGTCCTAAACGAAATAAACTCTTGAATAGGAAATCAACATTGGAAGGACTGATGCTAAAGCAGAAGCTCCAATATTTTGGCCACCAGATGCAAAGAGCTGACTCACTGGAAAATACTTTGATGCTGGTAAAGTTTGAAGGCAAAGGGAGATAGGGGTGGCAAAGGATGAGATGGCTGGATAACATCACCAACTCAATGGACATGAATTTGAATAAACTCCAGGAGATAGTGGAGGACAGAGAAGTCTGGCATGCTGCAGCCCAAGGGGTCACAAAGAGTAGGACACAAGTGAGCAACTGAACGACAACAACACAGTTGCAGCATGACAAGTTTAATGAAATAACTAGGGCCAATGAAGCTGCAGGTCTAGAAAGATGGATGGTCCAGGAGTCCAGCTGAAACACCTTGACCTGTCCAGAGCCTGACTGAGATTTGCTGCCATCTACTGACAACTTTCTGTTACGGCCTAAACATCAATGGAGATGATTGGCGGGTTTTTTTTAATATTTCCTGCTTAGTGTGAGATCACTAAGCACAAGGAGATTCAGCCAGTCAATCCCAAAGGAAATCAGTCCTGAATACTCATTGGAAGGACTGATGCTGAAGCCGAAACTCCAGTACTTTGGCCACTTGATGCGAAGAATCAATTCATTGGAAAAGACCCTGATGCTGGGAAGGATTGGGGGCAGGAGGAGAAGGGGACGATAGAGGATGAGTTGGCTGGATGGCATCACCGACTCGATGGACATGAGTTTGAGTAAGCTCCAGGATTTGGTGAGGGACAGGGAAGCCTGGCGTACAGCAGTCCATGGGGTCGCAAAGAGTCGGACATGACTGAGCTACTGAACTGGAACTGCTTAATGTGAAACTGAGAGTCTTAGAGGGCTCTCCTCCTCCCTTGACAAAGTAGATTTGGAAATCATACTAATCATACTGAACAATAATTGTGTATCTATCAGTTTCACTTCTATAAACCCCTTGTAAACAGTGCATTTTTAAATTCTCAGTGCCTCAGTTTAGTTCACTTCAGTTGCTCAGTCGTGTCCCACTCTTTGCGAAGCCAAGAACTGCAGCACGCCAGGCTTCCCTGTCTATCACCAATTCCCGGAGCTTGCTCAAACTCACGGCTGTCGAGTTGGTGCCTAGTGGCTTTACTTATCATATTATAATAAGCTGCTCACATGCCTGTCTCTCTAGCTAGACACCTCTGAGTGGCTGACTGAGTCTTCTGTCATAGTAATATTAAGAATAACATCTATTGAATGTTTTCTTTGTAACAGACCCTGTTATAAATTCTTCATATACCTTTTCTCATTTAATATCATCACCAACCTATAAAGGAGGCATAATTCTAGTCTTCTAGTTTAAAAAGTAGACACAGAGTGCTCGGGGTTGGTGCACCGGGATGACCCAGAGGGATGGGATCGGAAGGGAGGTGGGAAAGGGGTTCTGGAAGGCGAACACATGTATACCCATGGTGGATTCATGTCAATGTATGGCAAAACTAACACAATAATGTAAATAAAAGAATTTATTAATTAATTAAAAATAAATAAATAAAGATTCTACCATGAAAAAAAAAAATCAGACACAGATATAGCAGGCAGTGTTCTTGCTCTCAGAAGAGCCCTGAACTCAGTTTGAAACTCTGCTGTCTCTACATTGAAATTCTTATTTATGGCAGAGAGTGTTTTGCCTGTGTTATCCTCTAGGAGTTTTATAGTTTCTGGTCTTATACTTAGATCTTTGATCCATTTTGAGTTTATCTTTGTGTATGGTGTTAGAAAGTGAAACACTCTCTGCCATAACCCAAAGCGGGATACTCCATGACCCACCTTCCAGAATATTGGAAATAAAAACACGAATAAACAAATGGGACCTAATTAAAATTAAAAGCTTTTGCACAACAAAGGAAACTATAAGCAAGGTGAAAAGACAGCCTTCAGAATGGGAGAAAATAATAGCCAATGAAGCAACAGACAAACAATTAATCTCAAAAATATACAAACAACTCCTGCAGCTCCATTCTAGAAAAATAAACAACCCAATTAAAAAGTGGGCCAAAGAACTTGACAGACATTTCTCCAAAGAAGATATAAAAATGGCTAACAAACACATGAAAAGATGCTCAACATCACTCATTATCAGAGAAATGCAAATCAAAACTACAATGAGGTACCACTTTACACCAGTCAGAATGGCTGCCATCCAAAAGTCTACAAGCAATAAATGCTGGAGAGGATGTGGAGAAAAGGGAACCCTCTTACACTGTTGGTGGGAATGCAAACTAGTACAACCACTATGGAAAACAGTGTGGAGGTTCCTTAAAAAGCTGCAAATAGACCTGCCATATGACCCGGCAATCCCACTGCTGGGCATATACACCGAGGAAACCAGAATTGAAAGAACCACGTGCACCCCAATGTTCATCGCTGCATTGTTTACAATAGCCAGGACATGGAAGCAACCTAGATGCCCATCAACTGACGAATGGATAAGAAAGCTGTGGTACATATACACAATGGAATATTACTCAGCATTAAAAAAAAATTCATTTGAAGCAATTCTACTCAGATGGACGAAACTGGAGCCCATTATCCAGAGTGAAGTAAGCCAGAAGCAAAAAC